>CM017440.1:24244898-24508536 GCA_007726485.1 Eragrostis curvula | reverse complement strand
AAAGAATCTCTTAATGGATATCATAATTCTGCCTTGCAATTCAATATACTGTTCAGCTGTGGATCAATGAAAAAAGTTTTGCACTCTTTTTTTTTTTTTGGAATGAGCCTTGAATCGGACTCGTTGCTTTGCAGCAGCTGTTTCGCAGCAGCTACAGTATTTGCAGTTATTTTGTCAACAGCGCGCCAGTGTTCGCGTTATTTCTTCTGCAGCCACTACAGTAAAACGGCTGCTTCGCAGCGAGGCGAACAGGCTGATCATTTTCCATGTTTAATCAGAGCCTAACTAATCAGTTTTAACTTACGCAATAATACTACCTTTTTTCGGAATAACAATGATGACTTTTATCAAGAATGGTATCCATCTTGGGGATGGGCCCCATCGTGCCACTTTATTCCTGCCGTGAGCTGAACATGCTTGTACTCGTGGGAATCCAAAAGTACGTGCTGCACTGCACCCACGATCGAATCAGACGAGTCAATAAATAATAAAGCTGAAAAGACCAAGCTCGGGATTCCTACTTTTCTTCTTGAGCTTTTTGTGGATACATTAAACAGAGGCGGTTTTGCATGTAGGACACCATGGACTAGATTTTGTATTAGACACTACAGAATTTGATATGTATCACAAAACACCGTAACAAAGAAAATAGTATCTTTTAAACACTTTGTTATCTCAACACACAAAATGTGCACATTATATCCCTACCATGTAATTTTTAGTGATTTTATTTTGATTGTTTATTATAACTTTTTATCTCAGTTGCGTCGCATATTCTGCATTGAAATAAAAAACTTCAAAATAGTTTATTTTCTACTATAGCGTGTTGTGTCAAATGTCATAATTCATAGAGTATCCATGAGACAAAGTTGAGTTTTGTTGTGTCAAATTTTCAATGGACGGCAGCCCAATGCCTTAAATTTTGCCCCCTCGCTCGCTACGGCAAAAATCCCACTTTTCAATTTTAGTAATTAATAATTCTGGAATTTTAATACTGGTAATTTAGCGTGGGAATTATAAAAACCGGGCAACAATCATCATTCGAAAGCCGTCGGGCCAAAATTTCGAAATTCGCCCGCCTCTCGGCTAGACTGACAACAGAAGGCCCGAGGAAATCGGAGGTCGTGCGTTGGCCGTGGGAGCGGCGCGGAAGTCCATATATCGTCTCGCTGACAATAATAAGGAGCAGCAAAGGCATCCGTTCTCCGGACCACGGCCACCCTTCCCACTGCGGCCGGTGAGTCGATCGAGCACCCGGCGGCGGCGGGGCGGGGAGGCGGCGATGAAGGGGGCGGAGGTGGAGGAGGACGCGGAGCTGCAGCCGCAGCACGGCGGCCCCGGCGAGCGGAGGAGCACGGCCCCAGCGCGATTGTCGTTGCCGTCTGTTTCCGTCTGCATTTTGTGCGTGGCTGATCGAAATCTGTTACCCGATGCGATTGATGAACCTTTTGCAACAGGGACGGCAAGTTTTCCGGCGGAAGAGCGGGTGGTGCTGGAACTTCAGCAAGCAGTTCGGGAACAAGTGGGCGACCGATCGCCAAGCACTTGCCTGGCAGGACGAAGTATGACGTCAAAAACTTCTGGAAGAAATGGCAGGGCCATGGTGGCGGCGGATGCCTCTTTCGCCGGTAAACCACTTGCAAACTGCAGGTACGTAGTATGTAGCATGGCTCATCACTCTCTTCGTCATCGATCAACAACTATGATATTCAGAGAAAGGATCATTTGTCTGCAGTACCCATTCGCACAATCTGCCAGCGAATGTGCAGACCATGGTGTACAATTTTAAGTTTTTGCTACCTTTAACTTGCTTAATGGAAATTGGTGCTGTCAGCAGGACCTTTCTCTGGACCAGCAAGTTCCATGCGATGGCCAGCTTCTCCAGTGGCCAATGTTCTGCAGCAACACCGTCCACGGTGCCTGCAACTGACACCCAAGCGGCGTGCTCATCAAACGCAATAACCATTGCATCTTCCTTCCGTCAAGAAGCGGCCAAGCTTCCGGCTCCTGTGCACGCCTCCCGTTGAAGAAGCGCCCGTCCCAACAGCGCCAAGACAGGGGCTTCCTCTGTTCTATGCAGTCGCAACCTGCCGTCGTAAGCACTCACATTGCTCGTTCCTTTTCCTTTCTTCACCACTACTTGGCAATGAGAAATGGCCATGCGCCGTTTGCATTCTTTGGGCTCTATTGTAGTATAGAACTTCTCCTTGTATGAATAATGAATAAACGTTTTGATACAAATATTTGCTGTCATCAGGAATCAGGATCAGGGTCCTTCCTGAACGTCGTTCCATTCGAGGGCAGCTCCTCCGGCTGCCAAGGTCGTGCGGGGGACACAGTTAATGTCCTGTATGATCAGAACAGGTTCCCAACTCTTCAGTTTCGCGGGAGCGCAAACGGCATATGATCAGACAGCCTCTCACTTTTCGGTTTCAATGCTTTGATAGCTCAGATAAGCGCAGCCAGTCCGGCAGTCCCTGAACGCGAGAGGCTCATGCATTTAGGAAAATCAATAAAGAAGACAGTGCTAGCGTTGGTACTAGCCTTGGTTTCGGCAAGGCTTGCGTGCATTTTATTTGAACAGTGCTCCAATTTGTTTGTATGTCAATTTCATTCTCAGTTGCAGGAATTATTAAAAGCTTTAGAAAGACACGCACCTGAAATCTTAATAAAGAATGCCTCAGTGATGCTTAACATTTTTTTTCTGCGTTTCTGTATTAAGTTGTTGCTTGATCACGATCGTTTCTGTGTGTTTTGATTTGGTCCATGTTTAATAAGTACTACCTAAACTAATCTAGAATTGTTATTATATATTTGCTGGATCTGGAAGAATCATGCAAAAAGAGGCTGCTGAGTGTTGATAGCTCAGATTTCATGTTTCAGATTGTGATTAGTTAGATGTGCATTGTTTTTTATTCTGTAAATTTACAATTGTTTCGAATACCATATTTTTACAGCTAAGAAGATGCCTTGTCATGAATTGTACTTCCAGCTGTAGTTTGACCCTGCCGGCTGCATAAGCCCAGTAGTGCAAATTCTTAATTAGCTTTGGTGTGGTAGATGCAAAAATCCACCACTTAGAAAAGTATGAATAAGACCAAGCTACAATTCTGATATATTGAAAAAATAACTAGAAACTACTCCACTTGTTCTTAAATTGTTGTCGCCGTTGACTTTTTGTGTTGCAGATGACTGTTCATCTTATTCTAAATATTGGCTCAGATATGGAAATTAACAGTTATGTTTCAATTTCTTTGGTGATAAAATAAGTCATAACAAAATATATGATAATTTCAAAAAAACAAGAAACATGACAAAAAAAATACACACCATGTGGGCAATGTGGGAAAACAGAGTGATACCAGTGCACCATGAGTCTATTTATACCGTATGGTTTATCATTCAAAAAAGTAACACAGATCGATCTGAAACTTGAAGTTTTGAAGAAGCTTGATGAAAATGTGAATATTAATTTATATTTATAAAATAAGAACTTAGTTGTGAAATTCAGCTATTATGAGCTAGATGCTGTATCGAGGGTTTCATATTGATTCAAGATCTTTTGCTCAAAAATGTTCAGCAGTTGTCTCTAAGGGTTTTTATGGGTTCTGTCGAGGTTATAGGACCTCGATAGATTTGTTATGGGGGCGAAGGGACCAAGAATACGATGGTGAACACGAGACAAGGAGTTTAGACAGGTTCGGGCCTCCCGGAGGATAAAAACCCTACGTCCTGTATGTCGTGGTATTGATTGTGTATGTTTGAGAGGAGATCCCTGCCCGCCTTATATAGTCGGGGGTACAGGGTTACATGGAAAGAGTCTTAGTCGGTTACATCATGGAAATACTTGGAGTACAAGGCAAGAAGCCTTTCCTATGTCCATCCGAGTAGTAGAACCTTCCATCTTGTATCGTGGGCTACTCGGTTTCTTCTGGGCTGGTCCGACTACCCTTGTCAGGTTACTCGGCCCTTTGGTCTTGAGGGTACCCGGGGGTCATGGTAACGACAGTAGCCCCCAAGTGCTTTTTGATTGATCCAGTGAATTGCTTCCGACTAATCTTCTCTCCATGTAGGAATTGATCTCAAGTGATATTGAGAAATTAAAAAGGACTTGACCTGAATCAAGTTTGAGGTACTTGACCTCGGGTGGACCAAGACCAACAGGGCCTTGAATTAGGCATGCTGTCAGTTGGCACCTAACTCTGAATGATATCAGAAAAATTGGATAAATGCTTGTTGCAGCAAGTTTGTATGTAAATGCCATGTATAGAACAGCACTCAGCTTTCAGAGCTGATTATAAGTCCATAGAGGAGATTTGAATAAAGTCAACATCCGAGTTTGTCGGCTAGGGCTGAAAGCATACTATGTAAATAGTACCCAACTGACTGAGTCGGCCTAGGCTGAAAAGCATGCCTACAAAGTTAAAAATGATGAATGCACGATCAGTGCATCATACTGATGTAGCCCCCGAGTTACTGTGTAATTCGTAGAATTGTATAGTAACTCAAAGTAAGCTGAACCAAGAAATAAGATCTTGATCCGAGTGAAAATAAATTCAACATCCGAATCTGTCGGCTAGGGCTGAAAGCATACTATGTAAATAGTATCCAACTGACTGAGTCGGCCTAGGCCTTGAAAAAGGCATGTCTACAAATTTGAAAATTATGAATGCACGATCAGTGCATCATACTGATGTAGCCCCCGAGTTACTGTGTAATTCGTAGAATTGTATAGTAACTCAAAGTAAGCTGAACCAAGAAATAAGATCTTGATCCGAGTGAATGAATGTACGATCAGTGCATCATACTGATGTGTTGAAAAGTAACATCCATTATATAAGGAACTCATGTTTTCCTGCGCACAAGGCAATTAGAACAGGAAGTCACAATGAGTCTCAGCCAAGAACTTCTCATTCCGAGCTGGTGTCTAGGTCCATCCAGCTAATCAGCCAGGGATGATTACAACCCGTAGCCCCCAAGCTGTCTCTCAACGAAAACAATTGAGATGCAGAAGAGGATAAATTCTAGGTATTATCCGACTTAAATTGTCAAGGATATAAGACAACCGTGTGCCTGGCAAGTCTGCCGAGAGAATGGTGGAACTCACGCAAGTGAGTCCACGTGGACTAGCCCCCGAGTCTGTGGATAATCAGAATGATTATGTGCAGACTCAAAAGAGACATAAATCCGAGTAATGACTGATGATACAGTTGCTTTGATTTTTTGTGGAGCTCACGCAAGTGAGTCCACGTGGACTAGCCCCCGAGTCTGTGGATAATCAGAATGATTATGTACAGACTCAAGAAAAACTAGAAACACACGAACTGGAATCTGTATTGTTAAACAAAAAGGTAGCTGAGTGTTATACAAATAATCCGAGAGATTAAGTGCATACTCTAATAATGCATATTTAAATTTTATCCGAGTCATTCATCCTTATCCACCGAGTCACAAGTTTACTGTGACGAGTTTGTCGCTGATGCAGGAATCTGGACAGGCGCTTTTCAGATCCTGAAGCAGAAACGTCAGATCATTTTCGTCCTTTCAGATTCTCCATCTAGGCCTTTAAAACCGAGCGTTGGTGTTGGCCATTTCCTCATTCCTTCGGTATCAAACCATGGCTAGCCGTAGGGATTCCAGGCGTAGGGTTCCATCCGCTGCATCGCCATCGCTCCGGGCGACTTGCCGCCGCCACCAGCGCCTCCAGCAGCTCCAGCCCCAGCGCCACCTGTAGTCCCAGCACCTGCTCCTGTTCCCCTGGAGATCGTTGAAGTGTTCAACGAACCGCCGCTCGCGGTGGTTCATCCTCCAGCGGAAGCTCCAGCTCTGCCGGAGTTCATCGTCATCTCCTCTGAGGAAGAAGACGAAGGCGAACCACGCAGGAGGTACCTGCCAGGGCGCAAGGATCTTCTTGCAAAGCCGTCCTGTGTTGCTCACAGGACCCGCAGCCGTCGTGGTGGGTAGATGTAGATCTTCTGTAATAGGTTAGAGCAATGATGCTCACTGGAGTCTCCTGTAATGCATGCTGTTTTTATTCAGTATTGTTCATCTGCATCTTCACTTTTTAGTGAAGCATCGTATTTGCATTGTACTGCATTCTGTTTTCAGTGAAATAAAGAGACTCAATTTCTGATATGACCGAGTCATGTTTAAGTCAACTGAAAAACTCAAAATCCGAGTGATTGTCCTTGAAGAAAATTGAACTGTTCTTATATGTTTTCCGAGTAGTTTGGCCGAGTGAACTGGCCGAGTAAACTCTAGGGTTCCAAATTTCCCGCCCGTTAGCAGCCCTAGCGTATAGGAGAAGCTAAACGGTTAGTAAATCTGGGCCGCAGAGGTGAACAAGGCATCGTGGGCCGTCGGATTTGAACCATCCGCGTATATTATTAGGTCTCGCCGCAAACGAAACTTCTCTTCTTCCTCTCGCCCCCATTCCTCATACTGTTCATCGAATCCCTAAAAAATTCGACGAATTCCTCACAACTCAGATGGCCGGAGAAGGAGATCAGAGGGAGATGGAGGCAGTGATGGCTGCTATAGCGCAACCATTCGACGCTTCTGCTGGTGCAAGTTCATCTCAAGGAGCCATTGTTCCAAGGAGCAATGAAGGCGGATCCTCAGGTCCGTTGGTCGTTGTTCCTGATGCTGCGGAAGGAGAAAAGGCCCATCCATGGCCTAGATCGATCTCTTCGGAGAAGAGATTGAAGTACATGGTGAAGAAGGGCTGGCTGCCGAGCAAGGAGATCATTGGCTGGCGATCGGCAGAAGGGGAAACATTCCCATCTCCAGGGCCAGGTGAAATTGTAGTATTTGAATCCTTCTTTCGGCGCGGATTTGGATTGCCAACTCACCGCTTCCTCAGATCTTTGCTACATTTTTACAAGATCCAACTGACGGATCTCAATCCGAATGGAATCTTGCACTTGTCAATGTTCATCACTCTTTGCGAGTGTTTTCTGGGGATTGAACCCCATTTTGATCTTTTCCGAGATTTGTTCTTCCTGAAGCCGCATCCCTCGGCCGAAAAACCTCAGTTAGTGGGAGGCGCCGGTATCCAACTTCGGAGAAAGAACAAATATTTCGATTGCCAGTTGTCCACCTCAAACAAAGGGTGGCACTGCGAGTGGTTTTATTGCGCAAATGTTCTTCCTGCCCTGCCCAAATTTCAGAACAAATATCCAGTGTATGAAGACATTTGGAAAAGTAGGCCGGGCCCTGCAGCTGCTGCCGAGTTATCAGAATTGCACAAGTTGATCGCAGCTGTGAAGGAGCCGAGTAAAGGGGTCCTCGGTCCAGCCATTGCGCTGAACTTTTGCTTGAGGAAGTTTCAGCCTTTGAAGGCAAGATATTTTCCAGCTTGGCTGTGGAGAGGTCCTAAGGATCCTAACCAAGAGCCAATCCCTGGGGGATACAGCGAGGTGAAGCGCCGAGTCATCAGCCCCAGGAACGACTTCTTTGTTGTAAGGGACGTTGTCACCTTACTGAAGCCTTCGGGTGATGAGTACCAGTGGTTTGGCTACTGGCACAACGAACCTCGTCCTGAGGTTAGTCTGCTTTTTACTCAATAAATTTCCGAGTTATTCTCTTAATGGTATGTTGATCACTTTAATTTATTCTTGCAGGGCCGTGATAAGTTCAAGAACCTCGGTCCTGAGCCTCCGGTGATCACTGACAGCAACTTGGTGCCTCTGCGAATCAGGGAGCAGAACATCGAGTTACGTGATGATGATGAAGAAATCACTGATGCCGAGCTCGAGGCCCTGTTTGGGGACTCGGACGAGGGCAATGATGACAAGGCCGAGGGTGATGATGAAGTTCGAGAAGGTGGCGAAGAGATTGAAGACCCTCTGGCCACCAGCAGTGAAGATGGGGATCAGTCTCCTGGTCATGAGGAGGTCCCTGCTGCTAACGCCGTCCCGACTGCTGTCGCTACTCAGCCTGCATCTGCAGGTGAGTTGATTTATAATCGTGAAAGGCGTAGTAAGGCTAATCACGACCGAGATGCTCGTCGATTAGGACTTGAACATGCTGCAGGCCAAGGACTCCGCCAACAGTTGCCTGATCGCCCGAAGCGTAAGCGGAACCCCTCCATAATCATCTCTGATTCTGATGAAGAGAGGACTCAAGCAGAGCTGGAAGATGCCGAACCTTTGCCTGAGAAGCCAGCTGACTCGGCGGTCAGAAAGGTTAAGAGGACCAAGGCTCAGGTCCGACATCCTTCTTTAGTGGCTCGATCTTTAAGACAGGTATTATCCTTTTATGTGTGAGGTCATCTTGCTTCTTAATCTTGCTCAATGATTAAGTATAATTCTTGCAGGCTAAGGCTGTGGCCGAGGGAGAGGACAGCTCCCAAATTCCAGATGCCAGCATGGTGAAGGGGCATGCTGAAGATGCTGATGCCAATGTTGGGCAAAGCATAAGTGTGGCTGTTGCCACTATTGATAAAGAGTTGGCTGCCATTGAAGTTCTTGCTAGGGAGGGTGATGATGTCAGGGACAAAGATCCTGATGAGCAAGCTACCAGGGAAACTACCTCAGTTCTTGACCCAATGACACGTCAAACTCCAGCCTCTAGCAAGAGGATCAAGCCATTGAAGAGGATGAGGGTTTCTGACAGGTAAGCTTTTTGCAGCGACCTTTAATTTGTTCTTTTAGCTGCTGAATTGCTTTAACTGACTGAGCTTTGTCTGACAGCCTTCCTACTGAGGAAGAGCCAGTGGTGACAGCTGAGAAGGCCGTTCCCGCAGAGGGGGAACTAAATGTTGAAACAGGCATGGAGAAGACTGGAGTGACGGAGCCAACACTCGCTCTTGATGGTGATGGCCAAGAAAACCCGGAGGAGATCAACCAGGAGGTCGCCAAGTCATCAGCTCTGGTGCTCCATCCTTCTCCATCGCCTGCAGCAGAAGTTCAGATGATGAGCCGAGAAGACCCACTAGTCAACCGGCCTCAAGACTTGGGTGGCCCCAGTTCTTCTGGGCTTGCTATGGAGGTAGAAGATCTTCCTCCTCCTTCCATTGAATTTAACCCAGCTTTGTTCGAGTTCAAGGAGAGTCAGAAAAGATCTGGGAGCCTCTCTTTCGAATTTGCCGGAGAGAAGGTAATCATCAATGAGGAGGAGGATGAAAAAGAGTTTGATCTGTCGGAGAACCAATTGATCGACTTGATCGACACTCATCAGGTGAGGTTTTTGACTAGCCTTTCTTTTTGTACTAAAAAGGAGTCAATGCTTATCATGAGTGATTTTTGCAGAAAATCATCACTAAAAGCCGGGAGAAGACTAAGTTCTTCAAGGTTTTGAAGTCTGCGGCCGACTCACTCCATGAAGACCTGACTGCTAAGCAGCTGAAGATCCAGGAGCAGCAGGAGGAGCTGGCTAGACTGAAGGCTGAGTTGTCAACTGCTCAAAAGGAGAGAGCTGAGCTTGAGCTTACCCTCGCAGGTAATGTTTTGGAGCCATTATTTGTTATGTTTTATGAGTGTGTCAACTCATATAACTTGTTTTGTTTTGTAGCTCAACCCAAACTGACCAAGGACGACCTGGACGAGTTTGAGCTGTTGAAAAGAGATGTCCCCTCATTGAGAGAAAACGCGGCTAAAGCGAAGCTTGATGCTGAAAGCAAAGCTAAAGCCTTGTCGGTAGCCCTCCGAGAGAAAGACGCCCTTAAAGCAGAACTGGACGCCGCAAAGATTGACTCGGACCTTCTCCTTACTGAGAAAGAAGAGGCTCAAGGTAAGGATCATGAATAAAGGTCTTTGACCAGTTTCTTATATCTTTGCTGAAAGAATTTGATTTTGCAGTTGAACTGATGACTTTGAAGGGAGAAAATAGTTCTCTTATTCAAAGTGCCAGAGCTGTTTGCCAGTTTACTTGGCCAGCACCTGAAGAGATGCCTGAAGGTCCTCTGCCTGCTACGCTGGCACAAGTCCCTGAAGCATTGAGGACTCATTGCAAGTCGGTCGCCGAGTATGCAGCTCGTCATTCTTTAGGAGTGGTGAAGTCACTGTACCCTAAGATTGACTTGGCGTCTTGCAAGGAGGGTTATGCCAAGGGTACAACCATTGAGCGGGCAAACCAGCTGTCAATGGAGGCCAGTAGCTGCGCAGAGGAGCTGGTGAAAGATGTTCCTTTGTCACCGTAGTTAGGACTTGTATGAATTCCTATAATAAAACAATGAGGTAGTTGTAAACTAAATACTGAATATTTTGGCGCCACTAAGTCTTTGTGGTGACTGAGTGGTTAATGAGTTGCTTTTTTTGTTAACTGTCTTATGTTTATGCACTCTTAGCCATTCCAGCAATATTAGACTATGAGTCATCATATGCACAGGAGTTAGCGTAGGAGTTTCACAATCAGAGCAGTTGTAACAATTTAGATTTGGTAAGAGATGAGTGTTTGTCAGCCGGAGTTTTCTGTAGACTGTTTTCAGAGACCAATTGCCTCCTTATGTTTATGCACTCTCCGTTGGAGCTTCACAATCAGGATGGGCAAGGCTTACTTAGTCGTTCAGAAGAGATCCGAGACATATACTCATGTAATGATTAGCCCCCTGGCTCTGTTGTGACTAAGGTAGTTAGTCGCTACAGAGTCAAAGATGAAGTAAACAAAAAGGGATTTTATTTTATTCATGTGAGGCATAAATAAGGGTGTATACAAGTATGAGTCGAAAAAAGCACTAAACAAAGAAGCGACGTAGCTGATCAATGTTGTGTGTATGTGGAAGAAGATGCCCGTTCTCTCGGCGCAGTTTGTACGATCCGGGCCGAGTGACTTCGTGTACTACGAAAGGTCCTTCCCAAACCGGTGATAGTTTGTGTCGGCCTTCGGTAGACTGGATCTTCTTGAGAACGAGGTCACCTACTGAAAAGGCGCGATCTCGGACTCGTCGTTGATGATAACGTCGGAGCTTTTGAAGATACACCGCAGATCTCCGAGACGCGTTTTCGCGCAGCTCTTCTAGCTGGTCAACGGATTGAGTCAGTTGTTCATCGGATGGCTCCTCTCGATAGTTGGTTACTCGGGGAGATCCAAACTCGAGCTCGGAGGGGAGGACCGCTTCTGCTCCGTAAACCAGGAAGAAAGGCGACTGTCCCATAGGACGGTAGGAGTGGTTCTGAGTGCCCACAATACCGCTGGGAGCTCTTGAACCCATCTGGAAGCATGAGATTTAAGTCGGTTATACAAGCGAGGTTTTAGTCCTTGTAAGACCATACCATTGGCTCGTTCAACTTGCCCATTGCTTTCAGGATGGTATGTGGATGCGTGGCACAATTTGATGCCAACGTCCTCACAGAACGCATCAAACTCTTTGTTCTTGAAGTTGGTGCCGTTGTCAGTGATGATCCTGTTTGGAACGCCAAACCGGAACACGATGTCTTTGACAAAGTCGATTGTCCGGGAGGCACTTAGATCACGTATGGGCACAGCATCGATCCACTTGGTGAATTTATCCACCATAACTAGGAGGTGAGTGAATCCACCTTGAGCCTTTTTCATAGGCCCAACCATGTCAAGCCCCCAGACCGCAAAAGGCCAGGTGGGAGGTATGGTTTGTAATGCTTGTGCTGGCATGTGTATCTGCCGTGCATAGAACTGGCAACCTACACACTTTTGAACAATGCTGGTGGCGTCAGAGACTGCTGTTGGCCAGTAGAATCCTTGCCGATAAGCTTTTCCCACTATGGTACGAGATGCTGCGTGGTTACCGCATACACCCGAGTGGATGTCCTGGAGAAGCTGCTGGCCATCTTTCCGAGTAATGCACTTCATGTAGATGCCGAGTCCTTCGACATCCCTTCTGTCGGCACTTTTTCGAAATAACTCGCCGTTGATGACTTTATACGCCTTGCTTTTTCTGAAGAGAGGTTCATACTCCTCCTTTTTGCTAGGGAGTTTTCCATGTTGTATAAAGTCAAGGAACGGGAGTCGCCAGTCTTCTTCTTCCGGGTTCTCGGAGATGTCTACAGCCATGGCTTCCGCATCAGGCTGTGGTTGCAGCGGTTCCTTTGCCGGGATTTCGGGATCCTTCTTGATGGAGGAGGCGGTAATGACTTCCATGAAGACTCCTGGGGGGACAGGTTCCCGGCCAGAGCCTATGTTGGCTAGTCGGTCTGCCTTTTTGTTGTGATCTCGGTGAACATGCACATAATCCAGTCCTTCGAACTTGTCTTCAAATCTGTTGACCGCTTGAACGTAGGCAATCATGTCCTGGTGAACACAAGACCAGTGCTTCTTCAACTGGTTGATAACCAGGAGAGAGTCGCCCCGTACTTCAAGATGTCGGATGTCGAGTGATGCAGCTATTCGTAAGCCGTGTAAGACAGCTTCATACTCGGCGGCGTTATTGGAAACTTTAAAACGTAGCTGCAGGGCATAACTCAACTTGTCTCCGCTAGGGGAGATTAGTAGAATGCCTGCACCACCTCCTGAGAGTTGTAATGAGCCATCAAAATACATGACCCACTCTTCAATCTTCTCAGGCTTAGGAGGAACCTGGGTTTCAGTGTACTCGGCTACAAAGTCGGCGAGAGCTTTCCCCTTTATGGCCGTTTGAAGCTTGAACGAAAGTTCATAGGTGCTCAGCTCAATGGCCCACCTTGCGATTTTGCCGGTTGATTGTTTATTCTTAAGAACATCTCCGATGCCATGAGAGGTTATCATGGTAATTGGGTGATCTTGGAAATAGTGGATGAGTTTACGAGAAGCCATCAGCAACCCGTAGGTGATCTTGTGGATGTGCGAGTACCTGACCTTTGAGTCGGACAGAACTTCGCTGACAAAGTACACTGGTCTTTGAACTTTCTGGACTTGACCGGCTTCTTCTCTTTCTACGACAAGGGCGGCGCTGACTACATGAGTCGTTGCTGCGACGTAGAGGAGAAGAGGCTCGTGTGGGTCCGGAGGGACTAAGGTTGGTGGTGAACTCAAAAACTCTTTTAACTGGATAAAAGCGTTCTGAGCCTCCTCGTCCCATACGAACAAGTGGGCGACGATCGCCAAGCACTTGCCTGGCAGGACGAAGTATGACGTCAAAAAGTTCTGGAAGAAATGCAGGGCCATGGTGGCGGCGGATGCCTCTTCGCCGGTAACCACTTGCAAACTGCAGGTACGTAGTATGTAGCATGGCTCATCACTCTCTTTCGTCATCGATCAACAACTATGATATTCAGAGAAAGGATCATTTGTCTGCAGTACACATTCGCACAATCTGCCAGCGAATGTGCAGGACCATGGTGTACAATTTTAAGTTTTTGCTACCTTTAACTTGCTTAATGGAAATTGGTGCTGTCAGCAGGACCTTTCTCTGGACCAGCAAGTTTCATGCGATGGCAGCTTCTCCAGTGGCCAATGTTCTGCAGCAACACCGTCCACGGTGCCTGCAACTGACACCCAAGCGGCGTGCTCATCAAACGCAATACCATTGCATCTCCTTCCGTTCAAGAAGCGGCCAAGCTTCCGGCTCCTGTGCACGCCTCCCGTTGAAGAAGCGCCCGTCCAACAGCGCCAAGACAGGGGCTTCCTCTGTTCTATGCAGTCGCAACCTGCCGTCGTAAGCACTCACATTGCTTGTTCCTTTTCTTCACCACTACTTGGCAATGAGAAATGGCCATGCGCCGTTTGCATTCTTTGGGCTCTATTGTAGTATAGAACTTCTCCTTGTATGAATAATGAATAAACGTTTTGATACAAATATTTGCTGTCATCAGGAATCAGGATCAGGGTCCTTCCTGAACGTCGTTCCATTCGAGGGCAGCTCCTCCGGCTGCCAAGGTCGTGCGGGGGACACAGTTAATGTCCTGTATGATCAGAACAGGTTCCCAACTCTTCAGTTTCGCGGGAGCGCAAACGGCATATGATCAGACAGCCTCTCACTTTTCGGTTTCAATGCTTTGATAGCTCAGATAAGCGCAGCCAGTCCGGCAGTCCCTTGAACGCGAGAGGCTCATGCATTTAGGAAAATCAATAAAGAAGACAGTGCTAGCGTTGGTACTAGCCTTGGTTTCGGCAAGGCTTGCGTGCATTTTATTTGAACAGTGCTCCAATTTGTTTGTATGTCAATTTCATTCTCAGTTGCAGGAATTATTAAAAGCTTTAGAAAGACACGCACCTGAAATCTTAATAAAGAATGCCTCAGTGATGCTTAACATTTTTTTCTGCGTTTCTGTATTAAGTTGTTGCTTGATCACGATCGTTCTGTGTGTTTTGATTTGGTCCCATGTTTAATAAGTACTACCTAACTAATCTAGAATTGTTATTATATATTTGCTGGATCTGGAAGAATCATGCAAAAAGAGGCTGCTGAGTGTTGATAGCTCAGATTTCATGTTTCAGATTGTGATTAGTTAGATGTGCATTGTTTTTTATTCTGTAAATTTACAATTGTTTCGAATACCATATTTTTACAGCTAAGAAGATGCCTTGTCATGAATTGTACTTCCAGCTGTAGTTTGACCCTGCCTGCTACATAAGCCCAGTAGTGCAAATTCTTAATTAGCTTTGGTGTGGTAGATGCAAAAATCCACCACTTAGAAAAGTATGAATAAGACCAAAGCTACAATTCTGATATATTGAAAAAATAACTAGAAACTACTCCACTTGTTCTTAAATTGTTGTCGCCGTTGACTTTTTGTGTTGCAGATGACTGTTCATCTTATTCTAAATATTGGCTCAGATATGGAAATTAACAAGTTATGTTTCAATTTCTTTGGTGATAAAATAAGTCATAACAAAATATATGATAATTTCAAAAAAACAAAGAAACATGACAAAAAAAATACACACCATGTGGGCAATGTGGGAAAACAGAGTGATACCAGTGCACCATGAGTCTATTTATACCGTATGGTTTATCATTCAAAAAAGTAACACAGATCGATCTGAAACTTGAAGTTTTGAAGAAGCTTGATGAAAATGTGAATATTAATTTATATTTATAAAATAAGAACTTAGTTGTGAAATTCAGCTATTATGAGCTAGATGCTGTATCGAGGGTTCATATTGATTCAAGATCTTTTGCTAAAAAATGTTCAGCAGGTTGTCTCTAAGGGTTTTATGGGTTCTTTTGTTCTAAACTTTATTCAAAGCTTGCACCAGTATTGCGATAACCATCATTAACCTCTTATCGTGTGCACGAGTAGAAATGCAAGCCAACTATGAGCCAAAAGACGTTAACTGCCCATACATCCACTAAATTGAGTTCGCTTCATCCAACAGTCATGCTTCTTCTTCTTTTTTAGGCTCACCAAGCATGCTTATATACTCTCACCAAATCGGCAAAAATTCAGCAGGCCAGCCTGTGCTCTAGACAATGACTGGGCCAACAGTGCCATGGTCAGTTGTGGCAACCGGAGAAAAAGAAGGGCCAACAGGGCCATGGTCAGTTGTGGCAACCGGAAAAAAAGAAGGGCAGTGGTCCCCGGTCATCAGTTTGAAATATAGAAATTTTAGGCCCACGCCCGAGCATATCACGTGGGACCTATAAGTTAGACCCACTTAGATAATTTCGTGAAACTTTCTAAAGTGTGCCGTGTAAGTTATCTCTTTAAGTTGTAGACTTGCGAAAAGAGTGACGTGTGGAGAACCCATATTAAATATGCAACTTGATGGAAGTTTTATACTCACGTTGCGTGTTTTGTTGTTGGGTCATCTCTAAAGTCAACTTGTTTTTAATATCTAAAATTTTCATAGAAGTTGCATTGTGACTTTCTTTATCTCAAAAAATAGTGCATTAAGTGCAAAAATAGATAGTTAAATAGATTGCATTTTCCTACATGAGAAATTTCAAGCATTTATTATCTGATACTCGGTAATGTTGACAGGGACGTGGAATCACATGGATGAAAAATTTCCATAAAGGTTCATTTTTCTTTCAAAACACTTGTAAGAGCGTCTTCAATGGTTGCCTCTAAGCTAAATTTTAGAATTGTTTATTGGTGAAAAAGAAGAGAGAGAATGCAGCTAACTCTTCCTCAAGAGGCAGCCTCTAAGAGAAATGGGAGATTTAAATATAGACCTCACTACTTTTCAATCCTTTGCAAGAGCTAGCAACTGCCTTTTAACTGACTCTACCATTAGAGACGTTCTGAGAACGTAGAACATACGTCTTTCGCTATTATTCAGACGGGTTGTGAAATCTCGCAGCTCACAAACATTGACCAACAGTACTGCTGAAACTGAAATCGACTGGTCATGTCACGAATCAGTTCTTGAATCCTCCAGGTGATTTCTGCGTCAAGAGGCTACGCTAGCGCGTCGGACTGCTATGATGTGGTCTGCCCTTTCTCGTTGAGCTTTGACCCAGCTTTTGCACCGATCGATGACCGGCCTCCCTGGCTCCCTGCCGTATGGCAACGAAACTGTTCTCCGTTGCAGTATTCTCCCAGTTTCAGGGAGATCAATCAGAAGCTTCGTGGATACTATTTTCTTGGTCCTGTCCTCTTCACCTTTTTCATTCTGAAATGACTCTGCTACGTATTGATCACTTTTGCGCAATCGTCTCTGCAGCTGCTGACTCGTTGACTCATGAGTCAATAATTTTAAAAGATCAATTTTTCGGTCAAAGTGACCTATCATAGAAGCGTGTCTGTAGCATCAAAGTGGTCGACAAAGTTGTTCCTTATAGTGCCTAAATCTCTCGATACCCCTATCGTGCCTTAAGTTGTTCCTTAGAACCGATCATTCACACCATATGGTTCATATATAAATACTACAGAGTTACCCAATCGTACTACACTGCAAACTCATCGACGCTCTGCCTGCCTCGACCTTGCGGATCCAGCCTGCGGTGAACAACTTCAAGTTCAGGTATGCTTCTGAATCTCTTCATTCTTTTGGTTTTAGTTGGTTAAAATAGATTCATTTTGGCACACAAATACTGTTAGTGTTAGCACATGACTTAAGTTTGTTTTGGTAGCTTCATTTGGAGTAATCCTGTTAGTAGTGGCAACATCATCATGTGATGCATGCAAATTGTTTATTCCTCTCGATCGTGCGAGGCTTCTAACCTTTTTGAACTTGTCCGGTAGCCCAAAAGCACGTGACACATCATCACACGACCGAATCGTCGGAGTCGTCAAAAAAATAATAATAATATATGTTGTTTTAGGATAGGTTCAAGAGATTCTGTGAAAAGGTCACTTTGTTTAGGAGCATATATAATTGAAATAAAAAAGTTTGTTGTGGCCAGCAGATGGTGAGCTAGTGACTTGGGGGGACTGGACACTCTTGAGGCACCTAGCCAGGAGAGGAATGAGAGCGGGTTCTTATTTTTCTTTGCGCATGAGGTTGAACAAGTCTTTGATGGAAATTTTGGCTTTCTTTCAAAAAGAAAACTTTGTAGGAACTGTTCCATATGGTTCCTGATTCTACCTTTTTTGAAATGTTCACATACTTTCTTTCCCTAACAAGCCTAAATTAGTTTTCGGGTCTCCGGCCACTCTAACAATAATGGAGTATATATTTTCTCAGAATGTCGTATGTGAGTGTGTCAAATATTTCAGACATCGTTTTATATACTTAGTTGATAGACAAGGCGAAGCGGGGGTGAAGTTAAGAGGAAGGTGAGTGAATATATAAAAAAAAAGACCAATAAGAATGTTCCTCAAACTTTCTACACCAATACTTGTAGATGAATTTCTTGTGGTGTTGATGATACCTATGCAGATGGTCTAACGACCAAAAATAAGCAAACGGAACTAGCCCCTATGCTACAGCTTGACCACCGAGAAAACGCGGTAATGATTCTGCATGAACAAGCAAATTTTAACGGAACCTAGAAAATAATTAAAAAATCACATACACCAGAGAGGCCTTTTCAATTGACTTTCTACCCCACCCCTTCCATGTCCATGTGTGAAAGAAATATATCTCCAAACACGCAAAAACCTTTCTATCTCTAATTAATCCCAGCCTAAACACGCAATCTCGAACCAAAATACGTGCACCTTAAATGCAAAGAAAATCCTGGTAAACATGCAACCGAAAACTGATACTCCACAATATTCCATGCATGCATGGAAGACGCAACGGGCCCCACCTCTCCCACGAGTCCACGATCCTCTCTCTAACATTTATTTCTCTCTCCTCAGTCCACACGAGGCAAAGACTGCAGAGGGGCAGCAGAGACAGGGGTAGAAGAGTCATTTTATATTTTAGAAAGAGAAGCAGAGATAGAGTCTAGAGAGAGAGCAGAGAGTCCAAGGGAGGTAATGCCGCACGGGCTGAAACGCCCCCCTTTTCATCTCCTTCCCACCCAAGCCGCCTCCGCCTCCTAAAATCTCCAGGATATCTCCAGCCTCCCTCCCCCAACCCAATCTCCGCAACCCGTCGCTGCTTCGCCTCGTCCCAGTCTCCCAAGGCCGCCGGAATTCTCCCTCGCGATTTCGCATTGAGGTAGTACTAGTATTTTCCCTCTGTTTTCCCCCCTTCCGCTGGTAATTTCGTTCGTGCTAGTGGCGGATCATCGGCCGGTGTCAGATCGGTTGCCGCGTGGATCCGATCGTTTTCGCGGGTAGGTTTCGTAGCAAGATTGGATGTTTCGAGGTCGGTTCGTGTTCTTGGTGGGGGATTGTGCGGTGATCAGAGGTTTTTGTGGGGTTTTGTGATCCTGGTGGGCGTCGGGGCGCCACGGCCGGTGGATTGTTAGAATTGGATTTCCCTGCAGTGCGCGAGGTTTTTCGTTAAATTACTTGCGGAATTCCGGGGCCTCTTGATTTCCTCCACCCATAGTTAGAGTTCTGGAGTGAAGGATCAGAATCTGAACTTTTCCCCACCTTTTGTTTCGACAGTCGAAATTAAATTGTCTCCATCTGGCCGTCGGCGGATTGCTCGATTGCATCCGATTTTAATTTACATGAGCATAAGAATTTTGTTGTGTCGATCTCAATTATTCAGGAGTCTTTCTGTTGTTTGTTGAGGACTTGCTGTCTCTTGTAAAGCCGTTTGTTCTGTTTCCATGTGGGGTTCGTCCTCTGCTTTCCTCTGCAGGTGCATTGGCTGTTCTGAGTATCCGAAAAGACGAGGCTTTTATTGTTTTGTCTGTGTCATGTAAATTTCATGATCTCTGATTGCAGCATTGGGTTGATTGTGTTTGTAGGCCCAGCAAAGGAACCTGCATTGTGTGATTGATTAAGTCGGCACCTTCAGTGGCCTGACTGGTGTTGAGCTGATCATCCTGTTCTGACATGGAGGAATCACAGGGTAACCAGGATGGCTCCAGGTTTGGGGCTTTTGTCGACAAGGTTCCTGGTGCTGTGCAGGGGAGTAGTGCTGGTGACATGGAGTTCCATCAGAGGAGCAGTGGTTCTCTGGCTGCAGGAGGTTATCTGAATGGTACAAGGCCATTGCCTTCTGAGTTTGCATTGTATGACGCATCTATGGTTGGAAGCAATCAGCATTTGTACGATGAGCAGTCACTGATATCAGCAATTGAGGGTTTGAATTTAAGGACTCGAGCAGCTGATATGCCTAATAATCATCGCAATGCTGCACTGACAAATGGACACTATCCATCTGGACGTGTGGACGTCACCCTGGACCAGCCTCGGGTGTCTGCAACACATCAAGATGAGTCCATGCCTCCACGGTTCAGTCCTGCATATGCCAACCAGAAGGCTGATGAACTAGCTTTTGAAAACCGAGAACAACCTTACAGATTTGCACCTCACTCACCTCACTTGGGGAATTTTTCAAGAAGCTCTAGGCAGCCCAACTGTGATGTCACTTTCAGTATTCCTTACAATCCATCAACTGCAACAGCTTCACCCTTCCAGCAACATTGTTATGTTGATGGGCAATCTCCAATGTATGCACCCTATGATCAATCTGGTTCAAACTTCCTACCGAGGGCACAATCATATTCTGTTATGCAGCCACATTATATTTATCCACAAACGCATCAAGTTACCGGGTTGGATGTTCCCCGAAATAGGAGGAGCAATCAGCAGGCTGCAGTTTGCACTCCTGCAAATGGTGCATCCTCTTATCTTGGAACACCAAATTTTCATGAGCTCGGAATTGGGGATTGTTACTTGAATGGTGCTACTTTTCAGGGGAGTAATGGCTGGCTCAATAGCACATTCACAGACAGGCTCCCCAGCACATCTTATACTAACGGTTCTTGTGGTAGTAGTGATTTTCGCCAGTTTCAGCAGCATGAAAAGGTTGCCTATCCATATGGACCAGGTTTGTCGCAGCATAAGATCACAGGTAACAGCACAATTAGCTATCCAGAAAGGACCATAATGAGGACTGACGGCGTGGATTCTGTAAGATCTATCAAGTTTTTTCCTTCAGCAAATGGTTGCGCTGATATGGATCAGAGAACCAATGGCTATGGACATAACTATCTTGACATTCAGAGAAATAATTCCTTCAGCCTTGACTGGCTCAAACCTCAGTTTCTGTCAAAATCTGAGTCTGAATCAGCCAGTGAATCACCTCAGCTGACCTATAATTCTGTTGATGAAGTAGTTGGAAGACTTTGTATTGTGGCAACGGATCAGAACGGCTGCCGCTTTCTGCAAAAAGTTTTTACTGAAGGCACTAAAGACGACGCTGATAAAGTCTTTGCTGAAATAATTGATCATATCACTGAACTTATGGTGGATCCATTTGCTCACTACTTGGTCCAGAAGATTCTTGATGAATGCAGCAATGATCAAAGGATGAGCATAATTTGTGAAATTACCAAAGTACCTGCAGATCTTCTAAAGGTTTCTTGCAATATGCATGGGTATGAACTATAATCTTATTCTTTGTTATTTGATCTTAATATTTGCCGCTTCTATTTCTTACTGTTTAGAAAAATACAGGACTCGTGTAGTACAAAAGGTCGTAGAAACTATCAATACCCCGGAGCAAGCTTTGAAGGTTATATCTGCATTGAGTCCTGGAGCAATGCGTCTGATGACAGATCCTAATGGCAGCCATGTTGTGCACCGCTGCTTGCAGAAGCTGCTACCTGAGCACAAAGCAGTAAGCTATCTGCTAATGATATTATTTACGTACGATATTGTTTTGCATTTTTGCTTGGTAGAGCTGAATGTATTCTAAGGCTACAGATGCTGGCCTGTAGTGGTATTTGTATATGGCTCTCCAACCAGTTCATCAGTATGTTAGCATGCATTTCGACACTGAGTTTGGGTGCCTATTTAACTTGCAGTTTCTTCTTGATGTTGCTGCATCGCGTTATCTTCAACTAGCAAGAGATCGCCATGGCTGTTGTGTTCTTCAGAAATGCATTGAACATTCAAATGAGGATCAGAAGAACAATTTGTTGAACAATATTACATCCGGGGCCCTTAGACTTTCAGAAGATCAGTATGGGTATGCTCGTTCTTTATTGCATTATCCATACTGAATGTTCTTGTCTAATCATACTGCAGTCATCATGCCTTTTGCATAATACATGATGTATATCTTGCAGGAACTATGTTATTCAGTTTATTCTCTCCCTTAAGATTGAATGGGCAACGTCTAAAATAGTGGATGAACTGGAGGGTCACTTTGGAAATTTATCAATGCAAAAGTGTGGCAGCCATGTTGTTGAACAATGTCTGAAGCTAGCACCACAGCTGGTGCGTGATAGGATCATCAATGAACTTATGAACGATCCTAAATTGCCTCATGTCATGCTAGATCAGTATGGTAACTATGTGATTCAAACAGCCCTTAAAGAGAGCAAGGTAAAGATCGATGCTGCAACCTTCTTCAACACAATTCCATTTGCAATCCTTAATGATGTTTTACGGTGCAGGGTGTCCAACATAGTGCCTTTGTTGAAGCCATTAGGCCGCATGCTGCTGCTCTGCAAAGCAACATGTTTGGGAAAAAGGTTCTATCAAGAACGTACCTGAAGAACAAGCAATATCGATTAGGCATTTTCTAGCTGTCAGTTTTTGGTGAGTGCAGCACAGATGGTGCGGTCCAAGAAGAGACAACCAGACAGTACTAATGTATGGTTCTGTGATAAGATTCTGATCTTACATGTAGGATGCATCTTCCCTAGTCGATGAAGAACGGGGACCTTTTTGTTTCCAGAAGAATTTTGGTTAGCGAAAGCTTTTCTCGTGGCCACTTTACTGTATTTACATGTGTCAAAGTAGGAGAGTTCCATCTGGAAGTAATGGTGTTTTGTACTGTTCGGTTGCTTATCAGTCATGTAGTTCGCTGTACCTGTCAAACTGTAGTAGTATCTTGTAATGTGTTAGTTGTATTACCTGTTACAGACTAAAAGTGGTATAATATACTCAGGTCTTGTATTTTCCAGAAGATCAATTGAAACATTTTTAGCGACAACTGGAGGCAATGTCAAATGCTCAGTTGATTTGAGTTGAAATGCAGAAATGTAAGCGTGCACTTCATGTTTTGCCAGAAGTGTAGTTTCTAATCTTTGTAAATTGGCATATGGATTTTGTTTATATGCATTTGAATTGATCAATATTTTACCCATTCAAATTGATGAAATGTTGTTGTCAGAAGTGTATATCAGGCATATGATCATCATGTAACTAATAATGTTTCAACATGGTTACTATTTTGCTCAAAGAGAGGGTATCAACTAGCAGAATATCAAACAAGCGCAAACCCTACCACGGAACAATTCAAGATACAAAATCAGCCATTCAATTACGGCTGGATGGGGCACTTTAACTTCATTTCAGAAATAGCCCTCAAAAAAAAAAAAAAAAAAAAAACTTCATTTCAGAAATTTATGGTTATATTAGAACAGGGCCATCAAACAGACAACCAATATCAAAATAGGATGCAAATCTCCACTCCGTGCTGACAATGAACGTGTTCATTTGAAAACTTTTGAGCAACGATTAACTGTACGCCCATGATCAGCATAAGTTGAATTCAGAATGGACCAACTGTAAGCACACAAGTCATAACAGCAGGTAAACCTCAGGTGCAATATGAATCGAGTGCCACACAGAAAAAGTTTCAACTTTTTCGCTAATTTAACATCAGGATACAAGAACATAAAAGTTTCCAATTCGGTAGAGGGAGTGCTTAATGTTCCAACAAACATCAAACTACATCTAGAACCTGCCTCGCCCTCTAAAACCACCACGGCCCCTTGGAGGCCCACCACGGCCCCTTGGTGGGCCTCTTCCACCTCGGAACGAACCTCGACCACCACCGCGACCACCGCCTCTTCCACCACCGCGACCGCCACCGCGGCCACCAAACTGAGATTGTCCCCTGCTCAGAGCAAGCAAAGAATGGTGTCAAATAATTAGGAAAAACTAGGCAGATTATTAGAAAACTAGATACATGGTTAACCTATTTTTTGTATCTCTTTCTGTATGCACTGTTCAGGGTATTCCGGTATTCAAATTAGTAACTGCAGACATTTCCTCATTTTGGCAATTCTTAACATTCTCAAAATACACTGGACTTTTCTGCTAGTTGAATTCTTCAGTGCAAGCTAGAATTACATACTAAGATAGTGGCCTCCGCATCTTAATGAATACTCCCTCCGGTTTTAAATTGTTGACACCATTGACTTTTTGAATTACGTTTGACCGTTTGTCTTATTCAAAATATTAGCTCAAATATGTAAAATTATAAGTTATATTTCAATTTCTTTTAATGGTCAAACTAATCATAAGAAAATCTATGATAATTTTTAAAATATTTTGAATAAGACGAATGGTCAAACGTAACTCAAAAATGGTCAAACGTCAACAATTTAAAACCGGAGGGAGTATTCAAATTTAACTGATTCCTAACAGCAAGGTGAGGACTGGTAACAATGAGAAGATCTTGGCCAAGAGAACAGACACATATTGGATTCCATGAAAATTAATCAATTTCAAGCAAGCTGTAAGTTGGCAGCTGTGCCAGTAAGTATTATACAATACAGTGTGCCTATCAATGGAAGTACTTTAATCAATGGCGAGCAAACAAATGCACGACAAAAGATCGGTTCATACTTGGGCTGTGGCAGGAAGCGTGAAAGCGGCAGCAGTTTCATGGGGTCAATGTAGAACTTGTCACCTTCCTTGTATGACGTCGCAATGATCCCCTCCATCATCTTGACAGAAAATAACTAAGCAGACAAACAAAAGCAAATCAGCACGAAAAAAGTCTTGCAACATGAGCAAGAATAAAAAGGCAATGTAATCAGAGTTGGGTGAGTAAGCTAACAATTGAGACCAAATTGTGACCTTAGACTCAAAAACTGTAAGCATAGAAACCAAATCAGACACCTAACAGACATCTGCTCCTCAGGAAGGAACAATAGTTTACCAACTGTGTCAAACTATTCAGAGACACTAGTTTGCTGCAACTAATAAGACCCTCAACTTGAAGACTAAAATCTGCAACCAATAAACAGAATCCTCACACAGTAAAACTAGCTCTTCCTAATCAACTAACCAACTAACAAAATAGAACCTAAGCACATGCTACTACTGCATATTGCCACAAATTGGAACCAACCGCGGCCTCAGGTAACAAGGAGCAGGAAAAAGGTAAATTTCCAGAGCCGCGCAAAGAGATTAGAAAGGCGCTCACGGATTCGTTGATGGGGCCGAAGATCTCGTCGACCTTGCCGATCTGAGTCTTGTTCTGGAGGTAGATGGGCGCGTTGAAGTAGGGCACCTTCTCGTTCGTCAGCTTCGTCACCGCGTCACCCTCGCACGCGTGCAGGAACGTCGACACCTCTGCAGGGAAACACATACAAAACCCACAACCAAATCAGCGAATCCGCCGCCACCAAAGGACCAAAAACCTCATCTTTATAAGGGGCGAGTGGCGAAAGCACCCACCGACGACCTCCGCCGGCGGCCCCTCGTCGCGGAACCCGCCGCCGCCGCCGAAACGACCACCACCGCGGCCGCCACCGCCGAAGCGGCCCCCGCCGCCGCCCCTGCCGCCGCCTCCGCCGAAGCGGCCGCCGCCGCCGCGCCCTCTCGGTGGCCGCATGGTGCTGTGGGGTGGTGGTGCTCTTCGCGGGAGAGGTGAGTGGGGAAGAAGGTTTTGGCGGCGCGGGAAGGGAGGCGGCGGGGGGTGAGGGGTTTATTAGGGTTTTAGGAGGGGAGGGTGCGGGGCTTTGGTGCGGCGGGCCGGGAGGATGACAGGTGGGCCTGGGATGGTGCTGGAAGCGCTGGCCGTTGGATGGGTGGTCCTGGTTAGGGCGGGGAGTGGACGGTGATGCAGGGCATGGAGGTTTTGTCTTGCTTTCGTCGCACTTTGACACGCACTTTGTAAAATATCTTTTGTTATAGCTGGTTTAGATTTGACACACACTTTGCATTCGCATTATTTCAAGTTGATATCTGAATGTGTATTACCCAATTAATTTGACTATAATTTTACACAGGAAGATAAGAAGCAATTTTAAAGTTCCTTCATTTTTATCTCAAAACATATTCTATAGAAAAACTTTTATGCGTGTCTTGATCATCCTCACTCTAAAATCTCAAACATCCAAAAACTGTCCATCCCAAAAAAGAAAGAAAGAAAGAAAGAAAGATAAACCATAAACATGATTTGCAATGAATTTGAGAAAAGTAATTAGTTTATGAGTTAATTTTACAAAACCACAACTATATGGACCACTTGTTGCACAAAACTACAATTTTTAGATTCACTCTCACATGTCATCCATACAAAAGTGCATAGGGCCAACAGAGGATGACAAATGAGCTCAGGACCAAAACTTGGTTTTGTGCAACAAATGATACAAATAGTTGTGATTTTGTGAGATTGGTTTCAAAAGTTATGGTTCTTTGCAACAAAGAACTAAATAATTGTGGTTTTGTGAAATTAACTCGCCAAATGAAGATGATAGAATTACTCAAGTTTGAATAATATTTGCAATGTAATGTTATAATTGTTAATGCGACACTTGGTGCATGATGATGTTGTAATTGTACTAACGCAACACTCATGCACCATTTTGAATAATCTAACTTGGTGTAATCTCCTCTCTTCCCCCTGAGTGCTTGCAAGCGCTACATGCTATGTAATCTCTGACTTGATGGACGGGCTTTTTGCCCGACCCCTATATCAATGGAAATCAGGTGGGGACACTCTCCCCCGTTGACCCGTCAAAAAAAAAAAATCTAACACAACATTTAAGTCAAAAGCTATGTAATAGTGCATCTCTTAACGAGAATTCCCCGTGCTGCTATTCTTAGGATCTATAATTGAAAACAATTTAGTGACGATAACTATTCCATCATAGATTGTACACGACCTATTTTGACAATTGATATTTAATTTCATACACTTCATATTCTTTGCCGCAAGTATTTGTTTACATGTTCTTTTTAGTACCAAACTAAAGCCTGTTTAGGAAAATGTAATTCATAAATCTTCTTCATGTGTCAAACATTATGATTCCACAAAAAACGCATTGACTAAACATATTTTCACAACAACCTAGGATGCAGAAAGAATCAGAAACTATTTTTCATCAACATAAGCTGTGTCAAACAACTATTAAACTTAAATTACACTCGGGATCAAAAGTGACCCTTGGGACCGAATGCACGGAATCAAAATTGGAGAGGGACGGGCCATGTCAAATTGTCGACAGTCGACACAATTGATACAGCTCGGAGAATCCGTTTTACTTGTCTATAGGCCCCACCGGCTCGAAGTCAGTCTCCAGCTCCGTCCTCGTTCTCCCCCTTCCAATCCTCATGTTGCAAGCCTTTCTTCCCCAAAATCGGAATCCAATCCAATCCGGCGAAACCCTAGAAATCTCCGTCCCTCATGCGGGCCGCAAACCCGAAGGCCAAGCCCGGGACGATGGCTCCCCCCGCGGCGCCGGCGGCGCAAAACCTGCAAGCGTCCTCCAGGGCGTCGTCCTCGTCGTCGTCCGCCGCCGACCCGAGCACCAAGGGCACCCACCCAACCGCCGCCGCCGCTGGCGGCGGCGGCGGCGCTGAAGCATCGGCGCCCCCGGCCCCTAGCCCGAGCCTCAACGGGGAGGCCAGCCGCTCCCCTCTGCTCCCCGCCCCGCACCAGCACCCGCAACCGCAGCTCGGCGCGCCACCGCCGCTTCTGCCGCCGCCCGCGCCTCTGCCCCCTTTGCGGCCTCTTCTGACCGTGGCGGCCGTTGAGGCCGTGATGGCCGCCATCCCGCCACCGCCACGGTACGGGCTCGAGGATCTCGACCGCCGGACCGTCGCGCTGTCCGACGGCACTGTGCGCACCTACTTCGCGCTCCCACTTGAGCCGCCGCCGCAGCTCTGCCAGCCGCCACCGCCCGTGCCTGCACATCTGCTCGCGCCGCCACCGCCACCGCCTCTACCTCCGCTACGGCGCCTGGCCCCTGATCGATGGGCTCTACCGCCGCCTGGGCTGCTGCCGCAAGTGCGTGCGCCTGGCGCTGCGTTCCTTCCTACACCTCTCCCGAAGCGGAAGTGGGAGGATCAGCCCAATGGTGGTGTCCCAGGAGCCTCTGGACGCCAGCCGCCTCTGCTGCCGAAGCCTGCAAAGCAGGCGAAGGTGGAGGTGCCGGAGCCGGGGATGGACCCAAAGGTGCTGAAGAGCGCTTTTCTTAAGATGGTGAAGGTGATAAACGAGAATGAAGCCGATAAAAAGAATTTCCGGGCAAATGGGAAGCTTTTCCAGCTGAAATGTTCCGTATGCAAAAGGTTTGTTCTTGATCTATATTTATATAATTATGAAAGATTCTGCCTTTGTTCATATGCATCTGTTGTGTTCGAAGTGCATAATTGTGTGCAATGGCCGTAAGAAGACTTGGAACTTGATGTAGGTACCTAGCAGTCTAGCACGGATATCATTTGTGAAGTGATAACAATGAGCACGACTTTATTTAGTAGTATTTCACTAATACAAGGATATCAGTGGCTAGCAATGCAAATTAGTCCGTTCCCCTGAAAATGCTTTTTATTAGCTCGAGAAGAATATTCCTTTCAGCAACCTTCGTTTTGGACCTTTGGTTGTTTGTAATTTTGTTCCGAGCATTGTTCTTAAGGTGTTGCCTAGGCATTAAGGATCCCACCGGGTGCATGGAATCAGGGTCGCCTTTCATTTTGGGGGGGGGGGGGGGGGGGGGGGGGGGGGGGGACTGAGATAGTTGAGGAGGAGGGCAGCCTGGAGGTGGGTGGTTGGCTGTCAGGAAAGGCGGATTGCTTTCTTTGGCGGTGGTCGACGGCTGTTGCAGGGGATAAGGTGAATGGAGGCTGCTGCTGTGGAGAGGGTGAGGCAACCGTGGCTGTGGTGGAGAATTTGAGCGGCTGCTGCGGAGGAGAGGGTGATGCCATGTCGGATGCATCCTCTATGATGGAGAGGTGCAGTGGTAGGGAACATGAGGGAGATTGGTGGGGCGTGGTTGAAATTGACTGGCTTGGGTTGAGTGTGCTAAGCCAACCTGGCCTGTTTCTTCTCTTTTCCCTTCTATATTTTCTCTGCTCTGCTACATTTATGGGCGACTACTATGCTGTAAAGGAGAGGGTGAGTGGCGTTTGCACGCTGCATCTTCCATTGAGAGGTGCTGTGCTAGGACACGTGGTGTGGTTGCGATCGACTGGCTTGGGTTGGGTGAGCTTAATCCCAAAGCTAGCCCATTTTCTTTTCCATTTTTCTCTTAATTTTTTTCCCTGCTACTCTGCTGCCATAAATATCCGAGTGGTGGGAAGGGGGTGCCACCGCCTTAAGAACAATGGCTGGAGATGGTGGCTGATTATAAGGAAAATGATGTTGGATTATTATTAGCTGGTTGCCATAGTTCAAACGTCTTTTTGGGTATGTTTATTTTCATTGGATTTACTTCAGCATTTCAGATGCCATAGCTCAAATGCCTTTCGTAGATTATTCTGCAACATTTGGCGTTATGTTCAAGCTCCAAGGCCATTTTTACTCCTGTTGCTGGGTTTGTATTTATGAGTATGCGTGTTACATTTAGGGGCTACTTACCTTTCTTCATTGATATCCACTTATGCAATATGCATTTGTAAATCAATGAAGGTCTACCAGCTGGACTTCTTGTGTACTGATTGAGCTATTAGTGAAAATAATACAATATAGCTAGATACCGGGAGACATTTAAATTAAGGATGAAGTTTAGAATGAGAAGCTTATGTTCATCTTTGTTAGCAGAGTCCCCTGCCTACTACAGTACTACTTATATCGTCATGTTTAACGCCAAAAAATTACCAGTGGAACTCTCGAATTATATTTTATTTTTGACGAACACCAGTCTTCCCCTTTTTGGGCCTCTTGCTTGATTATGTTTGCATGCCTTCCTCTGATTGTTCAATTTATTTTTGTCTTTTGTGGGGATCAATTTTCAGTCCGCTGGGGTTCAAAAAGAGTACTCTGCAAGGGTTTATTGAGCAATTTAGCTGTCTTTCAGGATTATACAGTACCTTGCATATAGTTACGTATGGATGAATACTCAAGTTTTTCTTAGATGAGTGTTATCCTTTTATGTATAATTTCTTTTGAAGCCGATTGTATGCATGATTTGATTACAGGGATTCTATAGATTTGCATGCGCTGCTCAATCATGCATACCATGCAAAGAATCCGGAGCATCGAGCAGACCATCTAGGGTTGCACAAAGCGTTATGTGTTCTTATGGGTTGGAATTATTCCGTATCCCCTGTTCACAAAACTGCTTATCAGTCATTGTCTACTGCTGATGCTGAAGCCAATCAAGGAGACCTTATTTTGTGGCCACCGACAGTCATAGTTGAGAACACATACAAGGCAAAAAACGGTGGGCAAAAGGACGGCATGAGCAATGATGAGATGGAGAGCAAGCTTAGAGGTACTCCTTCAGTGCTTGCTCTGTCAATGTGACCTTATAGTTCTAGATTTCTGATTGATTAATTTATTAGTCATCAGATATCTTGATGTTTGATTTCTCTTTCTTTGTTTGGAGGGAAGTTTGGGCTGTAATAATTTGGTTTTGACGTAAAGCTTGTAAATTTGATTCCTTTTCAGTCATCGTAGACGCAAATTTAGAGATGGGAATGAGTAAGAAAAGTTGAAAGCGTATTTGCTAGTGATTTTTTTTTGTTTGATATTTTTCTTGGTCTTAATTTTTGCACCCCCTCTTGACAAATTGAATCAGAGAAAGGATTGCTAATTCTACAACAAATTTCTCCGTGCCTTTTTTTGTTGTTGTTGTTGTACCAGAGCATCATCTGGTTGGCGCCAAGCGTATCCACTGAAAATGTGTTGAAACTTCTAGTGTCACTGACAGGGTTCGGACCCGCGTATCAGTGACACAATGCGTGGCATATATGGGATCGGTTGACATTCAGGGGCATAGAATTGAGTGGCCCAGGAAAATGTTCTTTAAGTTTCTTTCCATCTTTGTTTGCACTTGTTACTGTATAATAGAAGGTCTGCTAAGCCAGCAAACCTTTTCTTCTTCCACGTGTGGTTAGCATTGTGTTGACTGTTCAGTTTTTTAAAGTTGGGCTGCCTTTTTTGTTGGCTTTTTCTTGATATGATTCATTATTAACGCATGAGCATGATTGCATGAAAGTGGTTCTGTTTGGCTGTTACTATGTAACAAGCATGGCTCATGCAAAGTATCAAATACGATTTTGTCAGACTATAACTATTTACCTAGTGTGGCTCATACATTGTATGAACAGATGTTCTGTTGGAGGAACGTTTTGGTGTCTGTCTTTCCCTGGTTGGAATTTTGACTGCATTAAGGTATCTGCAAGTTGAACGTGATTGTGATATCTGCTTCAGTTAGAATCTGACCTATTCATCAGCCTGTTATCTTTCGGCTGCATGTTAATTATTCAAAATGCCTAGCATACCAGTATGCTCAGATAATATTCGAATTTGCATTTGCCTATTTCCCTTATGGGCTTTGTTAGCCAAAATTTATCGGCAGCCATTGGTTTTTCAAAACAACAGATCAAATACTTCTGTCATTGGTAAAATATAATGATATGAATTATCTATTGACATTGGAGTTTCTTGTTTACTACCCCCGCACATACATTATAGATGTTTGGACAGCAGCTTTTGTACTAAATTTGTACTGAGTGCGGGAATAAAAATGTGCAGAGGGAGTAGAATATTGATTACCATAATTTTTACACATATTGAATGGAGGTTGGAACTGAATTGACTTAATGATTTCCTAGATGCTGAGTTTATTTGCTGCTGTAAGAATTTATATTGGTCCGTGAGTTTGATGGACCTTATTGTTCTTAGTAAGCTTGATGAACTTAAAATACTTGATAAGTTGGCACAAATAGTAGAAGATCGAGTGAGCTTATATTCTTCTCAATTAGGGTAGAAGAGTTGGTGGCTGTTTTCAGGCCAATTGATAAGTCATGTTATTCCTCTGTATTTATGCCTGGGGTGTCCTTGCATTCCATGTGATTTCATCTCGAATAATCCCATGTGACTTTAACCATGTGAAGAACTAAGGAATGGCTTAGATTAGATTTAGGTGGACACCACAATCTGTCTGACAGTGTCTGATGCCAAGTTATTATGAATCTTAGTGAGTTTCTGTGCGTATGACATGAACTGAACTGACATTATGCCCATTGTTGAATATTTTGTTTTTCAGAAATGGGCTTTGCTGGTTGCGATGTGCAGCCACTGCTTGGAAAGGAGGGACAGAAATCCATGCAAGTGAAATTTCCAGCCACCCTTGATGGCCTCAACAAGGCATCACAGCTTGTTGAGTTTTTTGAGAATGCAGGCCACGGGCGAGCAGCTTGGGCTCGCATCCGGAGCATCGCTTCCGCTGCAGAAGGGGCCAACAACCCCATGCTTGTGAAGGTTGATGGTAATGGGGAACGGACATGGGTCCTCTATGGCTACCTGGCCACGGCATGGGACCTTGACATTCTAGATGCGGAGTCCAAGCAGAGCACTACTGTAAAGAGCAGAAAAGAGCTCGATTTAGACTAGCGCTGGGCCTTGCTAGAACTGTGTATTTTTACGGTCAAGTTACTTGGTGTGTTTAGGATGCAGAGTTTAGCTTCAAGACCTCTTTGTGGAGCTGACTGTTTCGATGCAAATAATGGATCTAGTTGCAAAGAAATGTTCATGCATCTGATCACATAGTAAGGACTAAGGAACAGCTGAGTAAACTCTGCCAGCGGTCACTAAAGTGATTGCTATTGTAACTTCGAGTTGTACACAATTTTTTCAGCAGTCACATCTTGGCTGTTAGAAGTGTCACTCTAGTGCTGTATCCTTGAGAAATCAAAAGTTACAGCGGAAGTAAGTAGCTGTAAGTTGTGATTCATGTACATTGTGATTGTTATTTTGCTCAATAGATCGTGTCCAAAATGGAAATTAATTGATTTTCAAAGAATTAAATTATTTTTAATATTGTCCAATAACTAATTTGACTTGATGTTTATAAGTTAAAATCTAATATCTCGCGTGCCATAGATTTCATTATTACTTGAGAAAAGGTCTCAGTAGAGATGTTTATTTTAAAATTTACTATTAAAAGACTACAAATTGAACATTTTGAATATAATTGTTTAACATAGAAAGTAATGCTAAATTCAAAATGTTTAGATGGTTAATTGAAATGTTGAATCCGGTTTTTAGCAATGTTGTATGTGAAAATTGATTTATCATTGCTGTTAGGAACAAAAAATTAAGAAGATGGAGCTAAGTCGACCGCTTTTTGGGTCGATTCTGTTTGAGTTTGTGAAAAAGTGAGCCATGACATGATAACGCCGAGCTTTTGGAACGTAACACCACCAGCTTTAAGGTAACGTTAAATTGAGAATTAAAAGAAAAAATATTGGCTATTTCAAGTTGAAATTTACACCATTTCAAATTTGCATTCAAATACTCTAAAAACAGAATCAGTTTACTACTTTGCTAACCGGTGAACGTTCGCTACCAAAACTATTATTGATGAATCGGCCAATAAGGTCCAAATTGTCATCTATATTTTCTAAAATTTAACGACTTAGTTTTAATTCCCCATGTTAGCTCTCTGTGATGAGTGTGACCATTACACCTCCTAGATGTGATGTTTCTGGAACTGGAGGCGAATCAGGATTCATGCTCTCATCAAATGTCTGAAAGCGAGAGGAGCCGATGAGAACGGAGGAGCTGGATACTTGCGACAAAGTCTCTGTTTTGTAAAGATAGTGATGATGCCAAGTTATCATCACTATGTGACTAACCATGTAAAGAACTAGGGAATGGTTTAGACTAGACTTAGGCAGGCCAACACAATTTGTTTGACGATGGCAAGTTATTATGAATCTTTTTTTTTGCGAGGGAAGTTATTATGAATCTTACAATGAGTTTCTGTGGTCATGGACATTTTTTTTGCGAAGACCATAAACATGAACTTAACTGACATGTTAATATTTTTTTTTCAAAAATGGGTTGTGCTGGTGTCGATGTGCAGCAGCTCCTTGGCTTGGAAAGGAGGGACATAAATCCATGCAATGCAAGTGAAATTTCGAGCCACACTTGATGGCCTCAACAAGGCATCACATCTTGTTGAGGTTTTTGAGAATGCAGGCCACGGGCGAGCAGCTTGGGCTCGCATCCGGAGCATCGCTTCCACTGTGGAGGGGGGCCAACAACCCCATGCTCGTGAACGTGAAGGTTGCTGGTATAAATAAAAAGAAGAAGAAGAAGAAGAAGAAGAAGAAGAAGAAGAAGAAGGTTGATGGTAATGGGGAATGGACATGGGTCCTCTATGGCTACCAGGTAACTGTAAAAAGCAGAAAAGAAGTCGATTTGGACTAGCACTGGGTACTGCTAGAGCTATGTATTTGGGATGCTTGGGTGCGTTTGGGATGCAGAGGTTAGTTTCTAGAATTATCTTTGTGCAGCTGACTGTTTCGATGCGATGCGAATAACATGATGCATTGATTCATCAAATAGTACTTAAGTTGTTACTCTGTCACTGAAGTGATCACTTTTGTAATTCAAGCTGTGCACATATTTTTTTCAGCAATCACATCTTGGCAGTTAGGAGTGTCATTCGAGTGCAACGTCCGTCCTTGAGAAATTAAAAGTTACAGCGAACTCCCCTCTGAGATTGTTGGACGTCTTAAAGTTGCAGTGTCATTCTAACTGTTCAAACTGGTTCTTTTCCCTCCCCTCTGTGATTATGTGTGACGATTTTGCTCGTGTCAACCTACGGGTCACACATGTTAGATGACAATGTTGGCATCCGGCTCGCACCTCGCGTTGACTGAGCTAACTCCAGCTCCAGAATGACAATACCCTCCCCACCTCAGTCTCTTATCCCCATTTTTTTTCTTTTATTGGAACTCTTGTCCCCATTTGTACAACTCCTAGCTGTGGGTGGGCGATTGAGGCAGAGCGCGGCGGAGCATGGCATGTTGGAGCACAAGTAGCGGAAGAGCGGCTACATTGCGAAGTGCTATGCGCCGCGAGGTGGATGAGATTCGTTCAATTAGATGACGAAATGCTCCTCGATCTAGAGGATTCGACGCCGTGAGATTAGTTTAGCAGCACGGATTGTACTTTTTTAATGATGCTCGTGCGCGCTGATTAGGCTAGGGCCTAGGGATTGGGTTGTTCGATGGTTTAAATTATGTTCATAGCATTCTTTACAACGGCGCCACAACATCCCGCGCCACGACCCCGATGAGGGCGCAATCACGGCGAGCTACAACCGCACCATGCACGGCAAGGACAAGCTCTGCCTAAAGCTCATGGCCGCATGCCCCATCGAGGGACGGCAGCTCTTCGATTCGAGGTGGAAGGTGGTGGAGTTGGGGCCGATGCTTGATGTGAAGGTTGGAGGAGAACAAAAATTTCCTGGAATTTTTCTCTCTCCCCTATACCTAAAACAAAATTTAAATCTTCAGTTTTAGCAATGCTGCTAGAGATGCTCTTAGATTTCATATGATGGGGAATTCTTAAACAAGGGTCGAGTAGTTCACTATATTGGTGGAGTATAGGTCATGTTACTCATGTCCTACATGGATCGAGATAAACTGAGCTTTGTTGGACATCTTAAAGACCATCTGGAAGCTAGATGGCACATTGATGCACCGGTTGTTCCTAGGTAAAATTCTGAGCGATGGCCTACATGTGGTGCGGGATGACAAATCCTGCCTGGAAATGGCAGTGTATTGTAAAGTGGTACCGCTGAGGAAAGAAGCAGATTGTGAAGCAGAAAACAGTTTAATGACTTTGAGGATGAGATGACAGATGATTCTGATTCTGATTCAGAGAATGTGAAATAAGCTAGCACGACGTGGAATAAGCCTCGCGTTGTCATTGAAGACCGACCACGAGTTACATTTTAGAGGGTATACCTGGTAAACGGGCAGTGCCCGCCGAAGGCCAAGGACGACATCGTGCCATGCCGCCTCGAAGCACGAGGAGGAGGACGAGATCATCATTGACGCAGGAAGAGGGCACGGTGGATATGGAGGGGGGGGGGGGGGGGGGGCAACGACACGATAGGAGTTGGGGAGACAGATACGGTCAGGGGGGAGGCTGGGAGAGGGTGGCGTCACGATAAGAGTTGGGGAGACAGAGACGGCCAGGAGGGGAGGCTCAAAGCGATGGCGGCCATAGGAGAGGGAGGAGTCAGGGCAATGGAGGCAAAGAGTGGAGGTTAGGAGAGGACGACATCCACGGGAGAGGTAGATGGTCAGGAGTGGAGGCTGAGAGCGCCATGGGAGAGGGAGTAGTCGGGGAGGGAGGCGGGTGAGGGAGGTTGGGCCGGGAAGAGAGGCTGGAATAATGGGCGAGATGGGACGTGCCTTGCTAGGCCGTGCTTGACGGGCTAAGCGAGCCTTGCTGTCGGGCCGAGGTGCTCGGGCATGCCTTGCACACCTAGGCTCAAGCATGACCCTTGTTGTGCTTTGGGTCGGCACGGTCTGTCCCTCCTTCGCGTCGTGCCATGCTCGGGCCAGGCCAAAATGGCCGGGCTTCGTGCTGGCCCGTTTAACCCGGGCCATGTGGCCAGCTGTAGTAGAGGGAGAGGGATGAGCTTGAGCACCCAGCCATGGCCCTGTTAGGGTTCACTGTGGCGGTGGGGAGCGCGACGCACACAAGAGTGAGAGTATGAGGGAGAAAACAATGGCGACGACAGCTCGACCTCCTCTCTTTTTATTCGTTGCCCTGCAAGCTAAGTCAGCGCGAGGCGCATGTCTGTACCAATAGACATGTGGGACCCGCAAGTCGATGTGGACAAACCGCCACACAAAACCAACCGACTAAGGCGGGGTCCGCTTACCATGTTTTGTAATTGTGAGACTAAAAAGGAACCAATCATGACAGGTGAGGGAGGTGAAATTGACTTTCTTCTTTTTGTAATTGCCCAGAAGCAATTTTACTTAATAAAGTTTATAAATTAAAAGCTAATATTTCAGTTCGTTTTGATTTCTGAATCTAACTAGATTGCCTACCCGCGCATTTGCGCGGCTAGCCTTTATTTTTATCGAAAAAATGTGTATATAGTACCCGTGATAACAATGTTGCATTTTGCATCGAACATTGTATTAATCAAATTGGTCCATGCCAGTAGAAGCTTAACCTTAATGCCCCAATTCCTTTTATTTGATCTAGAGCAATGAGGAAAAAGCTAAGGGGTTGAATTTTTTTCCTTGTAATTTTTATCTTTGGTAGTTCCTCGTGTATTTCTTGAAATCTCCTATTATTTATTAGGCTAATTAGACAATTTTTAGCACTTGTTTTAGGAATTTCATTATAATGCACTCCCTCCATTTTTTTATATGATGTTTGTTAGCTCAAGTTTGAACTAACCAACGTCATATATAAAAAAGCGGAGGTAGTATAACATAAGATGTTATAACTTTGAAAGTGGTGAGTTAGCATGCATGCACACTTTGTTTTATTTATGAAACAAATAAATTCCCAGTTTTTAGGTTTCTCAACCTCTATGACAAATAAGATATATCAACTGTATGTTGCAGCCGTATATCCTAGAGCTCCATGACCCAAGATATATTTCATCATATTGAATATAAGGGAAAAACAGTGATGTAATCATTTGAACTTACTGTTGTTTGACCTTTATGTTTCATGTGCCAATCACTACTGGTTCATCCTAGTTTTGTTCAACCCAACTGAATAAATCACCATGCTGGTTTCTTCAAATAATATGTCCTGAAATTAAAATATGTCGTTTTTCCTCTAAAACTGCAGTTTGAATGGCAAAAGGAAAACTTTGATATCTACTGACACCCTATATACTTCTCAAAGCTAAACTAAAATAATCTGGAAGAGGATAAATTGTTTGATGAAATTAACTTACATCATTGTAAAGTAGTACAGGTCCGCATGCATGATAGTTTTCATGCTAATGTCTCAACGTCAGAATGCATCATGTCATGTGCCGAGTTCCTCATTGCTAAATTCAACCAATCAGTATTCTGCTCTGGCAAGAATTCATCGACCTTGTCGCAGGCGAGAGCGTGGCGCAGGTTCTGCCTATCGACTAAGATTCTTCTTGACGTATATGTATTTTTATTTTCCGGCAAGGTGGTATTTCTACAATCTATGGGATATTAAATAGAGACATACGACATTGGCAACGATATATCTGCTCACGTGAAATTTTGAAGATAGAACTCCTGTTCGTGAAATTTTGAAGACATAAGACATAGGACATTGGCAACGGCAAGTTTTCAAATCTGTTACTATATCTCTTAGTACTCTACTTCCCATTCGTGATCTATTGACGTTTGGAGAATGATCTATTGACGTGTTGAAGTTCCAATACGTAGGTAGTACAAATTCTTAAACATCCCTCACGTACGAAGATCATTAAATTTAGACACATATTTGTATCTATGAAAAAAAATAGATGGTTTATTATTAAAACAAATGAAGGGCATTTTTGTCTATTTGTTTTATAATGGCAGTGATGGGTAATTTTCTCTTCTTAGGCCCCCTTTGGAACGCAGGATTTTCACAGGAATTGTACAGGAATTTCACAGGAAAAACGCAGGAACGGGAAAAAATCCCGCGTTCCAAAGGCCCCCTTATTTTTCCGGATTAACGTGGGAATTTCTAGCATTTTAGAGCGAACGTGATGGCTCCTTTTTCTCTTCAATTATATATATAATAGATACTGAAGAAGAAGCAATGAAATTACAGTAGCAAGGTGGCCCGTGCAAATTGCGCGGCTAGACATTCCATGACTAAAATATTAATTTTGTTTCAAATTGCAACTGTTAAAATAATTGCATCCCTAATTTTTTTTTTTTAAAAAAATCAAAGTGCAACTCTAGCTAATACAATTGTCATGAGCTGGACCATGAATATAGTATAAATTTTCAAATTTACTTGTTATGAGTTACATTGTGAATATATTAGCTAATAGCACCTTATTCTTTTTGAGAGGCCTGGCAGCGTGGCCGATTTCTTTTGGTCGTAAACATGACGACACCATGTCTGCCATGTTGAGTGTGGCCATTTCCTCCATGCCGGTCTTTGCTAGACTCCCTTAAAAGAGTCCCTCATGATCCTTCCCATGCGCAGTGAGCTTGCCGGATGCCACAGTGAACATGCTACTTTTCTTATCATCACCTATAATGTTTCTTTGACCTGATTATCTCTTAAGATTTGCACACCATCAATTGATGATTGTCTTCCATGGTACTCCGAACATGTTATGTCTTGCTCATGTTCAATCACAGCCGCCTGATGAAATTCAGAAATCACCAGTGTATATATATTGTTGGTCGCATCATTCAGGTCTTCTGCACATATATATGTAATACTTTGAATGATCATCTGATCAGCCTTGAACATTAGTTGAGCGAGAGCAGGGTGAATTGAATCCATACTGTTTACTTTAAGGTTCATATGTGAGATCTTTGTCACCTTATCTCCCTCGACTGCATGAGCCCACATGATTGCAGTTTCAATTTTCTTTCACCTCCCACGCAACAACGAATCTCACCAAAGGAAACAACAAATCGAACCCCCATGCTACCCTGTATCATGATATATCTCATCTCCCCCTTCGTTTGACGAAGTACGTTACTTGTTCAGTAGATCAAATGACGGTCCGGAGAGAGGCTAATGTCTGCCACATTTTCTTCAAAGAAAAAAGGAGCAAAATGTCTGCTGCATTCACTGGAGCCCAAACCTTGTATATAGCTCATCCCTGCCACACTCAAAGTTTGCGTTCACCATTCCATCTCTGTTCACGGACGCACAACACACCATGGTGGTGCCACGACGGTCCAGGGCCGATCGAGCAGTGCACCTAGGATGGGCGGTCGCGCCAATTGTGGGCCACCGACCTCGACGGCACGCTGCTCCTGTCCCACAGCACGTTCCCGTACCGTACTACCTTCTCATCGTGCTCGAGGCTAGCGGCCTCCTCCACCCGAAACCTTATATACCGCGCGCGCGGTTTGGGCTCGATTGAACCTAGCTTTCGGCCCATCGCGAGCTCGCGTGCCACGTAGCGCCGCCGCCAAGCCTCCTCCCCCGGCGTCGCTCCATCCGCCCAGGGATGCGCCGTCTGCCCCGCGCCCGTCCCTTTGTCCCGCGCGCCGCCGCCTCCGTCGAGTGGTTCGCTATTCCCCTTCTCTCTGTTCTTCCATCTTCCACTTGAAGCTTCTGGTACGGGGACTGGCAGTTCCCTCAGACATGTTCTTGTAGGTGAGTTCCCTTCCATTTTTTATTCTTATTAGCTTCCGTCAATTCGATCGACTGTATTTTGGATGATTAGGAATTTTGTTTCACTTAATTAGGACAGCTTCTGGTAGACCGATTTTTTTAGGTAGGTTCATTTCACTTCCTGGACTAATGTTTCATTCCTTCAACTTCTTGATTAGCGTGTTTTTTTCCTCATGGACTGATTAGGATTTCATGACAGAAGAATCATTTTTTTTCTCCTTCGCCAAATCGACTGTATATTACGCTTGATCTGTTGGTCCTCGTAGCTGTACCCTACAAATGATTTCTGTAGCATAAGATCAGCACTAGCTGTGGCCAACTCCACCTTATCTTCTTTCGTTGAAAATTTCTGACCATATGTTTACTTTAGTGTGCAGTTTTGTGAGTAACATATCTTCCCTGGAGGTCACAAAGTGACTATTTTTATTCCATGATGAACCTACCCAATTTTGAAGTATTCTAACTGTACATTCCTTTTTTTTCAAGGCATTGTTCTCGCGGATCTGTGACATTGTTCTAGCTGTAATGACAAAATGTTTTGGATGCAACAAAAAATGTCCACTTATGATTTTGAAATGTTCCTATAATTTTCTGACAATGAGTGTGACTGCTAATATTTCAGTTTTTCCAGCCATTTTGGAATTGTTACAGCCTTCTTTTAAGTTGTTCCAACCCGTTTTCAAATTGTTCAATGTGCAGATGGTTAGTTCCAACAGGCATATTCATCTGTTCCACTAAAATTTCATTTGATGAGTAAATTCTTTGTTCCAGATGAAAAAAAAAACTTTTGTTCCATTAACATTAGTTCCAGCAATCGTATTGCAGTGCCACAGTTCATTTGTTCCAGCTACCATATTCTTTTGTTCAATATGTTCCAGAGGATGAAATCATTTGTTCCAGGACATTATTTTGCAGGAATATTCGCTTGTTCCGGTAGGGCAGTTCATTTGTTCCAGCGGGCATATTCATATGTTCCAGTAGTTAATTTGATTTGTTCCAGTAGCCCAAATAATTTGTTCCAGACGACATCATTTGTTCGAATATCATTATTTCCCAGGAATATTCACTTGTTCTAGTGAAATTTATTTGTTCCACGTGGGCAAATAATTTGTTCCAGCAGGCACTATAATTTGTTCTAGCAGAATTACTATTTTGTTCTATCCCATAATAACATATGTTCCAGCTTATAAGATTATATGTTCTAGTTACAAAATCTGTTTGTTCCAATACACGTTCAAATTTGTTTCTATGCAGAGAAATTATTTGTTCTACACACAGACATCAGCTGTTCCAGTAGATATTGATAGACGATTCATCCTAACCAATATTTTCTTCCAGCATGTTTTAGCAAATAAATTGTTCCAGTACTGAAGTTCATTTGTTCCAGTAGCCCAGATAATTTGTTTCAAAATGATGACATCTTTTGTTCCAGTATCATAATTTTGCAGGAATATTCACTTGTTCCAGTGCATTTTTTTTATTTGAGTTCCAGTGCATTTTTTTATTGAGTTCCAGCAGTCATTCTCATTTGTTCTAGAAGCATGACTTGTTCTCTCCCGTAATAACAAATGTTCCAGCTTGTAAGATTATTTGTTCTAGTTACCAAATCTATTTGTTCCAATACACGTTCAAATTTGTTCTATGCAATCCTATCCAAGGAATTTTTTTTTTTAAAAAAAAACATCTGAACCTGCTAAACAGGAAGGGGAATTATAGTGCTCTAATTTGTTTTTCTACCATTCATATTTACCATATTCATTTCTCCTGCTTAACTGTTCAACTGATAGTTAAAATTATTTTTTCTTCTACAAGTTAACGAACCAAATTATGGGAATTGGACATATTAGAAGGATCATTAGTGCAGTAAATGAGTAGAGAATAGACATATTTTGTTACATCCTTACTGTACAGAATTGTGGAGTGAACCAAATTACAGAAGTATTCTGACCTGTTAAATTCAATCATTAAATTCCCTGAAGTATTTTCGGATGTCCTTATTGTAGAAAACTGTGAAGTGAACCAAATTCCTGAAGTACTTTCATGGAATTGCTTACTGAATACTAGTTCACTTTGGTTCAGTATGTATATTATGAATTGTTCTGACATTTGAAGTAAATTGTTCCAGCTTACACCAGCTGTTGTTCCAACTTATATCTGTTGTTTGTTTCACATTAATATTCCGAAAAATCATCGTGTTAGTTCCAACAGATACACGTCATAGTTACCCAGTATGTTTGTTCTAGAATAACTGTTAACAAAAAAGTTCTCGAATGAATCAGTCCCAAAGTGCAACTGTGCAATATGCTTGTTCCAACAGGTCACTGTGACTGTTCCATATGTATATTCTACTTGTTCCAGCTGATAAGTGAAATGTTCTGCCAGCTTACTTTCATTGTTTTAGATTATAAGGAAAATAGTTATAGTAGTTTCATGGCATTTGCTCTGGCATTTCAAGTATATTGTTCCACCTGATAACTTCTGTTGTTTCAACAGTTCACCACGTTTGTTCCAACGGATCAATGTGCTTATTCTAGCTACACAGTGTCATTGTTCTAGCCGCTCAACAAACCATTCAAAAGTTCCGAGTAGTTTGTTCCTGCCTATTAATCAAATTTGTTCCACCACACAATCTCAGATTGTTCTAACCTATTTTGCAATAATTTTTTTGGACATTATTTTCAAATGGCCTCAGGGCATATTGCTGGTTTGCTAATTGTTCCTGTACCTTTCGTGGAATTAGTTCATTCTGGTTATTGAATACATGTTATTGTAACATACGTTATTGTGGTCTAGTCTGCTTATTATTTTGTTCTTCGGTCATTCTGCCCAAATAGCCTTTTCAGTACAAAAAATCATGCGAAATGAACCCGATGTTTAGTCATTCAAATGCGCACTAAGTTTTTATTTCGAAGTACAGAATGCTGAACAGAAGCAGTCGAAGCAGTCACGGCCACCAGCCGAACACACGAAATTGTCAAATCAGCCCAGACGTCCAAAGCCGAACAGGAAAGAAAGAAGGCCCGCGGCCCAGCAGAACAAAGCGCGGCCCGCCACGAAGGAATTAGAAGGCGCGCGGTAGTTATCACAAACCGCGCGCGCGGCATCGAAACGGCCCGCTCCTCCACGGCGTGGCCCTCCTTGCGTCCGTGCCCTTTGTGTACCTCATCTACATCTCCTTCTCTAGTTCGGCCCAGGAAAAGTATACTCAGCGGCGGTCGGCTTAGACATCCATCACGCCCCCCGTTTTGCTTCGACAGTTCCAGAGTGCTCGCTCCGCAGGTTGTTCCAGCCATCGTGTCGGAGTCTCAGTCCGGCAAGGCCAAGGTAGCCAATGCTCTGATCCTCTCGGCCTCGTCGTCGGTGTCCGAGTCTCAGAACGCGTCGTTCAGTGTGTTCTTGGGGGACGCATCCGTCCAGGAAGTCCTTGGCCTCCTCGGACAACCATGACGGCACCTCTGGCTTGGCGTCCGTGTACCCGATCCGGTAGATTGCGGTGACGACATCGTCCATGTCGCTCCATGGCGCGCGTCCTGTGGCCATCTCGATGACCGTACAGCCGAACGCCGAGACGTCGGCGCATCATCGCAGCAGGTCCTTGTCGCCTTGTTGTTGCTGTGAAATATTCTTCTTCCTTTGAAATCAACCATGCTATCTTATGGCTGTGGCACCAAGCAGTCGATCTGGCCGGGAAAAAAAGATTATATGCGTCCGGTACTCAAATACTCGCTCGGCCAACGCTGTTTCTCATCCAACACATGCATGGCGCTGCTAGCAACCACAGCTCGGCCAAACGCAGCTCACGTCGGTGTGGCTCCAGACAGAGGAAAAAAAGAGAGAGAAAAGCAGCGGTATTTGTGCAGCCGCCGCCGCTGCTTCCACCTCCCTCGTCCACCGCTCTGCACAGCCTTCATGCGATGTGTTGGCAAGCTCTCACTCATCACCGCGGAAGCCTCTTCTCTCGCGCATGTCGAGCATCTCGATCATGGTCGCCTTGAGCCCGCGGCTTCTACTGGCGAGGCCCAAGGCATCGACATCAAGCGACTCGGCCACTTGATGTCAGCGGGGACCTTCGCACGTCCTGGCCACTGGAGTTCACGGCGGCCCAAGCTGTTCGCGGACCAACATGATTGATGGTTATGTCTTAGGACCGTCTGGTGCCGCCTATCATGAGTCCGTATAGTGTCTTCGTCATCTTTGGCTTCAGCCCGCTCAACTCCGACCCACGTGGCTACGACCTCATCGGCCCACACAGTTCCTTCTCTCATGATTCTGCTCCGTTCACCTAAGTCAGGTCGTGGCATGGACAGTTCTCTCTCCTATTCCACCGCACGTAGTTCGTCGTGTTATTCGCCAAGAGCACGGGTCATGATTCAACTATACGTGGTGATGCGCGGGTGCTCAGCATCACGTTACCAAAGCTCGTGGGTTTATTGCTCATGGCTCTCGAATCTGAAAACCTCGGTATATGTGGGTTCTCACGGCTTCCATCGAACTTTTAAGGTTCCATCTATGTCTGCTTTGGCCTCACCATGACATTTTAGTGCATAACGGAGTCAGCGAGATCAGTACATTAGTGTGACATGGCCGAAGATGTGCTTTCTTTGTCATATTTGCCAAGGACGCTGGTGGCGGCAAAGCTTGGACGCGAGCACCTGCATTGTTGTTGTGCGGCGTCATGTGCATCGAGCCACACCTAGGACCCTCATTGCCGTCGGCACGGAAAAAAAAAGATGTTCACGTGTCTTCCAGCACAGCCTCTGCGCGCGTTGGCTCCGCCTCTAGCTCCTCCACTCTTGCCATGATGTACCCCGGCCTGTGCGAGCATCACGTCTCTGCCGGCGCGATTCGTCCACCTCTACAGATGGCATCGAAGTCGTTCGTGAGGTTTTGATTTCAAAATTGTGTATGCAACCTGAGAGGAGTTTTAACTTCGTAATAACAAAGTTGAATTTTATGCTAAGAAAGGCTCAACCGGACAAATAAATGCAACCTCCAACACAGACCGTTAGATTATCATAACAATCATATCCCACCCATGGATTAAAATAATCACAAGCGGCGGTGCATCTCCGTATTCATGGTTCCATTGCTTCTGGTCTATTTTTCCATACTATTATATATTTTTCTCACCTAAGGACTTCCGTTTGCCCCTTTCATTTATTTTCCCCTAATTGGATTACGTGTGTGATCTTTTCTTCCTTTTCTATCTTCCCACGTCAGGGCTATCTAATCGTACCAAACAAAAATTTCCAAACTAATGTATTTGTACAATTGTATTCATGTCGGATTTCATACTACCAAATTAAGAAACCTTTTATTCCGAATTACTATATTGCTACATGGATTCTTTTACTTAATCTTGACCGTTCAATCTTCATAAAATCCAACGGTTCATATCTTTGTTTTTTTTTCGATTAACGTGGGAATTTCGTGGTTTTGAGAGCGAACGTGGTGGCTCCTTTTTCTCTTCAAATACTAAGATAATAGATAGATATTTCGGTTAGCAGGCTACGGATTTCACACTGATTGCGTGACAAATCTAATTTGAGATGCTTATTTTAAAACTTACGAGTAGTTCAACACTGGTACATGTTGGAGTGTACGAGGTAAACTTTGAAAAATAAAAGGAAAAAAATACAAAATCTTCCCCCAATCCCAAAATCCCACCTCCCAAATCCCATCTCGCCCGCCACCCCCAAGCCAAAATTCCCCAGACAGCGCTCTCGCCAGCCGCCGAAGCGACGCGAAAAATGGCGGACGCGGAGCCGTGGGTCCTCCTTGGTCGCCTTCCCCGCGCCGCCGCCGCCGTCGACGACGAGGAGGCGGAGGACGCGGCCGCCGTCGACGACTTCTCCGCCCCCCTCCTCCTTCCTCCGCTGATTACGGTACTCACAGCAGGCAAGAACTCCCACCCCGACCCGGACCGTCTCCCCTGGAAGCCCTACGTCCTCGCCGCCGGCCCCGACGGACTCCTCGTCCACTTCTCCGCTGAGGACTGCTACGGCGACGGCGAGCACTTCGGCGAGAACTCCCACGCGGGGCACCTCGTCCGGGCGTGGCCACGGCCACCGCCGACCTCGTCGCCGACCGCCCCGCATCGAAGACCTCGACGCGCAACATACTCGGGGTCGGGATGGCTTCGTTCGACCACGGTCGTGGGTTCATGCTTGCGGAACTCCAAGTCCACCCCGGCTGCGACTTCGCAACGATTTTCCGCTTCCGATCCGGTCGAGACCGATGGTTCCAGACAAATGTCCGCCTGCCGTTGGCCGCCGAGGACAGGGAATGGACTCCCGACGGCGCAGTCTCCCTCGGGTCGGAGATTGTGTGGTATGATCTGACCGTGGGAGTACTGATGTGTGATCCCTTCTCTTCAGAGCTCGTGCTCCAGTTCCACCATCTCCCAGGACGCGCTGTGCATACCCACACGCCGGACATACATGAGCATCGCTGCATCACGGTGAGCGACGGCTGTGTGCGGTACGTGGAGATTACCTTTGGAGATCAGGAAGGCGGTGAAGCTGACATCAATATGTGGACTCTCGCTCCCCGCCTGGCAAGGTGGAATCTGACCTATCAGATGAGCTTCCTAGAGATATGGAATGACCACTCTTACCTGGTAACTGGGCTGCCCCAGGAGCTTCCTATGATTGCGGCCGTGTGCCCCTCCGACCCCAACGTGATCTACTTCGCACTTGAGAAGAGTATGTTTGCTGTCAACATTCCTGCGCACCAAGTTGTGGATTGCAGTGAAGAGGGGCTTGTGAGTGTGCTCCCACCATCAGGGGTCTCCTCTCGATACGTCCTTCCATGGACACTGCCTCCATCTATCACAGGTAATACATTCATCTACAATTTCTCCTGTGCTTCGTTGTTACTTTTTGATATACCAGCTCTATCAAATCAGTTTGGTTAATCCAGTTATCAAACTCATCAGCCCAACGTTAGTTGGTTACACCATTACTCTTATCAGCAGCAGTTCTTGATAACTTTAAGTTTATACCTAAAAGGATATAGGTCCATCACATTCAAAACTTGGCTTCAACTCTAAATAGGCGTGTAAAGAAAAAAAAAGGCCAGTACCATAGATGCAAACCAACTTCAGATAGAAATCATTTAATCTATTCCTGATTGAGATTATAACAGCATATCTCATGAATTGATGCCATGTATTTATGGAAGGTAAATAATGCCATGTAAATATAATTGATCTTAGATAAGCAGTTGATATTAATACAATCTGCTCTGTTCTTAGTGAAAGTGAAATCAGATAGGCAATGTTTCCTCCGAGGTTGCCCCGGGCCTCTAATGTTCCAAAATTTTCCTTTCTTTGATAACATTCTTTTTAACTATATTACTAGAACTAGCTTGGGTTGGAATGGGTAATCCTTGTGATGAGACTGACAGGCTTCTATTCGCGGCATCCATTTCCATTGCCTTGGGAAACGGAACCAAAACGGACTTCTGGTCATCGGCTTGGATTGGCGGGTGCAGACCAAAGGACATTGCCCCAAAAATATATGCCATCTCAAAAAAGAAACAACGAAAAGTCAGAGATGCACTTCATCAGGATACATGGATCAGAGACCTTAACCTTCAGGGGAACATGACGGTGCAACACATCCAGCAACTGGTTCACCTATGGAACCTGGTGCAAGACATTCAGCTGGATGAAAATAGAGAAGATGCCATCACTTGGAAACTGAACGCCTCTGGACAGTATCAAGCAGCCTCGGCGTACAGAGCTCAATTCATTGGATCATCGCGGGCGATATATGACAAGGTGATATGGCAGGCCTGGGCGCCGCAAAACTGCAAAACCTTTGCTTGGTTAGTGATACAAAACCGAGTATGGACGGCGGACAGACTACAAACAAGAGGCTGGCAAAATAACAGATATTGCCCATTGTGCAGACACACACTGGAGAGGGCGCACCACATGCTAGCGGACTGTCGTTACACAAAACGAATCTGGGAGGGTGTTTCACAATGGGCGAACACCAGTGAGCTAGCCCCGGCAAACTGGCCACACTCGGACACGGTGCAGCAATGGTGGATGACACTCTCGGCATCGCCGAACGTCCCACGGAAAGGCCTACGATCACTGATCCTTCTCGTCAGTTGGGAGATTTGGAATGAGAGAAACGCACGTATCTTCCAACACAAGGAGCTCCCGGCGACGTCGTTACTAGCAAAAATTAGAGAAGAAGCAAGGATATGGTGCCTTGCGGGCGCCAAACACCTAGGGCAGCTTCTTAGCGACTGACTTTTTGTTTATTGTTGCGTTTATGAGCTGGTGAGCTCCTGTACAGTGAAGCCTTAAGGCTTGTGATGTAAACACTTCTCCTATAATTAATGAAACGGCACAATCTCGTGCTGGTTTCCGTTCAAAAAAAAAAATAGAACTAGCTTTTCTATTATCAAGAGAGTCAGGTTCCTTCATATCACAGCACTATGAGACTTTATGGCTTGTCTTTATATCACCTATTCATTTCTTTTCTCATTTATTTGTGTATTAATCCCTAATGACACAAACCATTGTCCTTTTCCATCTTTAGCGCGGTTTAGTATTGACTAGAGACTCTAAATATTGTTAAGGCCACTTTTCAAGGACAAGGAGGAGGAAGCTGATGATCTTATGTTAGCTTATGCAAAGTACTGCTATAAAAGGGATGCCATTTTCCTAGAGAAAAAGGGCTTCGACCTCTGTCATATATGCTTTTTCAAGCTAGGAAATGCCACTCCTGTGCGAAAAACAGGGGTAATTCTTGATTCTTTTTACTTTTGTCCTTACTTCGGTTTTTGTTACATGCTGTTAACAATTTTCATATATTAGCAGATAAGAGATCACTGTGTAAAGGTTCACAACGCTACTGGATACCCATGCAACAAAAAAGGATGTCCTATCTTAATGGGAACACAAGGAGAAGCAGGACAACATGAGCACTACTGCCATGGGCAGAAAAGAAATGGTAATATATTTTTCTTATGCGGTTTCTGGCGCTATTTTGTTGCATTATCTGACTTATAAAGTGTTTTTGACTCAGATTGGTGGCGCCAATTCTTTGAGTAGCACCTTTGTTGGGGGGATGAGCCTGTGGAGATGGCACTGACATAAAGAATCATACCTTGAACATAAGATTTGGTAGTCTGTATGATAATGTGGAACTTTATGATACTAGCGAACATGATGAGTAGAGGAGGCAAAGCCGTCTGAAGTTACAATAGCATTTTGGAATCAACGCTAAGTCAACATCAGTTAGTCATTGTTTCCTTACTATTGTACATGCTTGTGTGATTCTGGATCGAGATGTCAGCATTCAGTTGGGCACACAAATTTTGGGCTACACGGTGTCCCCTCAAAGAGCTGATGAACCTTCGGTGTAACGCTACTTTTTCTCAGACAATTTGTTTGGTAGGGATGGAAGTTATAATCTGTACCTTTGCCATTCGTTTATGATAAAATTAAAAGTTAACCAATACTTATGCTATCCACTTGACTTAAGCTGACAGTGTTGTATGCTATCCATTTGTTTCGTAGGGGCTGTCAGTGTTGTCTTCTGCTTGTCTGCTTCTTTCTTTTTGTTGCATGGCCTATTTGCGGAGGCATGCACATTTGCTCCGGTTACAAATTCAGCGTTCTCAGCTCTAAATGCCGACAGACTGAATGTTTGCTATATGGAAACCAAATGTTACAAGACCGAGCAGTGAGAGTTCGACAAGAAGGATCCCAGGACTTAGGTGCAGGGAACGAACTGAAAGCTGCAAGAGAGTTTTCTTACCCAGCAGATGAAATGATAGTTTTATTTCGTGTATAAACGGGTAATGTGAAGAGAGTCAGCCTCAAAACATTCGGAGAAGTAAAATCAAATCCCTACCATGTGTCCTCGCAGTAGAGCCAGGAATGCCACATGTTATATCCAGAAACAGTAGGGCATCAACGCAAAAACAGAATAATGCATCGAGCCGCTTGTGTTCTTCTGGAAACTTTCAAAGGTTTTAGGCGGCGACTGTCACTTTCTTGAGCTCACGCGGATCATTTCAAGCAAAGTCGCTTGCTATTTCAGTCTTGCCCAGTACCTCCAGGGTGGCTGAGAAAGAGTGGCAAGTTGGCTGTGCATTGCTTTAATCATGTCCTCGTACCACGTCACCTTGGCTGCCAGGCTTGTGCCGCAGCACACCTTTCAAGCGTCTTATGTTCAGGTTTGATCAACGCCTGCTCAACATGTTGCTCTTGAGAGACCTCCATGTCTTCTGCTGGGTACCGAATGACGCTGAGCACAGGAGAGCAAATGACAGGAGTTGAAGCAGAAACATATTGGCAGCAAAAACACTTACCTGAAACCAGAACCACATGTTTCAAGTGATAAAAACTTTACGAAAGGACAGAACAACTGCATACAAAATATGACATGTAGCTCCATGACACATCATGCGAGGAAGCAAGAAAAAACTTACCCATCCTTTCCTGTCTCTAGGCCGTTTTGCTCTCACCTCATTTGCAATGCCACTAGAATAAACTTCAGAAGTAGCGGGAGTACAAAGAAATTCAAAAGGCAAGATGAAAACTTGTTATCTTTTCCCCGATTGAAACCAACACATTTATCAGAAACTGAAAATTAACCAAGACATTTAGCCTCACAGGCATGCAAAATATTGTAGATCTAGGAAATGAAAATGTTTCTGATTTAAAATAGAAATGATACTGGTGCCGTTTCAATGTGTCAAATGTAAAGATTAAGCAACCTATTGATAAACAAGTTAAGAGTCCATTGAAACTAATAATAAAATCAACCATCAAACTTTATATGGAGAGCAGGTTTACTTATATGATAAAAAATAATGGTTTTCATGTAAGTACTGTGGCATGACCTGTCTCACTTCCCACATGCTTGACATAAACTCCTTTCTGTCTGATGAATGAAATCACTAAGAGGAACTCCTTACCATTTTCAGGTCCCAAAATGGAGAGAGAGAAAAAAGACCATGATTGAAAGTATGGTTGATTTATCCATCAATCTATAACAATGGAAAATCTATGACACTGCATGTCACCTTATCTTAGGCATCTCAGAAATCATAAATACCAAAACAAGATGTAGAGTCCCCTCCAAGTAGAAATGATGCACATGATCTTTGAATATGAGAAAGGTGAAGCCCTAAAAAAAGAAGCCTAAAGTACATTCAGATTGAGTTAAAACTAACAACAAATACCTCCTAAAATATCTGTTCTTGTTCTTTCTAGAAACAATAGTGAACCACTCACCTTGTTTCCATATTAAAAGTGGAAAACAGTCAAGCTATAAGTGTAGAACCCAATAGCCTTCAAAGAAAACTGAACAAAACACAGCAAATAGGACAAGGTGGCACACCATCGTCAACAAGCATCAACAGCCGCACAGCTAGGCAAACTGAAGCGACACAGCAAAACAACTGTTTGTGCCATCCCATCAAACAATTTTGCTAATTGACAACTAAGCAGCCAGAACACAAATATGGAAACATCATGTGCACACTATGAAAGTACAGAAATGATTCTGAGCCATAAATGAGTCCAAACATTGGTAGAAAACCATAGCAACAACTCAACGTTATTTACTCAAAAAAAAAACCTCAATGCTCATTGATTTTTTTTTTTTACAATTGCAGCACTAATACAGGCAGCACGATACGAAATACATAGGAAAAGAGATGTGAAGCTAAATACTATCATACACCCAGTGCGGTGTGTATCTAACTGTGTGATGCTAATCTCCTGGGATTTAGAGTCAGCCACACAGGGGCTGGCCAGTTGGACCAAATCTGAGGGGATACAATTTCCTCACAGCTCTTATTTTCCAAGTCAAATACACCAATATCACGTCGGTTATTCTTGGAACCTGTAATATAGATATAATCATCGTCGGTAAAGTACACATGATTTGACTTCAGCTGCGGATATTCTTCAGCATGGAGGCAAAGTGATTGGTTGTGCCCTAGAAACAGTACATTCTCACCCAAGCTACTTATTTCTACAATCCTTTTTGATGTAGGCTCCACTTTATGAATTTTAAGCATGGAAGTATTGAAGTCATGAGACTCAGGGTCAGATTCAAGCTCGAAGTCTGAATCATATTCATCTTCAGACCCAAGTCGTGGAGTACGATATCTCCATATTTGCATAAGGTCACCACAAGGAGCTTGAACAATGTATATCCTCTCACAATAAATATCTTTCAGCTTGTCCACAAAGATCTTCTGTGTGACTGCAGGGGTACCAAGATCAAATTCATGGATTTCTCCAGATTTAGTGGAGGCATACAACAGTCTATCTTTAAATAGGCAGTCTTCATATTCACTCTTTGGTGGCAACCAGGTCCACTTATCGTCCCCCGCCCTTGCAAATGATAGCTGTGAATGTGGGTTATGGATAATCACCACGAAGTAGTCTCCTGTGGATGGATCCGAAGACAAAAAGACCTTGTCAAACAGGAATCCCTCAGCTCCTTAAGTGCAAAGACTGATGGCGAGTCTGCAATCACCTCCTCTCCAGTGTACCAAGAGTACTCATAATTGCAAATGGCACCTTTCCCATCAAATATCGGCTTCACCTGCTCAATGGTGGTAACTGATGGTAAGGCAATCTGCTCGCATGTGATGGGGTTTACAAGCTGCATCTCAGACCTCTGGTCAGCAGTGATGATCCAGCCATACGACGAGCCGATGATATACCTACCTACGACATCCGTTATGTTCTCAGATTTGGTCATGTATTGAAAGAGTCACATATTAACTTCTGTGACGTTTTTACTAATCTGTCATGGATTAACTCAATACATGACGTTTTTTAACCATCATAAAACACCCTTAGACCCGTTCAGCCAATTAAATCCAAATCTAGAGTTAGTGACAAAATAAACGCCATGGATCATCACCACATGGGATACAAAACCGTCACGAATTGTATAGCCAGCCATGGAAAAGCCATGTGACAATCCTTGTGACGTGGCTGCCAAGTTGCCAACGTTGACCACTATATGGGTTGCCATAGGCCATTTGGATTTTTTTTCTTGGCAACTCGTGGCCTGTTTAGCAACAACCGCATATCAGGCTCGGCCCACTAACGTTGTGGGCTTGGCCCATAATATTTCTGGTCCAATTTTAGGCTCGTGGCTTAGATTATGATTTTTTTCATCTTGCCCATTTGCGAAACACTTTTCATTTTTGTACTTTAGGCCCATCCATTCTCGTTATTTCAGCACAGCCACAAATAAAAAGGTACGTAGAGAACTGAATAATCATTATCTCATCAAATTATCTAACCGCAAGCAATAACATCACAGGATAAAAATTATCACCTCATCAAATACTGCATAGCGTCTCATCACGCAATAAGGTTACAGGAAAAGTGAGTGACGCCCAGAAATCTCAATTAGCAATACTGGTTAAAAACCAAACGACCATTGTCAAGGAAATATATGATCCTTTCTCTGTTTTTCTGCCCCTCTATTTCTCTGAAGCTGTATGTCTTCTGAATCCTGGAAAGAAAAAAAAAGGGCCGTGTCATTACAAGCTGCAGAATTATTTTCTACATTAAATGCAGTTTGAATGTATATGGATGTACAGTTCACTGCATAAAATGGAGCAAGTGGTCTGAGAGCAGAAACGAAAGTGACATGCAAGATGAAAACGAAGTTGTATTAGACTGCTGCAATCAGATTACTGCACAAAAGGGGCATATTTTTACAGAAACTAGCAAAAGTTCTGAAATCTGATTGTATTAAACTGCTGCAATCAGTATATTATTACTGCACAAAAGGGGTATATTTCTACTGATAACTGATTGGCTAAAACGCCTAATCTGAAATGAATAACTCTTATATTGAAAGCGGGACATTTCTTCATAAGCTAGCAGAAATGGGACAAACTTAAACAAAGTTGTATTAGATTACTACATGCAATCAGTAGCCCCTTACTTTGAACTTGAAATGCAAATTTTTTCTTCATAAACTAGCACAAATGGGACAAATTGTCTAGTTGTTTAGATTTGAGCATCGGATTCAAGAAAGTGCAAGTCACGGGGTAAACGGACAGGAGGACTTCGCGTTCCACGGTTGCAAGGTGCGCAGAGGCCACTGTCCACTGAAGTACTCCTAGATGGCATTGGCGAGCAAGATGCCCGTTTCTCAGCATTGACAATGTCATCGGCAGAGAAGAGTTACGGGACATTGTTGACCGCGCGCCCTCTTGATGAAGGCTTGATCGTCTTCGCGGCGGCGTCCGGCTACATCTTGACACAGGCAAAAAGAGAGTGAAAGCGTACGTACAGAGACAATCACAACACAGCTGTAGTGCTGGAACGAACAACGAAGGCGGCGTGGCTCTATCTAACCTTGTTCTGGTTGTCCACGTGGATTGCCTATGCGTGGTAACCTTGTTCTGGACCTTCTGGTTGTCCACTGGTAAGCGCCGGTGGCTACGTCTCGGTAGGCCATCCGGACTTCCGGAGAGCGTCGATCGCGAGGGACGCGGTTGTGACACCCCGTTTCACTAAAAACAAGTTAACAAAAGCGTCGCCACTGAACAGAACAAAAATCCAAGTAAATTTCAAATTCGAAATCAAATGTTCGAATAATTGTCAAACCATGGCTTGTGAAGGAATTTAAATTTTTCCATAACATCTTGAGCAACTAAAAATACCAGTGCATGAAGGACCTCAAGAAAGAATTTTGGAGAATTTCTGGTGATTTTAGAAATTCGTTTGGTTGCTCAAATAAATCTCACAAATTTAAAAATTACCCAAATTTGACCAGCTGCAGCTTGAAGTCTACTAGGAATCTAGATGTGCATGTTGGCCAGATGGAAGTACAGATCAAGAGCTTTCCAAAGAGACCAAATTCGTGAATTTTGGATCTCGTTTGCAAATTCAAATCGTGTTCACAAAATTGGGGAAAACCATTGACCAAAAATTCGAAGAAAATAAAAAGATGCCCGAGGGTCCACTGGTCAGCCACCTCCTCTCTCTGCCCGCGCCCGAACTCACCCGCCGCGTGGCCGCCGGCGTACGGAGCCGCCGCACGACCCCGGCCCCGCTCCCGTCCTGCGCCGCGACTGCAAAAACCGGACCCCGCCCGCCTCCCGGCCTCTCCCTCACTTTTCCTCGCTCCAGGACCGCCCAAACCCTAGTTCCGCCAGCCGTCGCCATTGCCGAGCTTGAGCTCGACCCGTCACCGCCGTCGGTGAGCTTCTTCCCCGGCTCGCCACCACCAACCCAGCTCCGCCAAGACCCCCAACAGCTCTCCTTGGCGCCACCGCTCTCCTTTCCACCGTGAGCAGCTCAAATCAAGCTCATATTCTTCTCGGCCGGCTGCGCACCACCGTCGTCCTCGCCGTCGATTGCTTCATCCCCGGTGAGCCTCGCTCCAATCCCGCACGTCCGGAGCAGCGTAACTTCGTTGCGCACCCCCTTGGGCTCACCATTTCTTCCTGTCTGCAGTGTAGCCGTCGGGAACCAAGTTTTCCCCTTCCGCCGGTGTTCACCACCACGACGACCTTCCCCGTCAAGCTCTCTCACTCCGGGCCCTCCCATCGTCGATATGCTGCTCGACAAGTTGACCCGTGTCTCTGTGAACCTCGCCGGCCAGCTTTCGACCAACCCCGAGCTTTTCGTCGACCCCGCGACCTCACCGGAGCTCCGTCACCGCCGCTTCCTCGTCGCCGCACACCTTCCGGCCACCCCCGCGCGAGACCGTGACCGTAGGTGAGCTCTCCACCTTCCCCGCTTCCTTCCCATGCAAGCCGCGCTCCAAATCTCCGCCGTAATCGCCACTCCGGCGTGTGTGCCGCCGCCGTCCGGCGTCATCCCCGGCGAGCACACCGGTGACCACACGACCCGGATCTCGTGCGACTACACGGGATCCCGTGCGGTCGACCCTGTGGCCATGTGTGTCTCTGATTCTGAGTGGCCGGATCACTTTGTGACCAGCCGGGATCTAGTGTGGCCCAGACCCTGTGGCCCTTTTTATGGCCCAGATCTGATTGGCTGCACCCATTTTAATCCATTTTCTGAATATTTGTAAATTACCAGAAATTGCCTGAAACTTGTAAAATTCATAGTAAATCGAATACAACTCCAAAAATTATGAAACCAATTTTGTTAGCTTCCTTATGCTCAGATCTACTTAAATAAAAAGTCAAAATTTTACAACTCATTATTCTGTTTTCTGTAAAATTGTGATTGATGCAAGACTTGTTAAATTCCTATTAAATTCTCTGTTGCTCAATAAATTATGAACTCTTGCATGCTTGTAAAGTATCTGTTAACACACCTACAGAGCATTTTTCTACTGTCATAATGATGTTTAATTATTTTCTTATGATTTAAATCATGCTCTGCACTGTATAAATTATTATAAATAATCTACCTTGCAATAAATCATGAAACTTCACCATAAATTACTTCCAGTGGCACTCTTCACCCGAAAAATGCCACTAGACATAAATTAATTTTCGAAATCACTTTATTCATTTAACCTACCCAAGTTGATTAATGATGAACTTAATTAAAAGTTAATGAAGGAAATACTCCAGACGAAATTAATTAACAAAATTAATCATTTGCACTTACAGTGCAAATGACTGTCCTATTAAGTAATTAAATCATTAATTGCATCATGTTATTGCATCTAACTTGCATTTCCTTGTCATGGCATATAGCTCTCGAGGTGATTCAGGAGCAGGTGGAGGACCAGGATGCTAAGCCGCTCAGGAGGAGCCACTGACTGAGCGTTGCTGACTGTGCTAGAGATAGCGTCGTTCTTGAGCCAGGCAAGCCCCGGTGCATGCCTCCCTATTTAGGATTTTATTTTCGCACTTGATTGGGGCTAGTAATTGATTGTGCATTAGGTTTATTAGGAGTTGATATGAAAACTTAGAACTGCATTAGGACTACCCTTCCATATCCTACCTTGTGTCCTATTTTTGTATATGTGGTCTAGGTTACGTTAGAACTTGCTAGGCTTAGTGGCTAGCGGACGGTAGAAGTCGAGTGGTAGGTCCCACTCGCATGATAGGGACCCCTGGATTGTACTAGCTGGATTTAGGATTTGTTGAGACCGGACGGGAAATTGCTTGTATAGGATGGTTGGAGAAGGCTGGGCCTTCACGGTGGTGTAGCCCCGTCTGTGTCGATTAAGGACCGTTCGTTGTTGGCCCTATTGAGCAAGTTCGAACGTACTGATCACATGCTAGTGTTTTTATGGGCCTAGTAAACTTAGTAGCTTGGGTTGCCCTGGTGTCTCGCGGATACTTGCATTTTCTATCATGGTACTTGGGAGAGAAAGGATGCTTCCCAATCGGGGCGTACGTCTGGGACGGGGACCGTGCGGGAAGGCCTTTCTCGGGAGGTGTGAGACCCAGCCAGCTCTAGGGGGACCCTTGCAAACGGTTGCCGCATGCGACTTTACGCTTGTGCGTCGTGTGGTCAGGTTTTCTCCTGCAGGATGTACATCGATGCCGCCGCTCTCGGTCATGAGCAACCTTGTTCAGTGCGCCACATCGTAGTGTGATATGATTGATGATGATGATGCTAGTCTATTACATTACTGTTATTCACATATTTTGCTATATATACTGTCACCGTTGATGTATTGTTACTTATACCTGTTCTAGATATATGAACACTGCTTTATTGGTTAAGTACTTAATTAGAATTAAAACTTGAAAGTAAGGACCAAGTAATTAGTGCGCTTTTATGCAAGTGAGTCAGCCTAACCCTTTGTAGCCTTTGCATTCTAGGAGTCGGCTGTAGTTAGCCATATTGACGGGTAAGTCTTGCTGAGTAACTAGTACTCAGGGTTTGGCTCTTTATGTTTTTGTGCAGGTATAGATTTTTGCTTCCGCTGTTGCTTGGTGGAGTTCGTCAGCGGGTCCACATCGCAGGGCTTCGATGTGCGTCCACTTATCGTCGAGTGTTGTAGATTTGGTATAGTTGAGACTTCCGCTGTGCTACTCTCGTGTTTTAAATCATTTAAGACTTGTAATAACTTAAATATGCAAATTTGTGCTTTTTATGTGATGTACTGTTGCGTCTGTTCATCAGCGCTTTACCGACTCGATCCTGTGAAAAGCGGAGACGCTTCAGCGGTGGTGCCGGCGTCGTGATGTCGGTGTCATCTGAGCACACGCGCCCATCGATCGATCGAGCGGGCGCGCGCCGTGTCGCTCGCTGCAGCTAGCGATCAATCGAGCTGCATGCCAGCCTCGTCTCCTCCTCCCTTTGTGCTCGTGCCCAGCAGCCGTGCAACGAACCCAAACCGTGTGTGTTGTTTTGTAGGAGAGGACGTTTTAGCACGGGGCTGTCTACAGCCCGTCCGGGCATTTTCGGGGGATTTTCTTGCTTGCGGTCACCACAAGTTTCGTTTGTTGCGGTCGTTGCTATTTTGGTTTGTTGCGGTCGTTGCTATTTTGGGAAACCGAACAGGCTGTCGGAAGGAGAAACGAGCAAGCGCACACGTACAGATAGAGTTAGTTTGAGGTGGGTCCGTGCTGATGTCATCAATATTTTAAACTAACAAATCCGTAAACGGCAAACCGTGCATCCAAATGAAAAACCGATTTCACCACTGTGTTCGTCGCAACGAGATCTTCAAAACTAGATCCCACTTGCTTATATTTTGACAATAAAAAAATTCGACACTAAAAAAGTTGCTACAACTTTTTTGTTTGGTTGACCAATTTTTTGATTTGTTCCTCCAACTTTTCTGTTTGGTCGTCCAACTTTTTCATTTGTTCCTTTAACTTTTATGTTTGTTCGTCCAACTTTTTTATTTGTTTGTCCAACTTTCTTATTTGGTTTCAACTTTTTTTTTGTTGTTGCTCCAACATTTTGGTTTGTTGTCCAACTTTTCTATTTAGTTGTGCAACTTTATTATTTGTTTTTCCAACTTTCTTATTTGGTTTCAACTTTTTTGGTTTGTTGCTCTAACATTTTTATTTGTTGGCCAACTTTTTCATTTGTGGCTCTAATTTTTTTTTCAACAATTTTATCTTTTTTTTTAAAAAAATTAAAATATAGTGAAGAGGGGTCTAGTTTCGAAAGTTTCGTCGCAACGAACATAACGGTGTAATCGATTTGCAAATCGGAAATTCGGTTTGGAATCTATGCTTTTTTCAAACAATGAAGCTTGTTTGGGGCTCGCTGGGCCCACAGCTGCCTGGCACGTGACGGGCGCGCTCCGGCGCCGCGCGGTTGATGAGTGGAAGCTGCAGCTGGATTCATCATTACTCTAAGAGAGTTGCCATCGACCGCAAAATCCAATTGTTGCGGTTAACCGCAGGCCAGACGTCCCCCATTTTCGGAGCCTTCAACACCCGATTTTGCAGCCGTTGGATCAGGAGATCCAACGGCTGCCCAACTTCTTCAACCTAGAGCCAAGCAGCGTCCTCCCCCCGCCGCCCCACCCACCCCCGCCGGACAACCGCCCCTCGGCCACCTCCCGCCCCGTCGTCGTCGTCCACGCAAGCCCCCGCCCTTCCCTGGCCCAACCGCCATTTCCCGCCGCCCGCTCCGGCGGCGTCCCCGCCGCCTCCGCCTCCGCCGTCTCTCCCGCCACCACCGCCGGGCCGGCCTGCCTCCCCCCTCTTCTAGGTCCGACAGACACCGGTGAGCCCCCCAACCCCAACCCCAAACCTCACCGGAGGAGCTCCTGCTCGCCGTAGATGAAGAAGCTGGATCTGGTAGTGGAAGGGGGAGAGGGAGGGAAGAGAAAATTCGGGTGGCAGCCTCCTCTCAAATGCCCGGGTGGGATATAGCAATCCCCTTTAGCACGGAGTCAAAGAAAGCGAGAAGGCGACGTCGAGGCAATTCGGTACAATAATGCCAGCCCCGCGCTAGCTGGAGAGGCCATATATAGAACGTCGATCGTGGAACAAGCCATATATACGTCCTGCTGTAGTCTCCGTCGTCGCCCTCGGCGGCCAACGCCACCGCCGAGCCGGCGCACGAACACGTCGAGCTGCATGAGCAGCGAGGCCGCGTTCTGCTGTGCAAGCCACGTCCCCGCCACAACCTTGGTGGCAGAGGCGAGAAAACAGCCCTGGCCTCCGCCCGGGAGGCAAGGGCGGAGCTGAGGAGCCACGTCAAGTTCTCCGCTGCCGGCGGTGCCGGGGCGGGGACGGTTCTTGGGATCGTTCACGCGGGTCCGGGCCTTCACACACCCCGCGTAGCCATTTCCGTGTATCAGATGTCGTGCCTGCTTAGCTTGGTCGCGTTCTCTTCTCTACTGCAGGAAGGCGGGAGCATGGATGGGGGTTCTTCTTCTCGTGGTTGTGGAGGAAGTTCTTAGCGTGCGGGGGGCTCTCATCAAGGATATTGTTGACCATGTGGCCCGGTTTAAAGGGGTCGAATCCATGCACGGCCTGACCCGGCCCTATATAGTCAGGCCCATGCCGACCCAAGGCATTAGCCCATTGGGTGGCCCAGGCACGACACGAGTAGGCTTGGCCTGTTAGGCCTGACACTTGGCCCGCGTAACCCATTGTCGTGGAAGCCTGACAGACCCAAGCACCCGTATAAAAGCCACCCCCGGCCGCACTCCAAACCCTACCCTCGTTTCGTCCCCTCCCCTCCTTTGCGCAGCGCCGCCGCACACCCCACCATCCCTTTCTGACTTCCATTGCCCGTCCGAACCGCCTTCACCGGCATCCCCAATGGCCGCCAGCCTTCGCTACTCTGCTCTGCCTCCCTCCTCTGAACTCTAGCCTTACTCGTGTCCTCCAGATCTAAGCTACCGCGTCCTCACCATCGACTCCAGCTACCTCGTCATGTACTCCGGCGACCATCAGCGCCTCAGATTCTGGCTACCTCATCCTTTTCTTCGACTCCGACGACCTCACCCGCATCAGATTAGGTTGCCTCGTTCTCGTCATTAGCTCTGTCCAATGGTAGGCTTCATCAACGACGACCTGTGTGCTATGGGCGAGACTGGCGATGATGCAGATGATAGTGGCGCTACAGTCGACGGTTGTTCGGTTCGAGCACCGCTAGTAGCCAAGGTTATTCGGTGGATGTGGTGCTACCCCGACTGCGGGCGCCTCCATCGCCAGCCAGAAAACAAGGAAGAGGGCTTCCACCTTCGACGTCTGGAACGAGCTGAAGATGCTCTACCGCACAGAACAGTAAGCATGTAAGGTACGGTGCTCGTTGCAATTTTCTGGTAAATCTAATGATGGTATTGGTCACTTGTGGAGGCATATAGAATCATGCAAAGAGGATGCCATAATCGGATGGTAGCGGCGGGAGGAAATGCTATACCCATTAATTCGTTTGTTCGTTTCCTTTCCTCTTACCAGCTTTTCATGTCTCGTGTTACGGATGGAAACCAATCGATGAAGTTGGAGTTTTCCATATCCAGGATTGGAGAAATCAATAGGATCTTTCACCAAGCAAGAAAAGGTTAGTCCCAAACTGAAAGCTCTACAATGCCAATAGATTTTTTTTGTTTGGTTGTCCCATTTTAGAGCTCGTATGTTCTTTTAATCTCTACTATGTTTTTGATAAAAGAAAACAGTTGTTCTAAAATGGAAAATCGTAAATGAAAAAAATATATATATCAAATTTCAGTCGGCCGTCTAGCACTCCCTCTATAGCGACCATCCATCGCGAGGTCAAACGCTGCCTGCATGTATCCTTTGGCCCCACCATCCAGCCATTACATTTATGTTGCCTTGCCTGACTCCTTGGCCATCTAAACAGCGCACACACCAGTCCACTGGTGAACGACGGCGGTAGCAGAGACGCTCCACACGCTCCCCGTGGGTAGTAGACAGTAGTAGTAGTGATTAAATTTCTGCTCAATTTTTTTTTTGGGCAATTTAATCAGTACCCAATTATGCGCCATGCAAAGCACGTTCGAGGTTTAAAACATTCCCGCTTTGCATGGCTCCCCGGTTGGAAACATCCTGGCTTCTTTCTACTGCTGGAGTCTCAAACATCTCTCATCAATGCGCTTCTTCGATATTGGCTCGTCTCTTTCCCCGATTCGTGTCTTTCCGTTGTTGCCAATCCTGTTGGCAGTCCCCGCAACGCGCGATCTTGGGCCGGATTCGATCGAGAGCCAGCTAGCTATCCAGCGAAATCGAGCGAGGTGGTAGGAGGGAGGCAATGGCGGCGTTCATGGCGTCTTCGAGTTCGAGCTCCGGGGCGGCGACGTCTGGTGGTGGTGGTGGTGGGATCCGGATCTTGGACGAGGCGGAGGTGAAGGCGAGGCGGTCGTGGGTTTCGCCGGCGCTGGACGGCGATGGCGAGGAGGAGGAGGATGACTTCGCGGAGGCGGCGGCGGCCGCGCTGGCCCGCGCCCGCGGCTGCGACGTGTACCTCGGCCACGGCGGCGGCGCCCGGCGCGTGGTGGCGTGGCTGCGCTCGGAGTTGGAGCTTCTGGGCGTGCCCTGCGCGGCGTCGGACCGGCGCCGGTGCCGCGACGCGCCGTCGCACGCGGCAGCGCGCGCCGCCATGGACGCGGCGGCGGCGGGCGTGGTGGTGGTCACGCCGGCGTCGCTGGGCGACCCCTACGCCATCGAGGAGATCCGCGTCTTCGCGGACCGCGGCGCGCTGGTGCCCATCCTCGTCGGGCTCGGCCGCGGCGACCTCGTCGCGGCGGACGTCGTCACGCGGCGCGGCGAGGTGTGGGAAGAGCACGGGGGCCGCCTGTGGAAGCTGTACGACGGAGAGGAGAGGGAGTGGAGGGAAGCCGTGGAGGGGCTCGCCGGCGCAGAATCCGCCGTCGTGTTCGGCGACGGCGACGTCCGGGACCGCGTCCTCGACGTGCTCGAGGTCCTCGGCGCGCGTCTGGGCCGGCGCGCCGTGACGGCGGCAGTCAAGGCTTGGCGCAACGCGGAGGAGCCGGAGCTGCCGTTCCCGCGGAACGCGGAGTTCGTCGGCCGGGAGAAGGAGCTGGCCGAGGTGGAAGCCATGCTGCGGCGCGGGCCCACGACGAGCGCGTACGCCAAGGCCTTCGGAAGAAGACGGCGCCGCCGAGTCTGGAGGACCTCGCCGCCTTCGCCTTCGCCGCCTCTGAGGGCCCGTTCATCACCGGCGTAGTGTGCATCTCCGGCGCGTCGGGAACCGGGAAGACGGAGCTGGCGCTGGAGTTCGCGCACCGCCACGCGCGCGAGTACAAGCGGGTCCTCTGGGTGCGCGGCGAGCCGCGCTACTTCCGGCAGAGCTACCTCAAGCTGGCCGACCACCTCGGCGTCGCCGTCGGCGACGACGTCGTCTCGCCGCCGGCACCGGCTGCGGCAGCGGCGGCGGTGGGGGGAGGAGGAGAGCGGACGGTCAGGAGCAGCAGGAGCCTCACCGACATCGAGGGCGACGCCATCGGCAAGATCCGCAAGGAGCTCGCCCGCGACATCCCGTACCTCGTCGTCATCGACAACGTCGAGAGCGCCAAGGACTGGTGGGACGGCCGGGCCGTGCAGGAGCTTCTCCCCCGCGGCAAGCGCTGCGCCACCACCCACGTCGTCATCACCACGCGGCTCGCCGGCGCCGGCGGCCTGCAGGGGGTGCGGACTCTGGAGCTCGGCCGCCTCGCCGCGCCGGACGCCATGAAGCTGATGAAAGGAACGCGCGCGTTCGGACCAGACGACACGGCCGTGCTTAGAACCGTCGAGGAGGACGTCGGCGGCGTGGCGCTCGGCCTCGCCCTCGCCGGCGCGGTCCTGTCGGAGCTCGACGTCGGCCCGGCCGAGCTCCGGCGAGCCATGAGCGACGCGCCGCACCGGGCGCCGACGTGGGTGGCAAGGGAGGACCCGGCGCTGCGCGACAACCCGGGCCTGGCGCGGCTGCTCGACGCCAGCCTGGCGCTGCTCGACCGGGAGGCGGCCGGGCTCGGCGCGGCCGTGGCGCGGCTGCTCGAGGCCAGCAGCTTCTTCGCGCCGGCGCCGATCCCGGTGGCCGTCCTCGCGCGCGCCGCCGCCGCATGCTGCTCGAGGCCGGGCGCATCCGACGACCGGCCGCTGTGGAAGCGCCTCGTCCGGTCGCTCCACATCTCCTGCGCCTCGTCGCCGACGACGCTCTCGTCGTCGTCGTCGTCGCACGCCGAGCTGGAGGCGCTCGTGAGGCTCGGGTTCGCGCGTCCGTGCGCGAAAGCTGGGCACGTCGCCGTCCACGGCGTGTTCCGTCTGTTCGGCCGCAAGACAGGGTCCGGCCAGGCCGGCCGCCCCGTCGTGCGCGCCATCGCCGCGCACGTCACCGGCAACACCACCGGCGGCAGCTTCGACGAGCACGTATGGGCAGCATGCCTGTCGCTCTTCAAGTTCGAGGCGCCGGCCGCAACAGTAGAGCTGCCGTCGGCGTTCGAGCTGGCGCGTTTCGTGACGCGCCACGCGCTCCCGCTCGCCGCGCGCGCCGTGGCGGCGTACTCGGCGTACAGCGCGGCGCTCGAGCTGCTCCGCGAGGCCACCGACGCCGTGCGCAAGGTCGAAGACATGTACGCCCCGTCGTCGCCTCGCCGTGGTGGGACCGGCAGCAGAAACACGAGCAGCAGCGTGCACCTGGACCCGAGCGCGTACGAGGACGTGGCGCGGGCGAGGGCGGAGCTGCTGATGGCGCGGGCGAGGATCATGGCCCGGGCGGGGGAGACGGGCATCGCGGAGGACCACTGCGTCGCGGCGATCGATATCCTGGAGGTGGTCTCCGGCGACGCGCACCCGGACACCCAGGCGGCCAGAGCGTTCTTGGAGCAGGCCGTGAGGCCGCCGCCTCCTCCTCACTCCTCGTCGGACTTGGGTAGCTAGTGTGGGAGGAGAGGAGGACTATTAGGGCTAATCTATTTTGATAGCTAGAAACTTAGTGATTGTTTGTGTTTCTCGTTTTCGTTGCGACTTCTTTTCAAATCTTGGTGGCAGAGTTATCTTTGTTGTGCTAGCTTTAGAATTTCGTTTTAGGATTAATCTATCGAATTAGGATGATGAAATAGGATTGTTGTTGTAGTCTTCAGAACTTGATCCTATCCCATTTAATCCTCTTGAACCTAGATGTGTTTTTGTTGATGCCTTGTGAACGTTGTTATTCATGGATCCGACTTCACTTTTCAGTCCCTTGTGAGCATTTGTTTGTTGTCGAGCCACAATTATTAGGAAATAAATCATCCTCATCTCCACAAAGTTCATCTCATGGCCACCTAACTAACTATGTTCCGGCAAGCTTCTTTACAGCGTTGTCATCGGTTAGAATGAGATTCACTTTACCTACGTACGGCGGCAGCCTAGTGGCTGCAGGATTAATTGCTCAGCGAATCTGATCGATCTAACACGGTACTAAGAAATTAGCTGGCCGGCCGGAGCATTGTGCTTGATGGAGATCGAGATGAACTAATGTAGCGATGAAGTTGATGCAGCGAAGCAAACTAAGCTTCGTTAACCCGAATGGTTTCCTGTTAATTTGGCTCAACACAGATGTACAACAAACAAATTAAGTTGTTCGTTACATGAGACTGTCAAACAATGGTGAGCACAAGGCAATAGCATCTAGGCTCAAGAGAATGCGAAATTAAGGGGACAGGATCTAGTTCTAACCACAACAACATCCATGTTTCATTCTAGCTGGCACAACTAAGATAACTTTGCCACCAAGATTCGAAAGCAGTTTGCAACGAAAAAGAGAAGCACAATACATCTAGAGAACCGCCAAGTTTCTATCAACGAAAAAGAGAAACACAAACAAGTTTCTATCCAACGCGCGCCTCCGGCAGGGATATCGATTAACTGCAGCGAGGCAATGGTCCTCGGCGACGTCGCACTCCCCGCTCGCGCCATAATAATATCATCGCCCGTGTCGTCAGAAGCTGCGCCATAGCCGGCCGGTGCGGTTGATCTCATCTCATGGTACACGCACGCACGCTCTCGGGGTCCAGGTCCGCGCTGCTCAATGTGCTGCTGCTGCTGCTGGCGCCGCGCGCGGCGAGGTCGATCAGTGACTCGCCGTACATGTCCTCGATCCTACGGACGACGACGTCGGCGGCTTCCCCGACCGAGTGGCTCGAGCGCGTTCCACGGACGGGACACTGCGTGGACGGAGACGCCCCCTGCCTGCGCGCTCCTCTCCGTGCGTCGCTGAGCATCACCAGCTAGCGCCTCCAGCTCGATCGGCGTACGACGCCGGCGAGCGCGACGAGGCGCAGGAGAGGTGCAGCGCTAGCGTACGCACAAGACGCTTCCATCCACGTACAGCGGCTGGCTCCGATCCTCGGCTGCAGCGCCTGAGCAAGCAAGCAAGCGGCACGCGCGAGCTTGACCGCCAGGTTCGGCGCCCGCGCGAAGTAGCTGGTGGCCTCAAGCAGCCTGCCTGGCCACCACCACGTACCGCGTCCAGCAGCACTAGGCTCAGGTCGAGCAGCTGCGCCAACCCAGCCGGCCGGGGTTGTAGCGCAACGTCAGGTCGTCCTTGGTCTCGCACGTCGGCGCCCAGTGCGTCCGGCGCGCGCGTCGCTCACCGCTCGCCGGAGGACCGACGTCGAGCCCCCGGACACGTTCGCGCCGACGACGGCGCGCGAGGCCTAACTAGTGCCACGCCGCCGACCTTCCCCTCGATGCTCCTAATTAAGCAGGGCCACGTACGTCCTCTACACCGTACGCGCGTGTGTACGTCCTTCATCAGCCGCATGGTGTCCGGCACGACGAGGGTCCCGAGCTCGATCGAGCGTACTCCTTACTCCTTACTACCTCCCACCAGTGCTTCTTGCTCTCGACATTGTCGATGACCGCGCGTGAGGTAAGGATTGTCACGGGCCAGCTCCTTCCGGGTCTTGGCGATGGAAACGAATCAGGCTCACCACAATCGACCTGCATACTCTACTCTATACGTCTCACTGATTGTTCACTTGGATCAAGCATGCAAGATACGAGATTATTACGTACATATACGTCGTGACCTTTTCCAGATTGAATGATCTCTAGACCTGGTGGTGCTCTAACTGTAAAGGCGAGGAGTTGTATGGCTCTTTTGCCCCTCCTACTGTTACCATGGTTCCTTCTGCTCCAGCGCCGTGTGTCGTCGTATCACAGCCTAGCTCGGTGGGACTGGGTATGGCCTCGTTGGAGTTGCGCTGGTGGCAGGTAGCTCGACAAGGTGCTCAAGTAGAGTTCAGCCTTTTCCTATTCTTGCGTTTCAACTACCCCCCTGTTTGCCTCAGTGGATTGCTCACATGCTTCATTAGAGATCAATCACGAAAACAGATCGTTTCCGGTGTGGCGAACGAAATTTGTTAGCCATGCGCTGACGGGAAGAATGCAAATAACGTTTTTTTTTTTTTTTTTGGTGTGGAATGCTGAGTGGATGGTTCATCGATTCGATTTAAACCTTGAAAAAACAGATAGTTGGAGTCTGTGGTCACTCTTGCCGTTCAAAACCAGGCAATTCCAGCCTTTCATTTTCACGCTTGTTATTGTTACAGCTCCCATTGGATGTCTGTTTGATTAGTGTCTGCATCACTAATAAATAGTCTTTCAGGGAATAAATCAAATGCAACATGTTTGCAAAACTGAATGTCAATAAAATATTTTTTTTATTTCAGTGCTCGATGGTATAGGATCAAGTACGTACATTTTTCACATATCTTGGAGCCGTTAACTTACTGAAAAGATTTGTTAGCATCACATACATCTTTGGGAAAATATTCAGTGCAAACCACCTATTCGGCGGAATCGTGAAAACCCTTTTGAAAAACATCTTTAAAAGTTTTAAAAAATTATGAAACTAGACATACATGTAGAGGACATGGTGAGAAACATGCACACAAAGTTTGAGATCCAAATTCAACTTCTACTAAAAGATACAAAAATAACAAATCATGAAAAAAACTGGAACCAGTTTTTTTCATGATTTGTTATTTTTGTATCTTTTAGTAGAAGTTGAATTTGGATCTCAAACTTTGTGTGCATGTTTCTCACCATGTCCTCTACATGTATGTCAAGTTTCATAATTTTTCAAAACTTTTAAAAATATTTTTCAAAAGGGTTTTCACGATTCCGCCGAATAGGTGGTTTGCACTGAATATTTTCTCTTCCAAGTATGAGATGCTGCACCTGTTTGGCCTTGTCGGTTTGCACTGAATATTTTCTCTTCCAAGTATGAGATGCTGCACCTGTTTGGCCTTGTCGCATTCTCTTCTCTGCAGCCGGGAAGCGGGAGCATGGATGGAAGTTTCTTGACTTCTCATGGTTGTGAAGGAAGTTCTTGCCATACGAGAGCCCTCATCAAGGTTATAGCCAACCGAAGGGACTGACTAAACGGGACGAAGACAGGCACGGCCTGAGGCACGTAACAACTCGTGCTTGGGCCTAGGCATTAGCCTATTGGGCAGCCCGTGCACGACATGATTAGGGTCGGCCTGTTAGGCCCAACCCAAGCACGAGCTGCAGCGCTCGTATAAAAGCTGCCCCCACACCCCCACTCCAAACCCTAGCCTCATTTTGCCTCCTCCCCTCCTCTATATATGTAATGCCGCCGCACACCGCACCCTCTCTCTCACACATACACATTCCTATCATCGCGCAGCCGAACCCAACCTTAGAGGCTGTAAGAACAATAAACCTAGAGCATGGTTCATAGGTTTTGGTGATTGATGTCAACATGGTCAATGGGACTAACAAGGTTTGCTAGTGTGCAAGATGTGTTAGTCTCATGGATGTAGTGATACACTATTGGAGTGCCAACACCTCAAAGGTTGCGAGGAAGATGGTAAAGTGGAGAAGCATACATGAGGACTACTCTACGATGTGACTCCTACACATATGAGGTAAGTAGCAAGGTAAGTATAGCAAGTGTTCCTCTATATATCTTATACCTTGACATGCTCTTGATCATCATGTTAGTATTGCCTTATATCTTATACCATGATGATCTTGTCTCTTGTGATGATGACATGCTTGCGCTTATTTATGTATACTCTATCTTGTCATCATGTTACCATGACATGTCATGTGATCTTGCTTACATATCTTTATCATGACATGCATGCTTTACCTATTCATCATGTAGCTTGCTTTAATATTCTTATATCATGATGATGTTATTGTGCTAGTTTTAAGTTACATATCTTATGCACATTATATGATGATTCGGTCGAATTGTCCTTTATGGCAACGAGATCATTGTGACTAACATTTGTGGATGAAGGAAAGGTTTTCATATGGTCACATGATCGGAAGAATTGGTTGCCTCGACGACGGATGACGACGAGGATCATTGGACTTGATGGAGTTGTGGTAGAACAAGCGGATCAAGGCTAACGACATGCTAGAACCAAGCAAGTGTTGGCTTGGTGTAGATATAGGCTTGAGTCCATAGGAAAAACCGGACTATCAAGGGGGATCGAGTCGTTTCTCTTAGGTCACACTAGTGGTAGAGGTATGTGGATGCTCAGAGAGTCTCTCAGGCACTAGGGTGACAGCAGGGGAGAAGAGGAACCAAAGTTGGAGAAGTTGGAAGCAAAGATGAAGAGAAATGTCAAGATTCAGCTTCTGCAGAGTAGACCGGACGGTACGGTCATAGAGATCGTATGGTACAATCTATATGGATGACCCAGACAGAGAAGACAGAGGTTCTGGAAGAAGAAAGGATGGAGATCGTACAGTACGGTGCTGAAGACCATATGGTACGGTCCTTATTGGAGTTCCAGACAGAGAAGTTGAGTTTCTGGAAGCTGGAGAAATGAAGACCGGACCATTGACCATACGGTATGATCATAGGACCGTATGGTACGGTCTACATGGACAGAAACATCAGAGAGTTGGGAGCTTCTGTTGGCAGAAAGAAAAGGAGACCGTATGGTACGATCCTATAGACCGTACGGTACGATCACTATATTAAAGATGAACTTATGATCACAGTGTAGATCTTCTCACAAGCTTTCCAACAAGTACAAGATCATCAAAATCGGAGTTCGGAGTGAAAAGTTATGGCAGAAACAAGAAGCAGCAGATTTGAAGAGACCGTATGGTACTGTCTTTAGGACCGTATGGTACGGTGGTCAAATCACCATGAAGATGGACGAATCTGAAGATCTGCTCAACAGGAAAGTTGTAGGTAATTTCATGAGCTTTCCATTGATATGTGGAACACCCCAATCGGAGTTCGGAGTAAGGAGTTATGATCGAAATACTGCAGCCTGTCAGGAGGAGATCGTATGGTACGATCTCTATGAGACCGTATGGTACGGTCAGCACAGAAACCGGGCACTTTTGGAGCAACGGCTAGTTTGAAGGGAGGAGGCTATAAATAGTCGGTTGCTTGGCCCTTTAGGGTGCCTTTGGCCATTGTTATCAGTGGGGAAACACAAGGGAAGACAAGGGGATGCAAGAGGGCACTTGGGAGAAGATTTGGAGAGGAAATCTTAGTGCTTGAGAGGGTTGAGTGTATCCATACACCTCTAGGACTAGTGTGGTCATAGGGAGGCGGCCTTGGTTTGTTACCCTTGGTCTATGGCAAGGCCTAGACCGGTTAGGCGTCGGTGATGAGCTTGCCAAGAGAGTGTGGAAGCCATCACATGTTTGTACACGGTCTTGGAGCTTCCCGTGCGAAAGAAGCATCACTAATGGAGCGCCCTTTGGACCGCATCACGTGCGGATCCTTACCCTCGGAAGAGTACCTGGAGATGCCGGCGGGACGTGCCCGCGACTTCACTCAAGCAGCGGTGGTTGGTTCCAAGGAAGAGAGCATTGCCGTGGGCGGCGGGGTGAAGCCCGTGACTTCACTCAAAGGGTGAAGCGTGCTCTTGGGAACAACACCGGCTCGAGGAGTGGAGTGTGCTCTAGAGGGGATCGCCATCGAGCGGAGGGACGGGGTCGAGACTCCGGCGGGAGTGACCCAACGTGGACTAGGGGGAGGCGCCATCCTCCCGATACCACGGGAAAAATCAATGAGCAATCTCTTACTCTTACTCTCTACTACTTGCACTTGTTATCTTGTTTATCCTATATGCTAGTAGTAGATATTGTGCTTATCTCATATGATTGCTTAGCGATTGTTTCCGTTCTAGTTCCTCATTATATCTAGTGATACATGCTTTCCTTATATATGCTTGTACCTACTTGTGATAGCTCTCACTTGCTTGATGTTATAAAGTGATCTTGCTATGTTTATATTGTTATACCTTGTTATCATGATCACTAGCTTGAGCTTTTCTTTGTGTACCTATACATGCTAGTTTGCTTGTTCCATACTTATCTATACACTAGCATGTATAGGACTTGTTGAGCTTCCCTATGTGTGTTCCCTATATGCATGCTAGATCGCTTGATTGTCGTTATCTTATATACTAGCATGTGTAGGACTTGTTGAGCTTATATTGTCATTTCTATATACTAGGTTGTTTCCTTATGTTTATGTATGCCTTGCACCTAGCATGTACAAGTCCTAGCACATGGTTATCCTAGCTTGCTCACACACTTCTAGTGCACATGTATTATCTTGTTATGTGTCCTTTACTTGTGCAATTAGTTTAAGTAGCTAGAAGTGCAAAAAATATTAGTTCATGGTGTGCCCGATTCACCCCCTTCTCGGTCACACGGTCCTTACAGAGGCGAGCCGCCGCGCCTCACCTTCACGGGCAGCCCCCATGGCCACCGGCCTTTGCGACTCTGCTCCGCCTCCCTCTCCAAATCCGCCTACCTCATCCTCGTCGTTGACTCCGGTTACCTTGTCCTCAACTTTGGCAACCTCCAGCACCTCAGATCCAGCTACCTCGTCGTATTCGTCAACTCCAGTGACCTCACATGCCTCAGATCTGGCTACCTCATTCTCGTCATCAGCTTCGTCCAATGGCTGGCTCCATCAACGACGACTTGCCTGCGTGGGCGAGACTGGTGATTATGCAGACACTGGAGCTGTTGCCGATCGCTTATTCGGTTCGAGGGTGGATGCTAGCCCAACAGCGAGCACCGCCACTGTCACTACCATTGCCACGACCGGCAAGAATATAAAGAAGAGGGCTTCCACCTCCGACGTCTGGAACAAGGTGGAGATGATCTACCACACACGGAACAGGAAGCAAGTAAGGTATGACGCTTGTTGCAAGTACTGCAAACAAGAACTTTCTGGTAAATCTAGTGTTGGTGCTGGTCAAATTGTGGAGGCATATAGAATCATGAAAGGCAATTTGTTTATTGTCCTGAATAATGTTGGCTTTGTGTATAGACAATAAACTAAAAGCCTTTGTCTGTAGGACACTGCCCGCAGTTCATTTGCAGTGTCCTACACACAATATTTTTTGATCCAGTGTCCTACACATAAAATTGGCTTTGTACAGTGTACACAAATTTCCAATCATGAAAGGAAGGTTGCCATAATCCTGTGGTGGACACTGCAAATGAAGACTCTGCCAGCTGATAAATCTACTTCTGAGGTTTGACAATTTTGCTATCCTGACTTTAGTTTCCGTTGATGCATTCTTGTATTGTTAATTCTAACTGAGAGTGATGCTTCCGATATCTTTGTATTGCAGTTTGCCGAGGCTCTTCCTGAAATCCATAACTTGTGGCACAACTTTCTCAGAGCAACTGTCATGGATTACCGAGCAATCATCCTGATACTTGCAAGATCATTCCTATGGGTTCATTATCCGTCCATCTGCTTGTTTATGTTATGTCTAGCTGTACTGTTGTTTGCTCAAAATCGTATTACTGATAGTTTGATAACAATCCGTCCGCTGCTGCTCCTTCGTGACGCCGGAGGCCTGCCCTGCTCCCATTGCTTGCCGCGCGAGTCTTGACCACCGCGTGCCGCCTTGCAGCGCGCTGCGTCGCAGCTTGGCGAGCTCGCTCCCGAGCGCCCTGACGGGCATGCGGATGCGCCCGCGGGCATGGGATATCCGCGGATGGTGGGCGCGGGCACAAGATTTGGATCTCGGGCACGGGTATAGACAAGAGCTATCCGCGGGCGCCATGCCCGTTGCCATTCCTAGTCCTACACACAATGTTTTTTGATTCAGTGTCCTACACACAAAATTAGCTTTGTTCAGTGTCTCGTACATAAATTATCCATCATGAAAGGAAGGTTGCCATAATCTCGTGGTGGTGGTGGGAGGAAATGTTAGATCCATTAATTCCTTAGTTTGCTTTCCTCTTACTCCTACTAACTTTTCATTTCTCGTATTACAGATTGAAATCATTATATCAAGTTGGATATATATCCGATCCATACCCCGGATTGGAGAAATCAAAGGATCTTTTGCCAAGCAAGAAAAGGTTAGTCCCAAACTGAAAGCTCTACAATTTTTTTTTTGTTTGGTTATCCATTTTAGAGCTCAATGTTCTTTTAATCCCTACTATGCTTTTGATAAAAGAAAGCAGTAGTTCTAAAATGAAAAATCATACCCAAAAAAAATATCTAGTTTCAATCGTCACTCCTTTATTGCGAGCATCTAATATCTTTTGGCCCCACCATCCAACCCCTACAATCATGTGGGCCAGCTTGCCTTCTCGTCCATTGAAACAGCACACAGCAACGCGAGTTTTTTGCGGCCGCACATAGATACGGCCCATCCCGAACGGCGACACGTGTCACGAACGTCATTATGAAGTGGCTGCCGGCGTCGACCGGATGAATGGTTAGCTAGCAAGACGCGACAGGGAAACTGCGATCACGCGAAGAAGATAGATGACGGATGAGGCTTACGGCGTCAGTCAAACTGTTGGCGCAATCAGAATCTTGACGCGCATCCAACGGCCCAAGCGATCTAGTGCTTTCTAGTGATCTAGTCACACACAGTCACACACCACACCAGTGATCTAGTGGCGAACGGTAGCAGCGAGCGACGCTCCACAGGCTCCCGTCCCGTCACGAGGGACTCCAAAAGTCCAGTGACGATCGAGCACGACAAGTGCGTCGCGAAGAAGGCGGCGCCGCGTCTGGACGAGCTCGATCGCGCGCCGTCGTCGGCGAGGGCCGTCCATCAACGGCGTGGCCTGCATCTTCAATGGCGTGTCCGGCGCCGGGAAGACCTACGGAGCTGGCCGGCCGGACGCCATGAAACTGATGAAGGGAACGCGTGCGTTCGGAGTAGACGACACTGACGGCTGTCCTTAGAAGCGTCGAGGAGGATGCCGGTAGCGTTCGTGTCGTGGGCTCGTGGCGCTAGGCTGGCCTCGCCCTCGTCGACGGCGCGATCCGGTCGGAGCTCAACATCGGCCCGGCCTAGCTCCAGCGAGTGATGAGCGACGCGCCGCACCGAGCGCCAACGTGGACGGCCAAGGAGGACCCGGCGCTGCGCGACAAACCGGGGTTGGCGCAGCGCTGCCGGACGCAAGCCTCGTGCTGCTCGACCGGGAGGCGGCCGGGCTCTCTGGCGCGAAGTAGCTGCTGGCCTCAAGCAGCCTCGCCACCACGCCGCCGTGCCGATCGAGCCCGGCCGACCGGCTTCCTGTCCAGCTTCACTAGGCTGAGATCGAGCAGCTGCGTGCGCCAACCCGGAGCTAGCTGTCGCACAACGCCAGGTCGTCCTTGGTCTCGCACCTCGGCGCCCCGTGCGGCCGGCGCGCGCGTCGCTCACCTCTCGCCGGAGCTTGGCCGGACAGACGTCGAGCCCCGATACGATCGCGCTGACGTCGGTGCGCGATGCTCCAAAGGACGGCCATGTCCTCCACGCTGAACGCCCGAGTGCCCTTCATCAGCCGCGCGCATGGTCTCCGGCATGGCGAGTGTCCCGATCGTGCTCAGCTCGAGCGTCCTTACCCTCTGCAGGCGGCCGACGACGAGCGGGTGCGCTTGCTTGCATTGCTTGCTTGCCGCCGGCGCGGGGAAGGCCGGAGCTCCTGCACGGCCCGGCCAGCCGGCCGTCCCACCAGTGCTAGCTTCCTGCTCTCGACATTGTCGATGACCGCGAGGTAAGGATTGTCACGGGCCAGCTCCTTCCGTGCCTTGGCGATGGCTTCGTTCATACTACAAACGAATCAGGCTCACCATAATCGATCTGCATATATCCTCTATACGTGTCACTGATTGTTCACTTTTTTTTTTTTACCGAAGTCAGTAGGGGATACCCCAACCTATTTTTTTTTTAATTTTTCTTTTATTCCAGTCTGGATATTCGCTCCCACGGGGAGTTGAACCCAGGTCTGTTAGATGCTACTCAGGTGCTCTAACCATTAGGCTAGAGGCCCTTTCACCTGATTGTTCACTTGGATCGAGCATGCAGGATATAGGAGATTATTACGTGTCGTGACCTTTTCCAGATTGAATGATCTCTATCACCTGGTGGCACTCAAACTAACTGTGTAAAGGCGAGATCTTATATGGTGCTTGCCTCCTACTATTCCTTTTGTCCATCTACTAGGCTTACAACATGTACCAATTTTTCAAAAATTTGTAAAACACCAGTAAATGGTCTGCGTCTTTCAAAAAAAAATTTGAAATAGAGCCATATGTTATGGCCCATTCATGTATGGTCATGGACTCATGGTGAACTCCTTACTTATATGCACCGTTCGATCAAATGATTCCTTAATCACAAAATAAAAAATGATTTCTTGCGCGAGGGAAGAACTATCTGTTTGTGCCTCAGTGATCAGTTAGTTGCATGCGCGGGCACGTTGATCCGGGCACCCTTGTTGACTCGCGCCAAAACTCCTCCTCGCGGCTTCTGTCCAAAACCGCCTCCCCGCGCCGCCGGCTTCGTATGTTTCGCTTCGGCTGGCTGGGCTCTCCCTTGCTTAACCGCCTCCTCTGTCCTCTCCCTCCCTCCCTTGTCCCTAACCTCCATCTTTTCCCCCTTGTAAAGCGGCGTCAACATCAAGTACGTGACACGAATCATTTTTTTGTGAATTGTTGTCAACTGTGCTAATTTGATCTTAGGCAATGATGGAATATTGGGATGCAGGTTCGTACGTGGCGGTGGGCACCGAGCCGTTCCTCAAGGCGTACAACGGGTCGTTCGACCACGTGACGGTGCCGGCGCTGAAGAACATCCAGCGCGCGCTGGACGAGGCCGGGCACGGCGGCGCCGTGAAGGCGACGGTGCCGGTGAACGCGGACGTGTACGACTCGCCGCCGGACAACCCGGTCCCGTCCGCGGGGCGGTTCCGCGCCACGACGCTAACTTCGACACGCTGGTGTTGGCGCTAAGGTCGGGCTCGGCCGGCCGCCTGCCCGTCGTCGTCGGCGAGGTCGGCTGGCCGACGGACGGCAACAGGCACGCCACGGCGGCTGGCGGCGCGAGGGGCATGCCGCTCCGGCCAGGCGCGCGCATCAAGGCGTACCTGTTCGGGCTCATCGACGAGGACGCCAAGAGCGTGACACCAGGCAACTATGAGCGCCACTGGGGCCATGTTTCTGTTGAACTTCGCAAAAACAATTATAACCACGTCTTCTAATTTAAACCAAACACTTGAAAGAAATATGAATCCCTAACAATGTCCTTAAAGGGTCTGGCGCCGTGTCACTTATTTTGGGAACCAAAATACAGGACGCCTTTTGTTTGGTTCATTTCTGGATATTATTTTTCAGAGGGTCCATTTGTGGTAAAGTTTGTAAAAAAAAAAAGATCGAAATGTATAAATTTCTCCCCGCGCGGCCAGTAAAGCAGGGGGGTGCCTTGAGAAGAGGCAAAAAAAAATTTTATCAAGAAGGGGCAAATTTCGACGTGGGCCTAATAGGCCATCGTGTGGGATGGGCTTGGGGCCTCCAAATATATTGGCAAAGCAAAGGCTACATATGTAAATAGCGCAGCTGCCGCGGCGACCGTTGCGAACTACTGGAATCTTCTGCAGCCCGAGGAGAGGTTTCACGTTTCGGCAATCTCCGGCGAGTTAGGGTTTGATCGAGGCGGAGCACGCGGCGTCATGGATCCGGGATCCGGCGCGGGTGGAGCGCAAGGAGAGGGCGGGGGAGCGGGGAGCGAGGCGTGGCCCGCCACGCAGAGGGCGAGCGCGGAGGAGGAGCGCAGGCTGGCCGAGATCACGGGCCGCCCCGAGGCGGAGGTGCGCGCGGCGCTGCGCCGGTGCAGCGGCGATCCTGCCACCGCACTCGACCTCCTGATGGAGCCAGGCCTGGCCCTCTCTCTCCCCTCTTCCTCTACTCCCTGTTTCCCTGTGATGTTCCGATTGGAATAATGGGTAATTTGGGGGGCAAGAGGTGTTCGTTTCCAGGCATCGTTGTAAATGTTGGGGGCTAAGAGGTGTTCGTTTGCATAGGTACATGCTTCGATGTATATTTTGCATTTGGAAATTGGAATTCATCAGCTATCACTGAATACTGCAGTCGTTTTAACAGAACCAATGACCAGCGAACTACGTATTAGATTCATTTGGTTCCTTCGTATGTTAAATTTCTACCTGTTTGTAAAAGATACCTTAAGATGATCTACAATGCAAGCTTGTGCTCTTTAAACCTTCTGTTGCTAGAATTCTGCACGTACACCTATTTTGTGTACATGATATTTCAGAACACCCCCATGTAAACCTCAAAACGTCTGTCACTTTGAACTCCATGGGTACATGTCTTACCTGTCAAATTTCTAATTGTAGGATTTGACATGGCGAGTGCTTCTGCTGGCCTAGTCAACCTGTCAGGCAATGCTAAACACTCTTGTAAGCACTCTGAAGTATTTTAAAACATGAGACCATCCTTCTTTGTTTCTTTTATAAAATCTATTGTAGTTTACAGAATGGTAGAGGCTTATAATGCCTATCCATATGGTAAATACAATGTCCATAGTTTCAAACAGAGGGAGTCATTTTTTGCTGATTTTATATATTTTTCTTTGCATTTAATAAGTAGCTTGCTTTGCTGCCACTTATAACTGTTAAAGTTATTTTGGTTGCTACATCTCCTCTAGCCAAGCAGATGTGTCGTAGCTTGGCAGTTCAAAATACGAACCATAGGATGTCATCTGTGGTCAATGTAGGAAAATTGTCTAACTCTTGTTAAGGGCACTGGCTGCTAGATGTATATAATCGCTGCTAGAAACTCTAGTATCCCATCAGTTACGATTCCAAGTTCATCATCATCACTGAATACTGCTGCAGGGCAACCTTTTTCTATTTTCTAACTGAACCAGAGGATATTATTATCGGCACCTAGTAATCATGAGTTCATGACCGGTTCCTATGCACATTATTTCTACCTATTTGTAGAAGATATCTTAGGATAATCTGTGATGCGAGCTTGAGCCCATTCAACCCTCTATTGCTCATTTGTTTTTTTTTTTTTTTTTTTTTTGGACCGAAGACCCTCTATTGCTCTAATTCTGCACCTATTCCTATTTTGTGCACAATACATGATATGTTAGAACACCCCATTCAAGAACCTCAATATGTCATTTTGCATCAGTACATGTCTTACCTGTCCAATGTCTAATTCCAGAACTTGATGAGTCGGGTGCTTCTGCTGGCCGAGGTGTGCAGACTATGAATCAGACAAGCAACGCTGAAACCTTTGGTAAGAACTATATTATCAATTCGGTATCTTATGCTACAGGTAGAGAAATTATTACCAAAGTTATGTATCAGTTTTGTGACTAGATGAAGTAATTAGTTCCAGTTAAATGTCCTAGGTTCTTTTTCACATTAGATTCACTGTCCAGATTCCTCCCATCAACGATAAAAGTTATTAGTCTGACTGGCGCCTTGTGGAGGCATTCTACTCAAGTCACTGTATTTCCTTGGCGTGATGCGTTCGAGTATGTAGAAAAATATTGTATGTGGTTATGTGTGATAGCACGATGCTAAGTTCTTCTGCTATAGTTAGAAAAAGTAACTGGTTCCAGTTTAGATGCTCTTTCCCTACTGAACAATCTGTTGTCATCTCTAATTATCATAGCTCGTTGCCTCGTTGCAGGGGATCCATCTGTTTTGGTCTCGAAAGCTTCAAACTTCAGAAAAACTGTTGAAAGTCTTGGTAAGTTAATTGAGGAACACATTCATGATTCATTCCTTTGTATACTTTGGATGCTTTGTCATTGCAACTGATCTTTGGAACTGTTAGTTGTTGAACAATGCTAGAAAAGTAACTGCAGCACTTTTTATGGAAATCTATCTTCTGTTGTGACCTTATATGGGGAATCCTTCCAGCCCTCAGTAATTCCTTGCTCTGACGTGACCTTATTGTTTATTAATCACTATGATGTGTTTCCTTGTACTTGCATTCCTTAAGACTCAAGAAATGCAGATAATTCTATAAACCTTTGCTAAGAACACCAACTACTATAATGTTTGGTATCCAAACAAATACAGGTGAAGTAGCAAGGAATGAAACTCCTAGGGCCTTTATTTCAGTAACTATGTATCAAGTATTACACGTGGTTATGTATGGCAGCGCCATGCTAATTTCTTCTTTTAGAGTAAGAGAAGTAATCGGCTCTAATTTAGATGTGCTTGCCCGATTGAACAATAAACCATATATTTTGGGTATCCCTGTGTTGTCATGCATGCATGTTAATACAACAGTGATCACATATACATGATACAACCCTCTTATCTAAAAAGTATACATTACAGTGATAAGAAACTCCATCTGCACAATTGATTCATTGTACTGTTAATTGTTATAGAGCTCCGAAATCAGATAAACACTACTGCACCAATTACTAAAATCTTCCAATAGTAAGGGGCTTCATGCACCATTGATATCTGATTTGTTAGTCCAGCGTTGTAAATAGTATTGGATATGTTGATGATATAGCGCATTCTATGTTTCGACTGCTATTCACCAAATGCAGCTATTTGGCGAAATTTAATTGTTCACCCATTAATTTGCTCTAAGAACTCTCTGAAGATAACTGTACATGTACATTATTGGTATCTGCCATAATAGCGCATAGACCCGTATGTTCTTTCCAAACATCATTAGATCTTTTACTGAACATAGTGGTCAAGGTTTTGCACTAAAATGTCAGTATCGTGTTAACTTTTTCTCCTTTTAGAGGAGACAGTAACTGGTTTCAGTTAAAATGCTGGGGTGTAAGAGGCGTTCCTTGGCATAGGTTTAGAAAAAAAAAAAAAAAAAAACTACCAAACGCACCATTTTCTTGTCATGACTAACTTCAGTTGTACACCTAATGCATTAAAATTATTTGGAAATATCAAATGTTATCATTTGGTTCCTATGCAACAGTTTTGCAATACTTTTGCTTTGTTATGTTTCTTTGCATTGACAAACAGCTGACTGTTCCATTCAACACAGGAGCTTCCTTTACTGCAGCATCGGCAGTCACAACATTTTAGAAACTATCAGAAGTCATCAGGTAAATTGAGTCTCATACTGTGTTCGGTACTTAGAAAGTTAGACCACCACCTTGTAGAAAATCTGACATCTGAGCACTGGCAAATTCAGTTAAATGCTTATATTGAGCTTGAACCTGTCAATATCTTTAGCAGGGTTAAAACACTCCAATGAATACATTGATCCTTTCAAGGATGGATACCATCTTGTTTCATTGTTCGAGGAAGATGTACCTGTTCCATTGGATGAGGTGGCGTTGTCCTACGCTAAGTTTTGCTCCAGACGTTCAATGGCCTTACAGAACAAAAAAAACCATGAGATGTGTCATATTTGCTTCTTTGAGCTTGGTGAAGTTTCCACATGGGACAAGAGAGGAGTAAATATCTCTTTTAGTCTTCTTTATCTGATAATAGGTTGCTGTTGTTACTCTAGTACTTATATTTCATTTGCAACAGATGCTGAGACACTGCAAGAATATACACAAGACAGAAGGCTATACTTGCGATAAGAAAGGTTGCGCCATCAGAACTACTACCCTAGCAGAGGCTGGTCTGCACTACCATTTTTGTCACGGACAGAGAGTGAGAGGTAATTTCAGTTCTCCTGTTATTGTTAATCACGCTGAATTTGCTGGCCAAGTCTACTCATCAAGTGTTTTCCTTCTATCTAGATTGGTGGTTTCAGTACCTGGATGCCCCAATGAATGCTCGAGTTCACTGACCTCCAAGTGATCACTTTTGCTGAGAAGCCGACCTTTGTACAGCAAATTCTTTTCCCCGGACCTACATGTGGATTTGGGAGCACCTCGCCCCACGATGCGCTTGGTAGTCCACTGATGAGTACAGGAGCCAATTTTGTGGAACATCTATGATGATGTGGCAGAACACTGAACACCGCTTTTTTTTTATGATGATATGGCAGAACATTGAACAACGCCTAGGTCAGACGTATGCGCTTGGTTGGCCTTTGTGCCGGATATAGGAATCCTCGGGTGAGCTGGAAGACTGATATGCCATGCAGTACATTCTTTGTGATAATATGAATGCTGTTGGGAGTGACATGTGACAATTTGTTTTTGTGGCTGATCAGAGAAAAACTGTGAATTCATGGTCAGTATCTTTGGCCTCCATTTGGTCTCTGCTGTGCAGATTTATTTATTTGGGCCGTGCAGATTTGTTAGTAGAGTCAGTCAAGACCCAACTTGAGCGAGGTTTGCACTAAACACCCAGATGGTTTCCATGTAAGACAAACCCCCTAGCAAGATATTGCAAGTGCCTGAAGGCAAGCAGCACAGGTTTATTAGCAGTGATAACGCTTCAGTTTCAAGGTTCAACATGTGGCAATAGACAGTTGATTATTCATCAGGTTCGACATAACAGTTTCAAGGTTCACGTAAGATGGGACAAAATAGACAGTTGATTAATCATCAGTTTGAAAGTCAACGTAGGATGTTTACAAGTAACCGCAAGGTTTTAAACGAAAAGAATGACAGCCTAGAGCATTCAGTGTACTACATATGTACAGTTTAGATACAACTTTTCTCAACCTTTTAGAAAAAGGGATTCCTGCACATAAAAATAATGCTGGTGCACGGACACAAAGGGAACTAAGTATTACCGTGCACATGAAAACAAAACGTCCGGTGTCAATGATAAGAAAATAGAATCAACAATAAATGGAGCGCAAGCAGAAGAAAACATTATTTAGTTAGCCACTCGTCAACAGTTATGAGCCATATCATTGAATCTACACATGGTCAGGAACTGCCATTAAACACCCTACAAATCACGCCTTCACAGATTTTATACCGGTGGCTTTAGTAACTTGAATGATGGAATTTATCCAAGCCCATCCCAACGTGAAGCAGCACCTGGCAAGTCTCTTTGGCAACTCCAGGTAACAAGCAAACTGAAATCACGAAAGCACAAAATGAAAAGGTTTCAGGGTCCCCTCCAAGTGGAAATGATACATTACATTATCTTTGGATACCGTAAAGATCGGTGGAATCCAAACCCTGAATACAAAATAATAAAAACATAAATCCTTGCTTAAAATATGCCAGATCAGCTTGGGAGAGGAAAGAACCCACAGCAAATACCATCGAAAAAGGAATATTGAGTTTAAGCAAAACCAATTTTTTTTAAACGGATGTTATATATCCTAAACACCAGAAACCTTGTTGTGCAATAAGTATAGATATTATAAAACTTGAATAATAGACACCATTCTTCTCAAATTTCAAAGCCAGCTTTACGAAAAACTGCTTTGCTTGTCAGAAAACTGGTTTGTCCAAACTGTGCTTTTGCCAAAGGAATGAAGGATGTTGACTGATATGAAGTTTTAATCTGTTTTTAGCTACATCAAACCCAATAAGTGATTTAGGATAGCTGATTAACAAAATTCATCATCCCTACTAACGTCCACTAGAGAATTAAGGGGGAAAAAGAGGAAGCCAAGCTGTGAAACTGAATTATCCAGGAAAAAAAATGTTACTGGGCGAAAAACAGGAAAGGGCACACATTGGCTTCATGAAAGACCACCTCATCTCTCTAGCCAACCACGATTTTTAATGTTTGCAGAAATAACAAGAGGCTGGGAGAGCAAGGTCAAGGCTTGAACCAAGGTCAAGGGCAGGCAAGATGCAACAAGAAAATAGCTACACAATGAGTGGTAGATTCACAATGATCCCACCCAGATCAGATGTGCCCAACAGAAGACTGCGCCAACGAGGGCAAGACAAAGAAATGACGAAACCAAAGGAGATGAGAGGACACGTTTGACTGCCTTGAATCAAAATCTTGGCAGATGGAATGTTGACCTGGCGAAGGACCCAACAATGGAGATGAAAGGAGAAGTGGAAAGTCGCAAAAGCCGAGTCCTAGTCCTAGGCTATTCAAGCAAGGGTGACGGTAAGAAACAGAGTCCTATGTGTTAAAGGGTATAGGAGTCGTAGATGAGTCTTATTCCGCCAACACCCTTGACATTATGCAATTGCATTAACAGAGTAGATGTATATTCTCCAAAAAATAACACTTAGGCTATAACATGGAAGTGACAGATGAAAAGACATAGACATCTTCTCCTTTCCTGGCACATGGCCATGGTGTGGATCAGACCATGCGAGGCCAATTAAGCAAGATCAAATGTCCATCACATAAACAAAAACACAATTCCAACATGGTTCTCATTAACAATTAAACTTTTGGAACAAAATGATAGCAGCATACCATGTTGCTCATGGAAAAATAGTACTTTTGAGTTTTTGACTGCAGCACTAACACAGCACAGGAAACATGCATCTGAAAAGAGGTATGAATCGTATGATACTAAAGACATGACAGAGCACTTGTGTATCTAATTGCATGAAGATATTCTCCTGAGGTTTGGAATTAGCCATACAGGTGCTGGCCAGTTGGACCAAAGTTGAGGGGATACTATTTCACCGCTGCAATTTTTTTCCAAGTCAAACAAACCAATATCACGACGGTTATTCTGAAACCCCATAATATAGATATCATTATCATCCGTGAAGTAGACGTGATTTGCCTTCAGCTGCGGATAGTCTTTAGCATGGAGGCAAAGCGATTGGTTATGCCCAAGAAATAGTACATTTTCACCCAGGCTACTTATTTCCACAAGCTTTTGTAATGCTGGATCCACTTTATAAACATTGATAGTGGAGGTATTAGACACATGAGCCTCAAGGTCCAATTCAGATTCTAAATCAGAATCATACTCATCTTCTTCATCCCCTTGTGGTAAAGCATCAGACCTCCATATTCGCAGCAGCTCGCCACATGGACCTTGAACAATGTAGATCCTCTCAGAATAAATATCCTTCACCTTGCCCAAAAATACCTTTTGTGTGACTAGAGGGGAATCAAGATCAAATTCATGGATTTCCCCCAATTTAGTGGAGGCATAAAGCAGCCCGCCCTTAAATAAACAGTCTTCATAGCGACTGTGTGGCGGCAACCAAGTCCACTTATCGTCCCCGGCCCTTGCAAATGAAAGTTGTGAATGTGGATTGTGTATGAGCACCACAAAGTAGTCTCCCGTGGATGGATCAGAAGACTGAAAGGCCTTGTAGAAGTGGTATTCCCTCAGCTCACTCAGAACAAAGATTGATTGTGTGTCTGAAATCACCCGCTTTCCCGTGTACCACGAGTACTCATAATTGCAAACAGCTCTCGTGTCATCAAAAATCGGCTTCACCTGCTCAATTGTGGTGACTGATGGCAAGGCAATCTGCTCGCCAGTGATGGGGTTGACAAGGTGCAGTTCAGATCTCTCGTCAGCCGTAATGATCCAGCCATATGATGAGCCAATGATATGCCTACTACAGACAGGAGGGTCCGGGAGAGTCAATGTGTAGGACTTCTTGTCTGCAAGACCGTAGAGACCAGCGGCCCTCACACCGGCGGATTCAGAGGTGTAGAGGAGGCACGGTGTCTGTGTCATCCTCCAGGATCCAGTGCTGCACATGCCACTGTAGGCGGCATGCCATGAGAGGCAGACTGCTCCGGCACGCACAAGGTCAGGGATCTCCAGAGTTGCAAAGATGCGCCGCAGGATATCCTGAGGCAGCTCTGGTGACTTCTCCATGAGCTTCGGATGGAGAAAATTATTTACTAAATTGGGTCAAAAACCCAAGTTTATTGCGAACCTAATTCTCAAAACCTCAGGTCCCCAATTTCGAAATCGTGGAACTGAAGACTACACCTGAAAAGTGACTTATTCCTGGCTCTGCACTTCTATTTGGTATACACGAGCAGCGTAGGGATCCATTGAGGAGGACTTATAGATGTGCAACCGATCCATCTCCGATTAGCAGCCGGAAAATCCAAAGCTGTTTAATTTGTTCCATCTCCGAATCGGATTAAAACCCAAATCTCTTGCCAGCTTGGTTAAAAAAGATCCCAACTATTTTGAGATCTTCTGGTTCATCATGAACCATGCCTCCGCTTGCTAATAAGCGATGCAAAGGATTAACTGACCAGTAGGCCGCCGCCGGTGCTGGTAGAGGAGCAACAGCAGCCGCGCCACCAGAGGCGCATTCACCACGAGCAGGAACAGAGGATAAGGGCCCCTTCAGAAAGGATCTCGTCGCCGGCAGCTGCGAGTATGGAAGGAGGGAGCTGCTTCATCCACCGGGAAGCAGCGGCGGCGGTGAACTGGTGGACGGAGAGAGATTAGGAAATGAATCGATCGATTAGACTAACCGCAACAGTGTTCCCTATTTTCCACTCTCTAAAAGAATATTTTCTACCTCCTCTAAAAGATTCCACCCTCTAAATTGTGTTCTCTTGCAACAGTAGACCTGTATCGTCTCCCCCAAACTGGATTTTTCTCTCGCCTGCTCCGGCGCCTCCCCTGTTCTGCCGCGCCGCCGCCGCGCCCCTGCCCGTCGCGGCGCCGCCGCCTCCCCTGCCCGTCGCGGCACCCCCGCCTCCCCTGCCCGTTGCGCCGCCGCAGCTTCCCCTGTCCGTTGCGCAGCCTCTCCTGCTCGTCGCGCCGCCGCCAAGAACGACGCGGACCCAGCTGGAGCAGCGGCAACCACGGCCACCACCATCTCCTGCTCCTCCTTGTCATCCACGGCAAGCAGCGGCAACGAGGACCCAGCTGCGGTTTGGACCACGGGCCTGCCCCTGCTGCAGCGGTGGAGGCCGGCTGCCGGAGTTGCGGAGCAGCACCACTCGCTCCATGGCGTAGGTGTTGCCGGTGTGTGCCTCTGGATTGGAGCAGCTGCGTCTTGCATTCTTGATTCGAGCAACCCGTACATCACTCCATTGCAGCAGGTGAATCTGGGACTGATATGCAATTTCTCAATTAGCATCACTCGTCTAGCACTGATAGGCAATTACTCAATTAGCATCACTCGTCTAGCACTGATTCAAGAAATCAAGAACTACCTTTCTTGCCACTGAAAGGACCAGATTGGAATCGACAATTTTGCAAGCGAATTGCGATCGCTACGGGATTCCTAGTGAATCGTGCAGAACACAGGAGGGGTAGTACTTAATTCATGCTCAGACATGCACTGAACTCGCAGCTCACACGCCGGCTACAGACGCAGAAGCGCCGGAATCGTCACCGCGTGGTCGCAGACGAAACGGGAGCACCAAAGCTTGCGGCAGTACGAAGCAGGGCAGAAGAGTCACCTAGGTGCGCCGATCCGAGGGCTGCTGCGCGTCGGCGTCGGAGGAGTCGGAGGCGCCCGACCCGCGTCGCGGCGTCCCGGCGGCGAAGGCGCGGGTGGGAAAGGCCGCGACGGCGGCTGGAGCGAGGCCTCCACCGGTACTGCGTAGGTGGTGGCGGCGACGGCGTACTGCGGGAGGGGCAGCATCGGCGCGCGGCTCGCCCGCGACGGCGGCTGCGTTTGGCGGACGGCCGGGCAGCCTCCAGATTTAGCGGCGGGCGAGCGGAGCCTGGACGATGCCGGATGCTTTACCGGCTACTGTTGCAACGGGTACCGGTTCTCCGATCTGCTAAATTTACGGTACCGGGTGCTTTAGCGGGTCCTGCTGCGGTTAGTCTTAGCACGGCACCCGGCGGCGGGGACGGCCCAGAGGTGGGGGCTAGGCTGAAGACGATAGGGTGGCGGTTTGATCCCATATCAAGGGCTTTCCTTCATCGACGGAGAGATCGACAATTTTCGGACGATTGAGAAATAGTCAACCTTTTTTCTAGCTAACCAAAAGGCCGGCTAAACGGGACGAAGGCCACGTAACAACTCGTGCTTGGACTTAGGCATTATCCTATTGGGCCGCCCACACACTGCACGATTAGGGTCGGCCCATTAGGCCCAACCCCGAACACGAGCCGCAGCTAGTGATGGCCAAATGGGCCGCCCGGCACGGCACGGCCTGAGCCCGAATAAGCACGGCCCATTTAGTTTTCGGGCTGGCACGGCACGCAATTTATTTCGGCCCGTGCCGTGCCAGCCCACGGGCTCCCACCTCAGCCCGCGGCCCGGCACGAAATTGATTAATCGTGCCGGGCCGGCCCGATTAGCCCGACAGCTTGTTTTAAAATTCAGCCTATTTAACTATTTTTTTAAAAAAATTAGTGTTAAATGATGCAAAAATAGGTGCTAGTAACAAGAATTGAACTTGAGACCTCATATATAAGAAGGAATTTACTTACCACTAAACTAAGACTACTAGTTGTACACATGAAAACTAAAAATTATATTTGATAAAATTTAATCAGGCCGTGCCGTGCGTGCCCCTCGGCCCAAGCACTGCCCGACAATACGTGCCGGGCCGGCCCGGCCCGAAATTCGATCGTGTCGTGTCGTGCTCGGGCCGGGTTAAAAAAATGCGTGCTTCGTGCCCGCCCGTTTGCCCGGCACATTTGGCCATCACTAGGCGCAGCGCTGGTATAAAAGCGGCCAATCCTATACGTAGGGCGGGCTACATTTAAACTTTGATAGAACAGTATTTAAGATTCGTGCAACGGTCCAGATTCGTGCGGGTGAAGAAAGAGAGGGCTGAGATGCTGCCACGTGTCGGCTTCTGGTTGGAGCGGGTGGGAGGAGAGAGAAAACGAATTGATTTTTAATTTTTAAACGCATTTTTCTCCCAAACCGGAAGTCCGTTTTCAAATCCGTTTGAACCATTATATTGTTTAGAATTAATGCTGCAAAATAAGAACCAATGTGAATATTTTTGAAAATTTTTGAAATTTAAATTTTTTATCAACATTTCGATTGTACTATGTCAATATTTTTTTGTACTATGTCAATAATTTTTACGAAAACGTGGACTGTTTTCTTAAAAATGTTGACACAAATTTTAAAAAAAATGTTGAAACTATGTTTGAAAATATTGACGTCATAATTGGGTTAAATAGGCCAGATTTGATGAGCTATTGGACTGACCTATAAGTTGAATCCCATAGGTCGCCCTGCAGATAAGAGCCCCCTATAAAAGCTGCCCCCCTCCCCCAAAACCCCTCCAACCCTTGCCTCAATTCACCTCCTCTCCTCCTCTACGCAGCACCTCCCTACACCTCTCTCTCTATCTCTCTCTTAGAGGCGAGCCGTCGTACCTCACCTTCATGGGTGGCCCTCATGGCTGCTGGCCTTTGCGACTCTGCTCAAACTCTCTCCTTCGAACCATAGCCTCACTTGTGTCCTCTAAATTCGGCTACCTCATCCTCGTCGTCGACTCCGGCTACCTTGTCTTCGATTTTAGCAAGCTCCAGCATCTCAAATCCGGCTACCTTGTCCTCGTCATCGACTCCAGCGGCCTCACCGCATCAGATTTGGCTACCTCGTTCTCGTCGTTCGCTTTGTTCAATGGCCGGCTCCATCAACATCGACTTGTGCGCGTGGGCGAGACTAGTGATTATGCAGATGACACTGGCACTCTTGCCAACCACTTGTTCGGTTCGAGTGTGGATGCTAGCCCAAAGGCGAGCACCGTCACTGCCACTGCCATGCTGGCAAGAATATAAGGAAGAAGGCTTCCACCTCCAAGGTTTGGAACAAGCTGAAGATGCTCTACCGCAAAAAAAAACAATAAGCAAGTAAGGTATGACGCTTGTTGCAAGTACAACTTTCTAGTGTAGGTGATGGTCATTTGTGTAGGCATACAGAATCATGAAAGGAGGTTGCCGTAATCCCCTGGTTGCGGCGGGAGGAAATGTTAGATCCATTAATTCCTTAGTTCACTACTGAAAACCGGAATACTCCTGACGGTTTTTTATAGGACACACATGAAAATATGATGTTTCCCTGTGCGGGACCTAATAACACACAGACACACAGGAAAATCCTGTTACTTTGCTTTCCTGTGCGTATGTCGGAGATACGCATGAAAATCCTTATTACTTTGCTTTCCTGTGCGTATGTCCGAGACACACATGAAAATCCTTGTTACTTTGCTTTCCTGTGCGTATGTCTCAGCCTTGTTACTTTGCTTTCCTGTGCGTATGTCGTAGACACGCAGACACATTCATCTTCCCGTTCGGATGTCCCAGACACACAGGAAAATCCTTGTTATTTTGCTTTCCTGTGCGTATGTCCCAGCCTTGTTACTTTGCTTTCCTGTGCGTATGTCCTAGACACGCAGACACATTCATCTTCCCGTGCGGATGTCCCAAACACACAGAAAAATCCTTGTTCCTTTGCTTTCCTGTGCGTATGTCTCACACACACAGGAAAATCCTTGTTACTTTGCTTTCCTGTGCGTATGTCCTAGACACACAGACACATTCATCTTCCCGTGCGGATGTCCCAGACACACAGGAAAATCCTTGTTCCTTTGCTTTTCTCGTACTAACTTTTCATTTCTCGTGTTACAGATTGAAATCATTATATCAAGTTTGATATATTTCCATATCCAGGATTGTAGAAATCAAAAGGACCCGGGGAGTGTTCCAAACTGAAAGCTCTACATTTTGGGTTTGGTCTACATTTTAGAGGTCAATGTTCTTTTAATCCCTACTATGTTTTTTGATAAAAGAAAGCAGTTGTTCTCAAATGAAAAATCGTACAACAACAAAAAAATCTTGTTTCAATCGTCTAGCACTCTTTTATACTCCCTCCGTCCCAAAATAGTTATCACCGGACATCATGTTTGACCTTTCGTCTTATTCAAAAAAATTATTTAAATATAAAAATAAATATGACATGATTAAAATATATTCAATAATTAAAATAATATTTACGTAAAAAATGAATAAGACAAGCAGTTAAAAAAATCAACAGCGACATCTATTTTGGGAGAGAGGGAGTAGCAAGTCCAACGTTGCCAGCATCGGATATCCTTTGGCCCCACGATCCAGCCCCTACATTCATGTGGGCCAGTCTGTCTTCTCCTCCACTGAAACAGCGCAAGCGCGCACACACCAGTCTAGTGGCGAACGGTAGGGTAGCAGCGTGCAGCGACGCTCCACAGGCTCCCGTCCCGTCCCGTCACGAGGCACTCCAAAAGTCTAGTGACGATCGAGCACGACAAACAAGTGCGCCGCGTCTGGACGAGCTCGCGCGCCGTCCATCAACGGCATGGCCTGCATCTTCAATGACGTGTCCGGCGCCGGGAAAGACGGAGCTGGCCGGCCGAACTCCATGAAGCTGATGAAGGGAACGCGTGCGTTCGGAGTAGACGACACAGCTGTCCTTGGAAGCGTCGAGGAGGACGTCGGTAGCGTTAATTAGTGGCGCTAGGCCTCGCCCTCGTCGACGGCGCGATTATCCGGTCGGAGCTCGAAGTCGGCCCGGCCCGAGCTCCAGCGAGCGATGAGCGACGCGCCGCACCGAGCGCCGACGCGGACGGCCAAGGAGGACCCGGCGCTGCGGGACGAACCGGGTTGGCACATGCAGCTGCTGGACGTACGCAAGCCTCGTGCTGCTCGACCGGGAGGCGGCCGGGCTCGGCGTGGCCGTGGCGAGGCTGCTCGATCACCGGCGCGAAGTACGTAGCTGCTGGCCTTGCCACCACGCACCGTGCTGTGACGATCCTCAGCTCAACGGCGGCGCACCGGAGGCCTTGGATGGAGTTTGCGGCGCCGGCGGCGACGGCTTGGGGAGAAAGAAGAGCAAAGATAGCGTATAGGTTTAGGAGTAGTTTATCATTTCACTTGTTCGATGCCCGACAACGCGCCGGCAGAGAGGGTTATATATCCTTACAAGGCCAAAGCCCGGCTCTGTGAGCCCAAGTGCTATCCTATTACAAGGCCCATCCGGCCCAAAGGTAATTCATGCTGAGTCACGATGTAATTGATCTCTCGCCATTAGCCTCCTTAGCCACCAGTCGTGACACTCCCCTCCGGTTGAGCAGCAGCTTGCCCCCAAGCTGCCGAAAGTGGAAAGCGCACCTTGAGATCTTGTAGATTCTCCCATGTTGTCCAATCAGCCGGCAGAGAAGACCAGCGAATCAATCCATATGGAACTGCTGTATTGCCAATCTTGTGAAGACAAGTGTCCAATAACTCAATAGGGAACAACACCTCATCAGAAGAGATGCATGCCAACGCCTCATCAGAACCGGCCTCAGTGTTAGGTGGCAAAGCTTTCTTCAGCTGTGAGACGTGAATCACCGGATGAATACGACTTGTATCAGGTAGTTGGAGCTTGTACGCCACAGCACCCACTCTCTGTGTAATCAGATAAGGCCCAAAGTATTTGTAGGACAGCTTCTGATTTGATCTCCGAGCTACTGACATTTGGACATATGGTTGTAGCTTGACATAGACCCAATCACCAACAGCATATTCTTTCTCCATACGATGTTTGTCCGCCTGTGCCTTCATACGGTTTTGAGCTCGCTGCAGATTTTCCTGAATCAGCTTCTGCATAAGAGATCTTTCTTGCAACCACTGTTCCAAATCCGACACTGATGCCTGCTCATCAGTCAACACACCGAAATGACGTGGTTTGTGCCCATATAGTACCTCAAAGGGTGACTTGCCCAGAGCAGAATGAAACGTGGTATTGTACCAATATTCAGCTAAAGCTAGCCATTTAGACCATTTAGTAGGACAGGACTGTACCATACAACGCAAATAGGTCTCGAGACATTGATTCAGCCTTTCCGTTTGACCGTCCGTCTGCGGATGATAAGAAGAACTCATGTTCAAGGTAGTATCAGTGAGTTTGAACAGTTCCTGCCATAATGTGCTGGTGAAAACTTTATCTCTGTCAGAGATGATGACTTGGGGCAACCCATGGAGCTTGTATATATTAGTCACAAATGCTTGTGCCACCGTCATAGCAGAGAAAGGATGAGATAATGATATGAAATGCCCATATTTGGTAAACTTATCAATGACAACCATGATAGTGTCAAAGTGCTGTGATTTTGGTAACCCTTCCACAAAGTCAAGACTGATGATATTCCAAGCTTGCTCAGGAATTGGGAGAGGTTGTAACATGCCTGGTGTTCTAGTATGTTCAGATTTTGCTTGCTTACACACTTGACAATTGTTGACAAATACCTGTATGTCATTCTTCATTCCAGGCCATGCAAAAAGAGCCTTGATCTTCTGATAGGTAGCAGTGATACCACTGTGGCCACCCAAACCACTAGCATGTAGAGCCAAGAGAATAGCTTCATGTGCTTCTTTGTGAGTACCCAGCCATATTCTACCTTTATACCTGATAATGCCATCAGTTAATGTAAAACCCTTGTCATTAGTACCAGTCAGAGCTAGTTCAGTTAGAAGATGCTTGGTAGATGGGTCTTGTTGGTATCCTTCAACCACAATTTCCAGCCATTTTGGCTTACTGACAGACATTGCTGCCACTTGCTCCTCAGGAATTTTCCTTGACAAGGCATCTGCAGCCTTATTTTCCAGACATTTCTTGTACAAAATCTTGTATTGAAACCCAAGCAACTTGACAAAGGCTTTATGCTGCATACCAGCTTGCAACTTCTGCTCAGTGAGGTGAACCAAGCTTTTATGATCTGTAGCAATAATAAACTCCTTGTGTTGAAGATAAGACTTCCATTTCTCTACAGCCAACAAGACAGCCAAACACTCCTTTTCATAGGTGGACATTGTTTGAGCCTTGACACCCAGAGCTTTACTCAAGTAGGCAATTGGATGCCCTTGCTGAGTTAACACAGCACCAATCCCTTTGTCACTAGCATCTGTCTCAATGGTGAATGTCTTAGAAAAATCTGGCAGAGCCAGCACAGGAGCAGATATTAAAGCCTGTTTAAGAGTGTTGAAAGCTGTTGTATGGTTATCAGTCCATACAAATGGCACTCCCTTTTTGAGAAGGTCCGTTAAGGGTCGACTGATAATGCCATAGTTAGCTATGAACTTCCTGTAATAGCCTGATAACCCAAGGAAACCCCTCAATGTTTTCACATTAGTTGGAGTTTGCCACTGCTGCACAGCTTGGATCTTGTCAAGACTTGTGGAAACCCCATGGGCACCAATGATGTGACCCAAATACTCCAACTGCTGTTGGGCAAAAGAACATTTGCTTTTCTTGACCAGTAATTGATGTTCCTTCAGAATCTCAAACACAGCTTGGAGGTGCTGCAAGTGTTCAGCTAAAGTTTTGCTATAGATGAGAATGTCGTCCACAAACACTAACACACACTTCCGTAGCAGAGAGGCAAATATAGTGTTCATGATGGCCTGAAATGTGGCTGGCGCATTAGTTAGGCCAAAGGGCATTACCCTGAACTCCCAATGTCCATCATGAGTCCTGAATGCAGTCTTGTGTTCATCAGTTTCCTCCAACCTGACTTGATGGTAACCAGAACGTAAGTCGAGTTTAGTAAACCAGCAGGCTCCATTTAATTCGTCCAGTAACTCATCTACAATGGGCAATGGGTACTTGTTTTTGACTGTAATGGCATTAAGATGCCTATAGTCCACACAGAAACGCCAAGTGCCGTCCTTCTTCTTTACTAGTAAGACAGGTGATGCATATGGGCTAACACTTGGTTGAATAACTCCATTCTTCAACATCTCCTTGACCTGCTGCTCAATTTCGTCCTTCTGGCTTGGAGAATACCTATATGGCCGAATGTTCACTGGTTTGGCACCAGGAATCAGAGGAATATGATGATCAAATTGCCTTTTTGGAGGTAGACCAGTTGGTTCCTTGAACACCTCTGCATTCTGTGAGATGAGATCAGTTACTTCTTCAGGAATGGAAATTGCTGCAGAATGTTCAGTGACAGCAGATAACTGTAACAGCTGGGCAAGACCATTCTTCCTGATTAGACCCTGGAGCTTTTTTCCAGAAATACGTTTGCACGACCTTACATTGCATTTGTTACCACGTAGTGTGATTCTTCTACCATTATGAGTAAACCTCATCTTTTTCTTCTTCCAATGTACCCACATAGGGCTATGATTCTCCAGCCAATCCATTCCCAAAATCATACCATAACAGTTGAGATTGAGCACTCTCACATCTGTTTTGAAAGTATTACCTTGAGTTAACCAAGTGAACCCAGGTATCATTGCCTTACTAGACAATTTACTTCCATTGGCCACAGTCACTTGAATTTCAGGCACCTCAGTAGTCTGACAGTTAAGTGATTCAACCATTTTCTCACTGATAAAACTACCAGAACTACCAGAATTAATGAGGATGAGTAATTCCTGACTCCCATAAAGCCCAGTCACTCTCATAGACTTCTTGTCCTGAGTACCAGCAGCAGCACAGAGAGAAAGTGTAAGAAGTTCTTCATCACTAGACTGCTCTTCCTGCTCACTAGTATCAGATAAGGTGTCAGGTGACAACACTTCTAGCAACTCCTCCACCACATGCAGAGAAACATTCTTCGGACACTTATGTCCATGCACATATTTCTCACCATATTTCATACAGAGGCCCTGAGATTTCCTCAAGGTTTTCAACTGTTCCCATTTACTGTTAGATCTGAACTTGTCTTCATTCTTTTCCTCAGATACCGGTCCAGAACCCAGAATTCCTTTGACAGGAGGTGAAGTCTTAGGTGGAAACTTAGAGAAATCTCTATTGTGCTTGGGAAACAGCTTCTTGGGAAACATTTCCAGTATCTCTTCCTGCCTTAAGGCCAATGATAATGCAGCATCAACAGTAGCAGGGTTGTGCAACAAGATGGCTGACTTGATGTCATATTTCAGTCCACCCACGAACTTGCTCACCAGGAAAGTGTCATCATAAGAATTGTTATGAACCAGCACACGATGCATAGCTTGCTCAAAGCGACCTGCATATTCCAGCACATCTCCAGTCTGCTTGATGCTCAACATGTTACGAACATAGTTCTTATAAAGATCTCTTCCAAACTTCCCTTCGACAGCAACACACAACTCAACCCAAGTATCAACACTGTGCTGCGCTTCATAGGTTTGGAGCCACAAGGCTGCATTACCCTGAAAGTGAATGGTGGCGAAACGAGCCCACAAATGCGGTGGAACAGAGTACATAGAAAAATACTTTTCGCACTTCTCCTTCCACACCTTCGGGTGATCACCATCAAACTTAGGGAAATCCACCTTTGGCAACCGAAATTCCTTCTGAGGAAACCCATGACCTCGACCACCAAATCTGGAAGTACCCTCTACCCATCTATCTTCTTCACCACCATGAACTCTAATACTCAAATCATGCGGCTCAGCAGTATGAAGAGTTTTAGTAAAAGGTTTCTCACCACCCGTGTAGAACTTGCTCTTGCCGTCCCCGCTCGGTTCACCAGATCCGCTTGGATCGACAACCACGGGGCCATGACCCGTCAACAGAGTACCACCTCCGTGTGACGCTCCCATGCTGACGAGATTGAATCCCGCCTCCAGTGCCTCCATGCGTGAAGCAAGGTTATCCACCGCCTTGCCGAGTTCCCCCATGGTAGAATCCACCTCGGGCTTCCACTTGCTGAAACCCTCCACCGCATCAAGGATCCTTGAGAGCTTGTCATCGATGCTGCTGATATCCCCTTCTGCCTTGTTCATCCTTGTGGTCAGGGTAGGTCCTTTTCCTTTAGCCAGTGTCTCCGTGAGATCCCACTCCTCGCCGAGCCAACCGATCCAGGAATTACAGAAACTCAAGAGCGAAAATGAGTGCCAAATTCGCCCGAATTCCCAACCTCTCACGGAATTTTACGGCTCCAGGCTACGAGCTTCCAGGAATCGCAACGGCTCTGATACCAGATGTGACGATCCTCAGCTCAACGGCGGCGCACCGGAGGCCTTGGATGGAGTTTGCGGCGCCGGCGGCGACGGCTTGGGGAGAAAGAAGAGCAAAGATAGCGTATAGGTTCAGGAGTAGTTTATCATTTCACTTGTTCGATGCCCGGCAACGCGCCGACAGAGAGGGTTATATATCCTTACAAGGCCAAAGCCTGGCTCTGTGAGCCCAAGTGCTATCCTATTACAAGGCCCATCCGGCCCAAAGGTAGTTCATGCTGAGTCACAATGTAATTGATCTCTCGCCATTAGCCTCCTTAGCCACCAGTCGTGACACGTGCCGAGCCCGATCGACTCTCGGTCCAGCTGCACTAGGCTCAGGTCGAGCAGCTGCGTGCGCCAACCCAGAGCTGTCGCACAACAACGCCAGGTCGTCCTTCCTTGGTCCTGCACGTCGGCGCCCGGCCCATGCCGCACGCGTCGTCGCTCACCGCTCGCCAGAGCTCGGCCGGACCGACGTCGAGCCCGCGACACGTTGGCCCCGACGACGGTGAGGTCTAGCTAGTGCCCTTTCTCCTCGATGCTCCAAAGGACGGCCAGCCATGTCCTCTACGCTGAACGCCCGAGTGCCCTTGATCAGCCCGGCTGATCGAGCTCGAGCGTCCTTACCCCCTGCATGAGGTTAGGATTGTCACGGACCACCTCCTCCTTCCGGGTCCTGGCGATGGCTTAGTTCATACTAACGAATCAGGCTCGAACCTCACCACAACTGATCTGCAATATAGTCTAGCTATACGTACGTGTCACTGATTGTTCGCTTGGATCAAGCATGCAGCAAGCAAGATATAGGAGATTAGTATGTGTCTGTTTGTGCCTCAGTCAGTTAGTTGCATCCCCGGTCCACGGGCGCGTTGATCCGCGGCGCCCTTGACTCGCGCCAAAACTCCTCCGATCCTCGCGGCTTCTGACCAAAACGGCCTCCGCGCGCCGACTTGGTACGTTTCGCTCAGCTGGCTGCGCTCTCCGTTCCTTAAACCGCCTCCTCCCCACTCCCTCGTCCCTAACCTCCGTCCTTTCCCCACCTTAACCCCGGCGCAAACCTCCACCATTATTGCCGCCGGCGCGCGGCATTGAATGCTCCAGCGGCGATCTGCTTTTTGATCCCCGCCGCGCGCCTGCATAGAGAAAAGCTGCGGTTGTTCCACCAGCAGAAAAGGTCCCGGCCGGCCGGATTCATTTCGCTACAGTACGTACGTACGTACTCCTCCGCGTCGCGTCGGCGTCGACCCCCTTTTAAGCCCCGCGGGATCCGGGCGTTTCTTAATTCGCCGTGGTCGAGCGATGCGAGGATCCATGGCGGCGACGGCGCTGGGTCTTCGCGTTCTTGTTGTGTTCGGGGTTGTCGTGACGGCGGCGGCGGCGGCCGGAGGGGCGGTGGTGGACGGGCTCGGGGTGAACTGGGGCACGATGTCGACGCGGCGGCTGCCGCCCAAGGTGGTGGCGCGGCTGCTGACGGACAACGGGTTCAAGAAGGTGAAGATCTTCGACGCCGACGAGCGCACGCTGAGGGGGCTCGCCGGGACGGGCATCGAGACCATGGTCGCCGTGCCAAACGACATGCTCGCCGCCGTCTGCGACTACGACCGCGCGCGCGCCTGGGTCAAGGACAACGTCACCCGCTACGCCTTCGACGGCGGCGTCAACATCAAGTACGTGAGAGCGTTATTCATGGATTTAATTAGTAGTACATTTTTTGTTTGTGAACCGTGCTAATTAATTTGATCTTCGATCGGCAATAATCAATGACGGAACTGAACACTGATTGGGATGATGCTCAGGTTCGTGGCGGTGGGCAACGAGCCGTTCCTCAAGGCGTACAACGGGTCGTTCGACCGGGTGACGGTGCCGGCGCTGAAGAACATCCAGCGCGCGCTGGACGAGGCCGGGCACGGCGGCGCCGTGAAGGCGACGGTGCCGGTGAACGCGGACGTGTACGACTCGCCGCCGGACAACCCGGTCCCGTCGGCGGGGCGGTTCCGCGCCGACGTGGCGGGGACCATGGCCGAGCTGGCGAGCTTCCTCAACCGCACCGGCGCGCCGCTCACCGTCAACATCTACCCGTTCCTCAGCCTCTACTACGGCGGCGACGACTTCCCGCTCGACTACGCCTTCTTCGACGGCAATGCCACCTCGCCGGTGGTCGACGGCAACGTCACGTACACCAACGTGTTCGACGCCAACTTCGACACGCTGGTGTCCGCGCTGAGGAAGGTCGGGCTGGGCCGCCTGCCCGTCGTCATCGGCGAGGTCGGGTGGCCCACGGACGGCGACCGGCGCGCCACGCCGGCGCTCGCGCGGCGGTTCTACGGCGGGCTGCTCCGGCGTCTGGCGGCGCGGCGGGGCACGCCGCTCCGGCCCGGCGCGCGCATCGAGGCCTACCTGTTCGGCCTCATCGACGAGGACGCCAAGAGCGTCGCGCCGGGAAGCTTCGAGCGCCACTGGGGCATCTTCACCTTCGACGGCCGCCCCAAGTTCCCGCTCGACCTCCATGGCGGCGGCGGAGACCGAACGATGCCCACTCCGGCCGCCGGCGTCGAGTACCTGCCCCGGCGGTGGTGCGTGCTCAACCCGAACGTCGCCGCCGCCGACGACGACGACGGCCGCGTCGCCGACAACGTCGCGTACGCGTGCTCCCGCGCCGACTGCACGCCGCTCGGGTACGGGTGCAGCTGCGGCGGCGGCGGCGCGCTGGACGCGCGCGGGAACGCGTCGTACGCCTTCAACGCCTACTACCAGGCGCAGGGGCAGGTGGAGTCGGCCTGCGACTTCCAGGGGCTCGCCGTCGTCGTCGACAAGGACGCGTCGCAGGGCACCTGCAACTTCAGCGTGCAGGTCGTCGGGTCGCCGGCGCCGCCGCCACCGGTAGCCGCCGCAATAACGGTGGGGGCCGTGCTGGCTCTGCTTCTTGTGTTGGTTTGAGCTCTTCACGTACGGTACGGCGAGATTAGTTTGTGTAGAGTGTAGTAGATAGGTAGTGCCACATGAAGTACCCTGCTCACGTGAGATGTATGAAAGTTTGCTGATAATCTAATCATAATATTTCTTCCGTTCCATTTTGTCACACATGGATATCATCATATCCCAGTTGCAAGGCACTCTGATCATCATCATGTTATGATGTCTGTAACTCTGCGCAATCAATTAAGCGAAAGGATTCCAAGTTCAAGTTGCAATTGATATTGTTGCATCCGCCATGGTTTTAGTCCCCTGCTTCAGAAAATAGTGTCACTCACATCTACAAAAGATGCATTGGCTAACATATCAAATGTTGTAGGGAGAAAAGTCAACAACAAACTGAATTGTTTAAATGTTTAGCACTTCGAACATATGCTAGTAAAGTAAAGTTCCCCCTTTTTTTATTTGGAAACTGAGGTCTTCGTAGAACTTAGCGCTGTCATGAGACACACAAATTGTCTTCCTCTTAACACGAATCCCATTGGATGATAATTAGTTTTGACGATCAACTTAATCCCATCAATGGGAAAACACATTTACATGCAGAACACCCTGTGCACCAGCTAACAATAGATCCACGGATCAGGCTTGCACAAGAGGACCCTGATCCTGAAGATTGGCGGCTGCAAAGCAAAGCTAGGGTGCTGGTTGGGCGGTTCAGCGTTCGCACTACAGTAGAGGAAACAGCCGACACCGCCCCCGACCGACAGAAGCCCACACTCTGCTCAAGGATACGCAAGGGATGTGTGTGGTTCAGGGATCAGCTGGGACTGGATGGAACGTTCGATCTGCTATGTTGCAATCTTTGATCTGCTATTGAGCTCATCGACCTAGCACGCTAACATTACAAATCAAAGAATATGAGAACCGGAACATGAGGCGCTCTTGTCCAAAGATGCATGATATCAACAAACTTAATTTCTAATGTAATAGAACTAATTACAACAAGTTAAGTTACGCCACCAATCACAGTAATAACGACAGAAAAGACCAAAAACGACATTCACAAAGCAGCTCAACCAAGCTTGTCATAGCAATCTTAAACATAAAGCGAAAACATTGCCTCTTGCAACCAAGGACACAAAAACAGTGGCTCAGACGATGGCAACCACTTGCGCCCAAGGATTTCAGACCAATATCCAGCACCAGACTCCCAATATAGTACCAACAGGAAATGTATCTAATGTCATGCATAACGATGGTCAATACAAGATAGGTGCAGACAAGGCACTTGTTATACCGACACTTCGAATTTAGGTTTCCAGAAACCAAAATAACATTACACTTAAGGCAAAACATCGAGAATCGCACTCCTGCTAACAGCTTATGCAGCAGCCTCAAGGAAGGCCTTCCCAGGAGCACGCTTTTCGAGTCGGCCATGGTTACCAAGCAGCTGCAAAGGGCAAAGGGTTATGGAATTAGATAATACAAAGTAGAATCTAAAGTTCTTTCGGTTATTTGAACAAAAAGTACATCGAAGCAAAGATTTAACAGATGCAGGAGAAATCTAGACAGACAATGGGTAAATGGCAACCAAAAATTGTAATTAGCTACTACCTTCTCAGCAAAAATTGAACGCACTTGAAACAAATAGTGGCCAACTTAGCTATAGAAAGATTAGAGGGTTCGAAACTTATACCTTAGCATTGACACCATCAGGCACTATCCTACCCTCACTCTTGTACCTCAGGTAATCAGCACGGCTGAACTTGGTGAAGCCCCTGAAGATGTACCAATTCAAAATTAGTAATACAGGACATCTCAGAAGTTAGAGAAAGAGACATGGGCAATAACTTGAATGAACGAATCTATTGGACACTCACCACTTTCGGCTTTCAATGATCTTCTGGCGGCCAGGGAACTTGAACTTGGCACGACGCAGAGCTTCGCTGGCATGGACAGCATTGCTATCCTTGCACCGCACAGAAAGAAGGACCTGGCCAATATCCACCCTAGCGCAGGTTCCCTGAGGCTTGCCAAAGGCACCCCTCATTCCAGTCTGGAGCCTATCAGCCCCGGCACACGAAAGCATCTTGTTGATACGGAGCACATGGAACGGGTGAACCCTGACCCTGAGGTGAAAGGCATCCTTCCCTGCAGACTTGGTCATGTACTTGTTGCATGCGATACGGGCAGCCTCAAGAGCCTCACTGGAGACATTCTCCTTCTCCCAAGAGACAAGGTGAACACAGTAGGGGAACTCATCAACTCCCTTCCTCTTCATGCCAACATCGTAGATCCTGATCTTTGGGTCAGGGACACCACGGCAGTACCTGGACTTGGGATACGGCTTGTTTTTTATTTGCCGATAGCACCTCGCAGGTCCTGGCCAACATTTCAATAATCCAAATGTTAGTAACTACAATTCAGGATTCAGAAATTTGAGATAGTGCAAGGTATCGGCACATATGGAACTCAATTGACAATTTGATATACATAGATCATAAACTTAATAAGCAAAGTCACCAGTTATTAGACATGTTACACGTCAAGAGATCACTACAGAAAAAAAAAACTATGGATAAAATGAGATCCACTACCATTGGGACAACAGATGAAATACAAGATGTCCAGCCAAATGCACAGCTAATCAATAGGAAATGCTACGAGCCATCAGTTAAACTTAGACAGTGCATCAAACTTTTGCGTTGTGTTGTGTTTCGATTTACAAGAAAATAAGTGAGATCCAATAATGTTTGCACAACCAACCATGCTCAAAGTCATCAGATAACATAATGCGTTGGCCCTAGCCTAACTCCGAGTGTGATTGTTACAAACTACAGCAGCAACATATTGTTAAAATAACAACTAATAGTCTGATACACTGATGTACAAATGAACAGGCGAACCCAGATACGCAAAACTTGACTACTCACATCAGAGGCAATCCACCACTACCGCAACAGCAAACTGGAAATACTGGTTAACGAGTGCAATTAGCTCCACGGAACAATCGAAACACACCACATTTCGCACAACAGCCGGATCCAATCGAGATGAGCATGGGGAACAAAGCACTAACTAAAACAAGCAACTGAATCAATCATCGAAAGGATGTAACCAACAGTGTAAGAGTATGGATGAGATGATCGGAAGCAGTCTTACTTCTCCCCATGGCGGCGTCAGCGGTCGCAGCGATGCGAGACGGGCGGCGGCGGCGGCGAGGAACGAAGGAGAGGTTCCACTAGGGTTTGGAAGGGAGCGAGAAGGCTGCTTATATAGATGACTCGGACGTGGACTCGGGCCGTGACGGCGTGCATGACTACGGCAGAGTGGGCTTCATGATGTTGGGCCGGGACAGGAGTGGATGGAAAAGCCTATATAGGCCTAGTTGCAACGTGGCTCACATCAGTGAACAACGGTGGCGTCACGCCATCACCGTGGGCTGGGTGCAAGGCCCACTTGAGCGCTCTAAGGGTCCATTTTTATTTTTTTGAACTCATCACATGTACTTGCAAGGAGTTCGATTCTAATCCCAGCAGGCAGGCATGTATGGCTGTTAGATCCACCTGCTGGAGTTTGTAACTCATATCTATAATATAATATCTATATAAGTCATACTCACTAAGTGTTTAAAACTCAATCCTCATTGCGTCACATCATCTCTAAAATTTCCACCGTCAGATTATAATCTTTAAGCCTCATCTAACCATCCATTCACCATCTCTCATCCCGCACCTCTTGCAGCATCTGCCACCCTTTCTTTGTGCATGCTGCAGAAACTTCCATCACCAATGTGCAATCAAGAGACAAACACCATTAATCAAATTTCCTAATGCTGATATTGCTCTTTGAAAAAAGAAAACCGCTGCCACTAATCAACTATTAAGAATCACTCCTTAATGGTGCTATTCCTCTTCCAATTCCTTCCGCCACTTACCCCCAAGAGTGCCTGACCTTTTTGTTTCTGTCGGGTACCCAAAACCAGGTACCCGCGATTACCCGCATAATCCCTCGACTATACCCAAATCACTAGGGACTCGGCCGGAGACCGTGGTTGTCCCTGAAGATAGCCATGGTCAAAGCCCAGCCCACGATGCGCGCCGTGGACCGCAACCCAGAGGCCGCGGAGGAAAAAGGAGGCCCGACTCCTCGACCCGTCTCCCGACCCTCAGGGGTCGGAAGAAATCTCCGCCTCGGCCGACCCCGGGCACCCGACCCCGGCCTTCCGACCCCAGGGGTCGGGCTATCGAGGTCGGAGATTGGCCGGTGGAGCGCCTTAAATGGCCGCAAGTGGATGTCCTTCGGCACAGTCCGAAGACGTGAACCGCAAGCCCCGCACGTCTTGCAGGGACGGTTGACAGCGGTCGAACCGCCTCGCCGCACGGTAATAGTGCGGGCCGTAAAGAAACTGGGATGCACAGTGCTCAAACAGGATCCGGACATCCCCGCCGCAGTCGAGCTGTAGCAGCCGTCGCCGCCCACGCCCGGAGGAGACGGTGTCGAGGATGGACGCCCACGCCCGGAGGAGGCGGCGTCGAGGACGGACGCGCCCTTCCCTACGAGGCCCCCCACCTACATCGAGCTAGTTTTACCAATTCTCTTTCTTTTTCTTCTTTCCTCCATCCTTGTACAGTCGACTTTTCCTTGACAGATAAAAGGGGAAGCTTGACTCACGGCTGGAGGACCGCAATTTCTTACCGCAATTTCTCCTTTCCATCACTGCTCTCCTACCCCTGCGGGACGCGGCTCCAGCGAGCTGAAAAGTCAAGCATTCAAAGTCACGAAAAGTTCTTATTCACTTATTCTTTTGGCGTTACAATATTGTCATCCGCATGCAAATCAAATGGCGGTTCAGTCGCAGCAGCTTCCCCATGGCACAACCACGGAGAAAATTAGGGGAAGTTTCGACTGCTATGGGCAGTGATCGATCGGTGGTCGGTGTGCGAGCCTAAGCCCGCTCAGTGACGATCTCCCAGAACCTCGCTGCGCCTAGCCACCCACATTGTTCTTCGTGCTCGCCATAGTTGATCTCCACATGCCGCCCGAGGGAATCCGGCTAGCATAGGGCTTGCTTATCATAACAAGGTACTTGCCTTCTCTTCCATGGTCCTCCGCTGCTTTTTAACATGCATTTTCTTCAGTTGTTTAGCACACCAATGCTCTCCAGAATTAGGTGTTACATTCAGTGAACGTGTTCTTTTCTTCTTCTTCTTCTTTTTTCAAATTTTAAAGAAACATGCAGTGAATCCGTTTGATGGAAAGCTAAGGATTATGATTTAGGCTGATTGTTTTATTTCTTTTCTAATCCTGATGGACAATACGCGTCTCCAGACTCCAGGTATTCGACCACAATGTTTGACCTACTGAACAACCGATTTCTTCCGTGTTTGGCGTGGAATATCTCTTCAGGTACGTGGATTCAAGTAAATTGATTTTTGATCAGAAGATTTTTTTTTTGTTCTTCGTTGGTCAAAAGGTAACTTATTGCACGTAATCTCTATGCATTTTAATTAATTTTCACGATAACTGCTACAAACTTGGTGTATACGTATGTGTTGATAGTATAGTCCGAAGCATACTAATTCTTTTGACCTTATTCAGCCATATCGCTAAATCCCAGAGCTGTTCATGCCATCGTGGAGGACTCAAGTCAACCACAGTAGCCACCAGCCAGGCGCCCAGACCTGAAGTAACTGACTGCAACCTCCATGAGCCATTCTCCCATCACGAACAATACAAGGAAATGTTGTCCGATGGTTATCACTTATTTTGCTCCAGTTACTTTGGGGGATTGCACAACTTATTAAGCACCTTTATCATTAGTCAGCGAGCTGTCCATAATCTCGCCTTCAACTTTCCTTGACTGTAAGTGAGTTTCACTTTCGCAATACCTTTTTTTGTGAATTTTTTAGCTGAATGAGTAACTTAATTGTATGAGCACTACATTGATTCTTCATTCCGTGTTTCTGTTTCTCTAATCCTTGATGGAGTATTTTTATCTTCTTATCCACACAATGTTTCAAGAAGAATTACTTTTTGTACATGTTTCTTTCTCCGGTCCAAAGCATGCCTAAAAGAGAATATTGCACAATATATTTGTTAGTTTTCACTCCAAAGCATGTCTAAATGTGATCATAATAGTTTATTTTCTCAAAATATTCTTAATAGTTCCCGCTGCAACGCGCGGGGTTTTCACCTAGTGCCACTAGTTAATAAAGGGTGACGTTGCTAAAAAAAACTGTAAAGCAATCTCAGTGGTCCTCTCATTTGTAATTAATTGGATACCACATCAACAAAAATAGTAACATAGCAATAAATTAAATATGAAAGAGAGAAGATGTCTTTCATCCCCATGAAAGAATAGCATTGTTTCCAACAGGATGAAAGCTAAATGAAATTGGACTGAGAGTCTTTCCTTTCATCCCCAAGGATCCTAACCAATAACTGAGAGCAATCTAGTAATAATTTAATGTTCTGACAAATCTATAAAACTGTGACATGAAAATAGGCATTGAGAGACGCAGTTTCATTTCAGAGAATAAGACTAAAAAGGTGACGTGTCGCTCTTGGAAACCGCAAGATGAAAGTGTCCACTGTAACTGGCCTAAGGGTCCATTTAGTTCTATAGCAAGCTTTGCCTCTTCTTGATTGTCTAGGCTACCTTGCCCTGCCAGCTTGTGAAAGCCAAATTTGCTGGCCTGGGTTAGCAAGGAAAAAGCTTGTCAGCACAATATACAAGGAAACCTTGCTCCGAATCCAAATACTCGTGTTCTTGTCCATCCAAGCAAGGCAAGCCTTATCAAAAGATCCAAACGTACCTTAAGTTCACAATAGTCCATAATCCACTGATCTATAATTTCTGTTGTATTGTATAAGTTATTGTATATCTTTTAAAAATTGCTATTATACAATACAACTCAGATACTCACAACGCACGCACGGTCACCCTTATGAACACACGCAACCCTACTTCAATATTGTTGTTCTTGTATTATTTTATTTACACGTGCTTTGCAAGTTATATGTTGTATTCATGCAATGTAAATTCAATATGAACATAGGAAATCATATACTTTTGTTCCATGTATGATATGTGTCGTGTTTCTTTTTGAGTTCTCGCATCTTTCAATATTCATAATGCATTTTTTGCCGTGTTGTTACCTCTGTGCCTGAAACAAAGGGAACTATGTTAATAGATCGATCTATTGAGCAAGTACGCCGCGCCCTGATGGTGTCATGGCTCATGGGTGTACATCTAATAGTATATTCTTTGTCTCCTGGTTCTTGGGTTTTGCTTTTTAAAAAAAAATTATTCTGAATTCAGGTATATATGAAATATTAATGTCACTATATGATGCAACCATGACACTCGAGCTTTTTGCAGCTTGGAAATTATGCTAAGACTGAAGAAACTAAGGTGAAGGAACTTATCAAAGTTTTTGCTGACTCGAGGTTAGTCTTGTTGTCAGTGGATCAAGGGCTGATGATAAGGGCAGGTACAACGCTACACGTAGGCAGTCTCATAGCCTGTCTCATGCAACGCCACGTAGGATTTTTTATGAGGTGGAAGAGAGAGAGGGAGGTAAACGAAATAGGCGGTTGTTTCGTGAGGCAACCACCTCAAGCGTTAAAATTTAGGAGTATGAGACGGCTTACACACCATTGCATGAGTTGTAGTTGCCATGTAACTCATAAACATTCTTTTTCCCATCCATAAATTAAGGGAAGATGCAATTATTACGAGACAACTAAAACAATCATCCATTGTATGTGTGATCTCATAAATCATCTTATAATTACGTATCATGCATGAGACCAACTATAAGATAACACCTTTGTACCTGCCCTAAGGCATTACATTTCGGTGAAATATTGAGAATGAAAAATCTACAAGACATTTCTTTCCTTCTTATATAAGTAAGTTATTGTATTCAAGAATGGAGAGAGCGGGATTTCTCTGGCCATTGTTGTTTTTAGAGGTTGTAGAGATAGTACACTAGATATAATCTTGAAAGAGTTGTTGATAACGGTCTCAATACCCCCCCCCCCCCCCAAGGTATTCTATATGCTAAAGTCAAAGCTTATATATGTTTTCTGGAGTTTCCCTGCCTTTTTCTAGTTAATCTGATTGTTGGTGTTCGTACTATTGATTCAATGTGCAGAATAGTCAGGTTATTCTAGGTCTGGTTTCAACAAAAATGGAACTGGCAAGGAGAATAAAACATTTTTCTCCTAAGGAAGCTGGGTAACTATACTTTAAATGCAGTGTCAAATACGTTTGCATGCATACAAAAGTGCGAAGATTATAGGTAAAAATAGTAAGCATGGTTTCTAACATGTAAGTTTCCATCAACAAAAAAATATATAGTAAGTAATTTTCCACATTCTAAAATAATACGTTTAAAATGAAACCTTATTTAAACATGAAGATTTATAACTTCATAACTATATCTCGGCACAAACCTACGTGTTTCTTCGAGTTTCATGGTTGTGCTTGGTTCATAACTATCTTGGCATGCCTTTGTTTTAGATTTTAGAATAGTTGTATTCATGAACTATGCATATATTATCATGGTAAAACCAGCAAGTGGTCACAAGAGGGGATGACCAATCTCGTGGTCTGATGAACGATGATGATCAGTTTCACCTGTGTACCAGTTGTTGTGTACAATGTTTTCTTTGTATCACTGCAAAACAAATTTCCTCAAATACTCGAGAGAGGTGTGTATGTTTATATTGTAGGGAAACAATGAGAATGGAATGGATTATGTGTATGCAGAGGGTAGTTGTCCGCACATCTAGTTAGCCGGTCAATGGTAGCTGGTGGAAGAGATCCGTGTTGAAGTGCAAGCGGTGTTATTGTTGTTGTCAAGTAGAGTGTATGCTTCTATTTATTTCTGTCAGTTCAACCTCATGCCTCAACCAAATCAGTGGCGAGTCTAAGGGGTGGGCCGGGGGTGGGCCGCGGCCCACCCCCAGTTTTGACCACCGAGAGAGAACCCCCTTTTCATCCACTCTATTCCTTCGACTCGGGGAGAGAAAACTGTCGATATGGCGCGAACAGAGCGGCGAGCGGAAGGCCTGGATGCCCGACGGCGACTCGTTTTTGATGCTCGCGGAGACCCTTGGCCTTGGACGGGGGCGCGGCAGCCTTTTGCGGCCCAGCGCGACGCCGGCGGCGCGAGCGCCCTGCTCCTGCTCTTGCTTGGCCTCCGCGTGGCCGCGCCTCCTACTCCTGTGGGGCCTCTAATGCTCACGGTTGTCTTCTTCTCTCTCTCTCTCCCTCTCGAACAGCAAGCAAGCTTGCAGGCAGCAGTGACCAGCGAGCGAGGCATTCGGTAAATTCGTTGTACTGATTGCTCAGTTGGTGTTCTAGACTCCTAGAAATATCCAGTTTGTACCATTTCTTTGCAATTGAATTGTTGTACTGCAGATTAGTGAAATATGAGTATCACCTCCACATTTTTCAATCCAAACAAACAATGATCCCTTTAGAAGAGAATCATATATTGGCATTTTTACTATATTTTAAAGACATTTTATTAACCTTTTGAATTTCTATTGTCATATGTCATGCTAAATTTGTCGTGCGGCAGAAAATTTTTTTCCGGCCCACCCCCACTTCCAGTCCTAGACTCGCCACTGAACCAAATGAATGAAAAAACAGACACACCGCTCACATCCTATTCAACTTCTCTCTTCCCCATCTCTATTGACGCAACCATGTCGTTGTTTACCATAGAAAGTTGAGTCCCTTTGTTGTGTCTTGTGTTGTCTATAATCTTCTTTCCATTTGATTAAGGGTGGGATTTCCATTTGGGGTGGCCAATATTAACACATTGAGAAGGATATGGTGGTATGCAAGAAGGAAACCTCAAATGGCAATGTTGTGGCTAGGTTGCATGGCTGCGAGATGACATAACACACAAGGCATGACTTGAAACATCGCATGTTAACGGGAAGCAGTAGCCGCAGTCTATGGTGGGACAAACTAATGGTGGCGGTTGCGCCCTTATTGACTTGGAATGGCGCTCATGGTGGCACTCCTCTTTGGGCCCATTGCAACGCAACAACAATGGTTATAGCACCGCGGGGCAACGAATCCACCATGAAGTTGGACGATAAAGGCCCTGTTCGTTTCTTTTAGCGCTAAATTTTAGAGGCCTCTAAACAAAGAGAACCTAGTACTAAATAAAGTCTAATGACAAAACCTTTTTACAGATGGGTACATATCTTTACGAGACGAATCTAATGAGTCTAATTAATCTATGTTTTGCTACAATCATGCTACAGAACCTTGCTCCTAGACTCTTCAAATCTCGTGACATCAAATGCTCTAGCCATCTCAGCCATGATGGCAGCTCATGGATGTGGACCCTACACGAACTCATGGTGATGGAGAGAGACAAACGACAGGGAAGGCAAGACAGGGAGGGCCAGATGGGCAATAGGTGTTTGTGTGTGAGAGAGTTATTACTTTGCCTAGCCCACCACTAATTTGCTCATTACTATTTCTCTCTCGTGTAAACTTGGACCCGTTATCAGCCACCCGCCCACGGGGCCCAATAAATTACCCAAAAAAAATGGTCCATATAATAAAGACCCCTCATGCTAGGACTAAGGCAAGAGGGGGTCATAACATGCAAAAAGAAACCTTAATAAACACACATAAGCAAAGAACTACATTGCATATCATTATGGAGAAGCTGGCATTAGTTCCGAGAACAGATGCCCAACCTGATCGCAGGATGGATGATGATTAGTTTTGCCCGTGTTTCCTTTGTTCCACGTTGCAAGGGTTTCAACAAAGAAATCGCTAGTCTTATGTAGGTTTGATGATGCATTGACTCACATTTGGAGGAGGGTTTCATGATTGATCTAATCTTTTGTGCCACTTATGAGTTCCTTTCTAATGTATGTAGTCATCCCAAAGTGTCAAATGTTTGTTGAACTGAAAGTTAAAGAGTATTTCTAGCTATAAATGATTGAAAGTTTCCTAGATGTATGTTGTCGTGGTAACTAAAAATTAAAACCATCTTGTATAAGAAATTAGTCTAAGAAGTTAGTTGGTAGATAACTTATTCATCTAATATTCCTATTTATACAATCTACGAGAAACATCCATCCCCAAAAGGGTAAACGACCCACAAATGCTTAGCCTACATATAGTGTGAGTTTGTTTATAAAAAATGTGTAAATTAATAGTTTTAAGTTTTATGCATTGAGACTTCACAGATTATGTAGAAGCTAAATGTTCAATTTACATATTGAGACTTCACAGGAACTATTAAAGGATGTTTTTTTTTACTTTATATTCAATTTAGTTGTTTACGCACCTAAGTGTATATAGTTACAAGTATAACCAAATATTATTAAAGGAAATACTAAAGGAACATGCTGACCACTGAAATATTAAGGGGTGGGTGTGTTAAAGGATGAAAACTAATACCTCTTTGTAAGACAACTTTAGAGATAAAGAAAGACACGATAAGATGAGACAAGGAAAATATCACTACACACCGACAGCTAATAAGGTCGTGGAACGTCTATTTTTACTATCATTTTTTTTTCAAAGTTTCAAATATGTTTGAGTAACTCTGATAAAATTTGAGTGAAAAACTTGCTGGTGACAACAAATTTATGAAAATAAGTTAGAAGCACATATTTTTTAAAATTATGGTATTGTTAGGAATAATTTCCTACATGTTACTAAAAATGTTCCCAATGTCATATTTACCACTATCAATAACTCGTGGCAGGACCCATCTGTGATATTACAAATTTCTTCACCGACAAGGACAAACCAAATGGATGACACCATTTGAGGCTTGTCAAGTTTAACAAGGTTAGTCAATTACTATCCAAGCTAAATCCGTTCTCATATATACGAAAGGGCATGTAGCTTAGTGGTTATAAGAGCCTCAAGAGCACCTCGGGTCTTAGGTTTGACTTTCCGTGGAAGCGAATTTTCTAGGATTTAATGACATTGTGCTTTTAGTGATAGGCGACGCTTCCGTCGACAGTGAGACGCAAGTGGTAACTTCGTCAATCTTGAGGATTTGCCGGCTCAGTCTTCGAAGATGTTTATAGAGGTCGAGTTTGTGTATGTGTGTTCATATAAAGATAAGTGTGCGTGCGTTACGAGTGTCTGAATTGTACTGTGTAATCAAAAAAAAAAAAACGTTCTCGTATTTAATCTCAATCTTTCTCACACTAGGGGAGAACTAGTGGTTTCCACATTCTCCACTTGTTAGGTATCTGCAATCTTAAATTACAAAGTATAACCATTAAATTGCTTATTTTTTTATTATTGCATCAATCATCTTTAATAAGAGTAAAATGACCATGTCACATGTTTATGCGAATTATCTTAAAAGAGAGGGATCCTCTCAATAGAATGCGGACATAAAGCTAGTTCCAATAAACTATTTCATTTTGTTGTTTCTAAGTATGCCACATAAGCAAAAAAAAAAACATTAATTTACAAATAAAATAAGTCATACATGGCTTTATTTTCACGGTTTCATAGGAGCACATATAAGACACAAGTTGTTTTGGAATTAGTATAGACATGGACCCCTGTTCCTCTCTTTCTTCATTAGTTTGTTGCCAATTATCAAAATTGCTTAAATAGCATCCTTTTTAATGAAAATAAAACTCTCATTGGAAATAGCCTAAGTGGTGCATAACGTCATCGGTTCACTGTCGTGTCGTGTAGTAAGGTACGGTGTTAGGTTGTCTAGTAACATATTTTGGGATGTGGTTAGGTTTAGTATGCGCGCATGCATGAAACATTGATTGGCTTTCTTGCATCGCAAGAGACAGGATAGTCCATCGCTGGTTGGTTGCATGTACCTGATTGGATCGTAGAAGAAAAAAAACACGTCTCTTGTGAGCAAGCGTCACCACACAAGCTAGGTTTACAAAAAATGTAAAAGATTCTTCATTTTACAGAGCTAGACTGCGCGACACGACATTTGCACCCACAGAGCCAGATCCACGAAGTAATAAATCCAAACAATCAATGAGATCCTGCTGCCACCGGGCTTAGTCAAATACAAGGAATCAATCTTGCCCTTAGATGCTTGCACCCCTTTTGTGGGCAAGACCGTAATTTCACACTTCTTAGGCTGGTAGGGCTCACTCTTTGTAAGGGTAAAATGGTCATTTCGCAGTGTGGCCAATTTTGTAATTTCAAGAGCCAAAGACAAAGCCCTAGACTCGATCACAAAAATTCCCCTTCGCCGAAACATCTCTGCCGCTTCACCGCGCTCTGTTCGGCTTCCTTCCTCCCCTTCGCCGCGCCGACGGATTGCTCGCCGGAGAACCGCCAACCGGACCTCCTCCGCCTACTCCCGTGGAGACGGACTGCTCGCCGGCTTGCCGCCGCCACCGACCGCGACGGCCCCGCTCTGGTATGGCACCACCCACCTCAATCGACTTCGCTGTTAGCTTTTCCGTTGCACTTGGGGTACTGGCAATGCACTTTCCATGGAAGGACGCTTGGATTCGTGCCGCGCGTGGGAGGGCCTGGGTAGGTTAAGGGAAGCGCTAGAGCATGAGGAGCGTTGGGGAATCCTGGGAGCTTTACCGTCAGGAGGCGGGTTTGGGGTCGCGGCAGTGCTTTGGATGTCCGCCCGCCTGCCGCCGGCGGATTCCAGGCGTTTTGGTCCAGATTAGTGCGCACTGATTGTCGGGGCGTGCCCTATTTCTGAGAACATTCCTGCATTTGGCGTTCCTGTGAGCTCTTGATCATTCTGCAGGGCAGAGCAGCGCTGTAGTTAGGGGGAGCAAAATGTAGGGAAAGAGATTGTTAGCTGAAAAGTTGAGAGAGATTGGTACATGAGGAAGAATTGTGAACTTCAGTGGTATTAAAATGAGTAAACATTGTATGGTATGTATCAAAGTCAGCGAAATTTTGATGCCATGTACCCTGTTGCCTATTTCCAAATTGTCTGCAAGCGAACGGCACTTTACTTTGCCTGATTATTTGATTTTTAATTTCATCTACTTGATGTATAATAAGCCTGTTTTTCAGGCACATAAATGAGTACAGTTTAGGGACACTAGCGTTTTAACCATGATTCTAGACTTCAATTGCGTTTTCATCATCGATTTTCAGAATTTGTAATTTTACCGTCAGTTCTGAGAGCCGAACGCTCCGTTAGCCATGGTTCCTAGTTCCTACCTGTTGCTATGCAATTGCTGTTTAGACTTATAGCCAGGCTGTATAACCACCACAAGGTGGGTGAACAAATGATTCTGTATGCTTCTGACACTGCATTAGTTGCACAACTCATTTTATAATTCATTCTGAGGTTTATATGTCCCTTACGGGCATGCCAACCATACTTTTTCTCTCTCCCCCCCCCATCCCCTTTTTAATACTGAAAAGAACATGACACTACTTGAAAATCCGGAAAATCACATGCTGCAATATTAATGTTGTGATATGGGAGGAATTTTAGTTCCAATTTGTTGGGGACCAATTTACTCTCTAGAACCAATGGGGATGCCAATTTCTTAACTCTATGGTAGCTTAGTAATTTTCTATGTGACAAGTAATAAATCATGGTAACCAACTATTTCCTTGGAACATAGAGGCTTTGTTGTTAATGTTGTTCTTACATTTATCTACTTTGTGTATCTCAGCGATCCTTTTTTTTTCATGGTCACCAAATCTTATGTATTATGATATTAACAGATTGATCCATAGAGTGCTGCTGCTGTGTTCTATTCTTTGATGACCACCAACCATAGAAGCCACATATACTACTGCCCCAAGAACGCTGATATGCATAGAGGATAAATAGTATTGCTCTACTCACACTCGCTGCTGTAAGTGCTGACATACTGATGCAAATTTCCCATTTTTGCAATTTTGGTCTTGAGTGTTAACAATGTTTATGTGTTTTTCCTCAGCTCGTTATTTTATTGCTGCCTGTGTAATGGCATGCTGTTGGATATGTTAAGCACACTATTTATGATCACTTATCATATATGGTCTCAGCGGTTAATTTTTGTTGGCTTGATGATATGCCTAGTGCTGCAATGATTTATGCGGTCATAAATATACTTGTTAATTTGCTATTAACATGTAAGGGTCCCAGGGAAGTTCTGCACACCCGACACATGCACTCACAAGTCCATGCGCGCGCACACGCACATTTGGAATTAGTGTTTCGATCATTAATCATTCTGCCTTCATATGATTTTACACAGATAAAGAGCTTACATTTTGAAAAGTCTAGATTGAAGTTATCATCTAGAGTTATAATTGTGCACACATATGCGCAATATCATTTGATTTTAATCTATAAATTTGATTTTCATGTGTAAAATATGTTGAGCGGATCATGCCGCCTTACAATGAGTAGTTGCTTTTGTTGATCTTATTGTATCTTTGATTCTTACCAATTCATCTATTAACATAACAGCACTAGCAATGCAGTTAACTGAATTATTATATTAGAAAGAAGGGGACACTTTTTTGCATGTTACCTTGAATCACATGGCTTGTCATTTTTGTTTAACAACGGAATTTGACTTGTATATTTCAAATAAATTTGTAGGCTACTGATGCTATTGTTAGGCAGTTCTTTCAGCTCGTCTGAATTATTTTCTCTTTTGTAATTTTTCAGAGTCTTATGCAGTAAATTTTTTCCCCCTCTTTGTCATAATGTGGTTTTTCAAAGTGATCCGAACATGTGCATTCGTTTTCTGATAGTTCCTGTTTAAAGAAACTCAGAGCATACTCTTATGCAGCTGATACAACTTTATCTGAGGGATTTTGTGCTGTACTATTCCAGAGAATGACGGAGTCCAACCGAGAAGAGGCCTTTAGGGCCAGGGAAATTGCTGCAAAGAAGATTGAAAATAAAGATTTTGTTGGTGCCCAGAAGATTGCACTTAAGGCTCAAAAACTTTTTCCAGAGCTTGAGAATGTATCTCAGCTTTTAACTATCTGCAAGGTGCACTGCGCAGCAGAGGCAAAGGTGAACGGTGAGATGGACTGGTACGGAATTCTTGAAGTGGAGGCAGCCGCTGATGAAGCTAGCATAAGAAAACAATACCGCAAGCTCGCCTTTTCACTTCACCCTGACAAAAATAGTTTTGCTGGTGCTGAAGCAGCTTTCAAATTGGTTGCTGAAGCTCATTCTATACTATGTGATCAAGGAAGGCGACGCTCGTATGACACGAAAAGGAAGAATGGATCCAGAAGTGTTGCAAAGGCTAGACAAAACAGAACGGATGCAAATAAAGGGAGCATGCCTGTATCTGAGACAACATTTTGGACTATGTGCCCACATTGTAAGATTCGATATCAGTACCACAGCTACATTTTGAATAGTATGGTCCGCTGTCTTAAATGTACAAGGAACTTTTATGCGTACCATCTGAAGGAAGATCCCATGCCCACTTCGTTAGATGTACCAGGTGTTTCTCAAGTTCCTACAAACATGTTTCCGAATCAACAACAGGACACTCCCAGTCAACAAGGCCACCCTATGCAGCCTTCTTCAGCAGGCAAAACACATTTGAAGCCAAATGGTCCCCAGGTTCCTGCAAACATGTTTCCAAATCTACAGCTTGACCCTCCCAGTCAACAAGGTGACCCTGAGCAGCCTTCTTCAGTAGGTGGGGCCACACATGTACAGCCAAATGTTCCCCAGGTTCCGGCAAACATGTTTCCCAACCAGCTGCATGGCACTGCTAGTCAACATGGTCACCCTGTAAAGCTTTCTTCTGCAGGTGGAGGCACAGATACAAAGCTTAGGATGAATGTGGCTCAACGTGATGAATTCATTAAAGAGCATAGCAGATCAGACAGTGATGTGAAAGCTAATCAGTCAGAGATGACAAGTGGGAAGAAATTTCAGTTTTCAACACCGAATCAAGAAAAATCTTCTGACCCAACACCTGATCCTGCAGGTCCAAACATTGCTAACAGAAATAAGTCAGTTAGAGAAGATGCAGCTTCAGCTCCAGATGTTATAAATGAGCCTGCTTCTGCAAAACTTTGTTCTGCAGGTGGAAAATCTGATGGGGAACCAAGGATAAATGTCGCAGAAGGAAATGGGTACATTAAAAGAAATAGCAGCGCAGGTGGTGAGAAGAAAGCTAATCAGTCAGATAAGAACACGGGTGGGAGATCAATGCCAGATCCTGCTGATATAAAAATTGTTAATGGGAAGAAGTTTGGTACCGAAGGTGCACCCACAGTATCCAGTGCTGCAAGATCTTCCTGTCTCCGTAGGTCAGGTAGGAGGAAACAGGATGCTGATGGTTTCTTTAGCCTGAACTCTGCTAGCAACAAGAGGCAGAGGAAGCATGATTTGCCATCTGATGTTGACATGGTCTGTAAAGAAAAAAATGATAATAATGTCAGTAGTGCTGTCAGACAATCAGATCCACCTCATGCCTCTTGTAAAGTAGACATCCAAGAGAAGGGCAAAGCTACAGATACAAGTGATCTGGATGATATTAACAAAACAGAAGCTACTGATACTGTTGGTGAGAAAAAGACTTGCTATTCTGAGTTCGTCTCCTTCCCTGATCCCGATTTCTTTGATTTTGAGAAGTTGAGGGATGTCAGTCTGTTTTCAGTTGGTGACATATGGGCTCTGTATGATAACCTTGATGGAATGCCAAGATATTACGCTCAAATAAAGAGTTTTGATTCGTCTAACTTCAAAGTGCGTTGGCTGTTTTACGATGCAATGAATGAAGAAGAAGAGAAATGGAATGATGAAGAATTGCCTGTTGCTTGTGGAAACTTTTTCTTAGGGAAGGGAAAAGAAGTATCACAGGACAGGTCCATGTTTTCTCACATGGTTTCTTGGACGAAAGGTAAAAAAAGAAACTCATTTGTGATATACCCTAAAATGGGTGAGGTATGGGCTCTTTACAAGGGATGGAGCACACAGTGGAGCTCAGATCCAGATAACCATAGATCCTATGAATATGATGTTGTGGAAGTCCTGTCTAGTATGTCAGCGAATGATGGTGCGACTGTTAAGCCTCTGATTAGAATTAAGGGCTTTGTCAGTTTATTTGCACCAGCTAACGACAGCTCCTCATTCATAATACCATCAAGTGAGCTGCTTCGGTTTTCCCACAGCATCCCCTTTTATAGGACAAAGGGCAATGAGAAAGATGGTGTCCCAGGTGGATTTCTTGAACTCGACAATGCTTGTCTACCCGCTGACCTGGATGCAGCATTTTCTTCTGTCACTCTTGACTCTTACATGTCTCTCAGCAAGGAGATAAGCAGCAGATTCATTGATTTTACCACCGAAACTACAAATGATAAAATGGATCTGGGAGATGAGCAAATCGCCCAAAATGAAAATCACTCTGAAGCACACGGTTGCCACCCAATGTCCACAGATAATCATAAAGATGTGTCTTCTGAACAAGGGTCACCCTTGCAGAAAAATGACAATGAATTTGGAGACTCTTCTCTGCAAGACTGCCTCTCGCCCAATATTCATACATATCCAGATCCTGAGTTCCACAACTTTGAAGATGACCGTGCGTTTGAGAAGTTTGAACGTGGACAAATATGGGCTTTATACAGTGATGATGATAAGTTTCCCAAGTTCTATGGCTGGATAAGCAAAGTTGAGCGAGAGCCGTTCATAGTGCACTTGACTTGGCTTGAGGCTTGCTCTGAACTGGAGCAGGAGAAACAGTGGCTGGAGCAGGATATACCTATCAGCTGTGGTACATTTAAAGTTCGGAGCTATAAAACCAAGTATGAAATAAATGACACTTTTTCTCATCTTGTTGATGCCAAAAAAACTGGCACGAAGTGGCAGTTTGAGGTTCTTCCACAAGTAGGTGAGATATGGGCCATCTACATGAACTGGGCGCCCGACTGGGCTCCTTCCAGAATCGATGCGTGTGAATTTGCCATCGGCGAGATCGTCAAGCGCACTGAAGCTAGCACAAAGCTTACTTTCCTGACTCAAGTTGATGGCTACAGATCAGTGTTCAAACCTGACAAGCAGAAGGGAGTCATGGAGGTACCGACTGGAGAGATACTGAGGTTCTCTCACCGCATACCTTCTTTCCGCCTGACAGAAGAAAGAGGCGGCAAGCTCCGCGGCTTCTACGAGCTTGATCCAGCTTCTGTTCCTGATGTCTTCCTGTATAGGGACACCTGACCGATGATGACTAGCAAATGCTGATCTTGCTTCTGATTTATGCCTTGATAAGTTCTGCTGTACATACATGCTATTTATCGTAATCTTACAGGAACCATGTTAGTTGCCAGCATACCTATGGCGAGGTCTCCTTGCCTGTGTGGATTGCCATTTTGCACCAAGGGCAAGTCCTTTGTTGGCATAATGCTTTCAGTGATTATCAAACTTGATATTGCTGTGGAACTGGACCGTTGTTTTGTGCAATTTAGCTCTAAACCTGGGCGGTTAAAATTTGGCCTCCTGGTGCCGTCTCCGTTGAAACTGAAAACATTTTATCTGTGCTTTAATGAACTACTCTATCAGAAATGAGTAAAATGAGTACTTCTGTATGTTTTCTGGATGGAAATTTACATTCACAGGGTCGTGAGGTCGTATGAGAAAATACTCATGTTACCTTTCCGTTGAAGTTCTTTCTTTTTCGATATCTCGGTTTATTCCTGGCCGGTGTCTGTAGCTGGCGTGGCAGCTGGTAGGGTAACGTACTCCCTGAGGTAGGAAAAAAAGTGGCAGAATTTGTAGTATTCCGAATTTCTCTAAATTTTCTAAAATTTATCCAGTTTTGAATTGGGTAAAATTCAAACAAACTTCAGCGTAAAAAAGGTGATTCGAACTTTAGCTCTTTGTTGACACGGACCTCGGCCGCTTCAATCTTCAATCTCTCTTGTGCTGAAAAAGGAAAGAGAAGAAAAAAACATTTACGGCCTCCACCCGTCGAAAGCTCAAAGCTCGCTCTCCGTCCACTGCTCTCGGCTCCGCCGCCTAGCACCTTGGCAGCAAAACCCCACCTCATCGACCGCTCCGTCGCCGGCGCCGGTGCCGCGACCCGCCGTCTCGCCGCCGGTCACTCCGCTCCTCCCCGCGCCAGGTCACCGGGATGCGCCGGTTAGTTCCCCCCCCCCGCCGTCGCCATGGCAAACCCTCCCCTTTCCCCACCTGCATTGTTTCAGTTCCTGTTCCCCTACTCGTCTGGGTTGTGCCGCATGTCCGTCTTGTTCTTCGATTCGCGCGGCGTCGGCATGAATTGTTGCGGGTGGGGCAAGTAGCTTGCTGGCTGCGCTCAAGCAGCGGCATTTTTGGTTGGCGCCTAACGCGACTAGGAATGGAGGCCTAATGCTTTGTGTTCCCTAGGATATAGTAATCTGAAAGGAATGTTGGGAGGAATGGGATGTGAGAGTCCCACCTGGACTAATTATTTAGTCCTGGTGAAGGACCACCCCTTGATTCAGCAACATGGTTCACCGATTCTTGTGTTAGGAGGATTATAATAGTATGATTGTGGTAACCTGCACGTGGTGGAGGTTTTGAATAATTCTGAAGAGGATGCTTCCTTTGTGTACTCGGTGAATTCTTTATAGTGTACATGGGCACGACTGAATGGGGGAATGTTTGTTTTGGTTGTCTGTCTAGTCTTCGCTCCAGAACATTCTAATATGGCACGACTTCTTTTGCTTCCTTGGAACATAATTGGTCACATGGCCATCATAGTTTGTGGTGTTTCTTGTCATAGATTTCTCCCAACATTGATAATATCTGTAGTATTCCGCCTGAATCGGTCTTAACAGAGGGCGTAACTGATTTTATTGGCTTTGATTATAGGTTAGGGCCCATGGTTTCACAGAAAGACCTTTTTTCTTGTGTAGAAGAATACATTGAGCTAATTTCAGAATAGTCAAGTACAAATTATGGTGAGTGTCAAATGTAGTCATGGTGGTCAAGCGGCATCAGCCCCACTATTTGTTGTGCCCATATGGAGGAACGTTCTCCCATTAAGATTTTAGGATGCTGGAAAACTTTATGAGACGATTCCTTTTACGTTTGCACCTGCAAAGGTTGCCAATACTGAAGCGATTGTACGGTTATGTTCTTTTACTTGGTTCAAGTGTCTTTATATTCATGTGCTTATCCTCATTTTATTTCATGCTTATATTGGTCATACTTAGGATCATTTTACACTACTATGTTGCTTTTAATCCGTTTCCCTATGCTACACCTTGCCATGGAATTATCCTTTTTTAACTCTGAGTTTATGTATGTCTGATTACTTAATTAGTCAAGCAACGATGAATTACTTAGGCTGTTGTGTAGGTGGTATATATTTTTTAATTGGTCCTACTAAGGTTTTGCCAGGGTAAATATGCATTTTTTCCCCCTTTCTGTTACTAACATAGAAAATTTTCTGTATACATGCAGGTATTGATGCACCAATGTCCTGTCCTCATTATTTTGTCGCATAAAGTGATCCAAAAATCTACACTACTGCCTTAAGATCTTGGTTCCTGAAACTCATGCTAGCCATTGGTCAGTGCATACTAATGTCAGGCTGGTAACAACATATATCGAGGGTATTAGGGACAGTTTGCTAATTATTGTGATGGGATCCAACCGAGAAGAGGCCATAAGGGCAAGACGGATTGCTTTGACGAAGCTTGAAAAGGAAGACTTTAGGGGTGCCCAGAGGATTGCACTTATAGCTCAAAGGTTTTATCCAGAGCTCGAGAACTTGTCCCAGCTATTAATTGTCAGTCAAGTGCATTGTGCAGCTGAGGCAGAGATTAGTAGAGACTTTGACTGGTATGGTATTCTACAAGTGAAGGCAACAGTGGATGACACAGTCATAAGAAATCAATATAACAAACTTGCCTTTTGGCTTCATTCTGATAGAAATACTCTTCCTGGTGCTGAAGCAGCTTTCAAGCTGGTTTATGTAGCTCATGCAATATTGCGCGATCGTATGATGAGATCTCTATATGACATCAAAAGAAATTATGTTTTGAGGGAAGTGGCAAGGAAACCTACATTGGTGTTCAGGACCATATGTCCGAACTGTCAAAAGCGATTTCGGTTCTACCGACGAAACTTTTTGGTCCGCTGTGATGGCTGTGGTAAAAACTTTTTTGTATTCAAACTGCATGAGGATGCTGTCCCCTCGAGATTCCTATCAGCTGTTCCTTGTAATTCTCTAGTTTCACCTGACATGTTTACAAGCCAGCAACAGGGTGTCCCCAATCAACAATTTCAATACATTAATCTTCTTACGACCAGGAGGAACATGGATTCAGAACCATCTATTGATGCAACACAAACTGATGAATATTTAAACAGGGTTAGTAAGTTAGATGATGATGGGGGAGGTAGCTGCTCAAGGATTAAGAGCAAGACAGTTCAGTTATCAGCAATGATCCAAACTAACTCTCTTGCTGCAACTGCTGTAGATAAGGATACAGCTGGGTGCATGATCCCGGATCCAATGTTTGTTGCCACTCCGAACATGAGTATAGAAGATGCATCTACAGTGCTAAATGCTGCAGGATCCTCCAGTCTACAGATATCTGGTAAGAGGAAGCAAGGTGATGGCAGTGATGATAGCCACAGCATGGACTCCTGTAACAGTAAGAGGCAGTGGAAGTTTGATTCACTCTCCAATGCTAGTTCAAGTGATGATAGCGCTTGTGATGATAATGTTCCTGGCGTTGACAGTCAATCTGCCGAAAATTCCCTAAGTAAAGTAGACAGACCAGAGGAAGGAAATGCAACACAGGAAAGCAGTCAGCAAATTTACATTAAAGAAGTTGCTGATATTGCTACACAGACATCTGACAATTATATGATCGCCTGCAGCTGTCCAGAGATCTTTGATTTTGAGAATTTCAGGGATGCCAATCTGTTTGCAGTTGGTCAGATATGGGCCCTTTATGATAAACTTGATGTCATGCCAAGATTTTATGCTCAAATCAAGCATTTCGATGCTTCTAACTTCAAAATACATTTATCTTGGCTGGAGCATGATGCGTTGAATGAAGAAGAAAAGAGATGGACTGATAAAAAACGGCCTGTTGCTTGTGGAAACTTTTGCTTACAGGAAACAATAGATACATCACAAGACAGGTTCATGTTTTCTCATGTTGTTTCATGGAAAAAAGGTAAGAAAAGAAACTCTTATGAAATTTATCCTAATAGGGGTGAAGTGTGGGCTCTTTACAAGGGATGGAACACTCAATGGAGCTCAGATGCGGATACGCATATATCCTATGACTATGAGGTTGTGGAAGTCATGTCGACTATGTCATATAAGGATAGTGCCACTGTTATCCCATTGGTCAGGATTAAGGGTTTTGTCAGTTTATTCGCGAGGGCTAAGGGCAAATGCTCATTTGAAATACCATCAAGTGAGCTATTTCGATTTTCGCATGGCATCCCCTTTTATAGGACGAATGGAAATGAAAAACCAGGCGTCCCGGGGGGCTTTCTGGAACTTGACACTGCATGTCTTCCCGTTGACCTAGATGAAGCATTTTCCTCTGTTACTCTTGTCTCTTACATGTCTCTCGGCAGTAACATAGGTGGCATGTCTGTTGATTTGACCAACGAAACTACTGATAGGGAAATGGATTCTGAAGAGGAGAAGATTGTTGAATTCCATGTTTTCGACTTAATGTCTGCGGATAGCGATGATGATATTTCTTCAGAAGAAATAACATCCTTGCAGAAAAATGCCCGTGATTCCATTGCAACCTGTGATTCCTCTCAGCAAAACTGCTTGTCCTTCAATCTTTACCCATATCCATGGTCTATTTTCCACGATTTCGATGAAGGGCGCTCATATGACAAGTTTAAGAAGGGACAAATATGGGCTTTATACAGTCATGTTGACAAATTCCCCAAGTTGTATGGCTGGATAACCGAAGTTGGGCTAGAATCTTTCGGTATTCATTTGAACTGGCTTGAAGCTTGCCCTCAACTGGAGCAGGAGAAACAGTGGTTAGACCAGGATCTACCTATCAGCTGTGGACTATTTCACGTTGGAAACTGGAGGGACAAGTTTGACACATATAGTTTCTCACATTTAGTAGATCCCGGGAAAACCAACATAATGTGGCAGGTTGAGATCCTTCCACAAGTCGGTGAGATTTGGGCCATCTACATGAATTGGGCACCTGATTGGGCTCCTTCAAGCAACGATACTTGCGAGTTTGCCATTGGGAAAATCATCGAGCGCACTGAAGGTGCCACAAAGCTTAATTTCCTTACTCAAGTTTGTGGTTACAGATCTGTGTTTAGATCCGACAAGCAGAAGGGAGTCCTAGAGATACCTGCTGCAGACAAATTGAGGTTCTCTCACTGCATACCCTTTTTCCTTCTGACTGAAGAAAGAGGTGGTACGCTCCGCGGCTTCTATGAACTTGATCCAGCATCTGTTCCTGATGTTTTCCTGCTCGGGCAAACCTAACCAAATGATGACTGAGCATATAGAAGCGGACTCTGAATCAGCACAACTGAACTTTTTCTGTAGTTAGGTTTGTCTTGATGTGATCTGCCATCAAAACTTCTGCTGTACATTGTATATATGTCTAATCAGCTTAGCCTTGACAATGACAACATGTTAAATTAGCCTACTTGTCACCTGACGCTGTTGTACCAAGGGCAAGTCCTGTTATCAGTAGTAAGTAGTAATCTAGTATTTTGTACTACTCACTAGGTAGCCAGTGCATGTGGGAGGGGTTCCAACGTTTACAGGCCTACAGGAGATTGCAGTTAGCAATGCTTTGTTATCAGGCTCCTCATATGTTTATGTGCGCAGTAATGAAAGCCCTAAGATGCCGTTGTTGAATTACTAAATCTTACACTGAACTGTTGCCTTGTACTTTTCTCATGTAATGGAGCTTTAACATGGGACATTTTCACTCTTGGCCTGCATGGACGAGTTTTCCTGAACGAAAATTTACATGCGCAACATTGTTCTTAAGCCAGACCAGATAATACATAACATATTACCGCGTTATGCGGAAAAAAATATGCTGTCTATTTTTGATGACTTGTCATCATAATATTGTTTCAGTACTTTTTTTTCCCCCGCTAATAAGAGATGGTGTTCCCAGAGTTTTACTTCCATTAAACTTCCGCTACAAAGAAAAGCCAGTGTGGCCGTAGGGGCCCCAAGAGGAAAATGCAGTGGACGAAGCCAAACACAATTTATACAAATGGAAAATCATGCCCCATGAGGAATTTCAACTTTGGGCCTTTGGCAATAGTGCGAAATTTCAATAATGTGATCAACCTTTCCTTTCCAGAAATCTGATCGTTTTTTCTTTTTGGGAAATGAAAGCCGTAACACTTGTTTCCCCTCTTTCCAAGAAATGAAAGCCGTAACACTTGTTTCCCCTCTTTCCAAAAAAAAAAAAAAAAACAACAAAACAAACACACACACACACACACACACACACACTTGTTTCTCCTCAAGGAGCAAAACGAGTTAGTTGCCGTTCCTCGCTTCCAGGTGGGGTCTAGCTAAAATATCTTTTATTTATTTATTTGTTATTGTTTACAAATGTGAAACTTATGAATGGCTCTCACTTACTGGTGCGAGAACTGAAGGGAAGAGGGCCACCTGCAGAGTGTATTTCTCCACCAACCCAACAACGCCCTTCTCCACCAGTCCCCTCCCGCCGCCCCATCGGCTCCGGCCACCGCCGATCACCCGCTCCGCCACATGCCCGGCTCAGACGGCGCCGCCTGCTCCGGTGAGTCACTCTCACATCCCCTTTACCGTGGATTTCGTGCAGCTAGCCTAGGTTGGGTGCTGGTCACGCGTTCGCCCAACTGGGCCATTTGGGTTTTCCCGTTCTTCGATTGCGATCAGGTTAGCCTTTATGGAAGGTCTGTTGCCGCATAACTCATCCGAACGATGAATGTTTCGCCGATTCGACTGCTAGCCTGCTAGAGGTTAGTATCGTGATGTCCATTCGCCGCTAGGTTTACTGGTATGATGATGCGTTAGTTCAATCGATGGCAAAAAGATAGTTCTTTTGTGTGGTACAGTGGTTGCAAAGTTGAAAAGAAAATGTTTTTTTAGGTTGGTTATCCCACTGGTCTAAAATTTTTGTGCTCATGTTGGTTTGACTGCGCTGTTGCTTACAACAAGTGTCACATGATTGTTTTCAACTGCGGTGTCTGTTTCTCATGTTGGTGGTTTTAAATGATAAACAAATTTGGACAGAATCCACACGGTACAAAATTTGGGAAGCTAAATGCTTCGTACCATGTAGTTATATGTGGGTAACATAAGTTCTATCCACATGTCACAGTTACAAAGCTGAGACCTGAATTGCTGTTTCTGCACTATTGTCTATTTCTATTGTACTAGACTTAATGGTCCTAACTGATAAAACAATTTTATCCATCTATCCTGATTCCTGGATTCATGATGCACATAGGTTATCAATGTTAATGTTGCTCCACATTAACAAAGAGTTAATCTAAATGATGCATATATTGGTTAATGATGCACTGTTGTGAATGTCTAACTTACTATAGTTTGGCTGCGGTTTTCTGTCACTAACATACTTTTTCTTTATGAATACATACAGGACTTGATTATGAGAAGTTCCATCTGCATCATGGTGATGTGCAAACTGATCCGACGGTTTGAATAACTGCTTCTGTTTGTTCCTGAAAGCAGTCAGTGCATTGATGTCAGCCTGATAGATTAACGTTAATTGGGATGGTTTGCTGGAGTGTGATGGAATGGAACAGAGAAGAGGCCTCAAGGGCTAGAAGAATTGCTCTAAAGAAGCTGGTGAATAAACACTTTTTTGGTGCCCTAAAAGTTGCACGTCAAGCTCAAAGGCTTTATCCTGACCTTGAGAACTTATCACAGTTGTTAACTGTCTGTGAAGTGTATTGTGCTTCGCAGGCAAAGATTAATGGAGACTTGGACTTGTATGCCATTCTCCAAGTGGAAGTGACAGCAGATGACGCAGCCATCAAAAAGCAATATGACAAACTAGCGTTTTGGCTTCACAGTGATAAAAATAATATTCCTGGTGCAGAAGCTGCGTTGAAGTTGGTTTCAGAAGCTCATGCAACATTGTGTGATCAGATGGAGCGATCTCGGTATGACAAAAGAAGACAGCATGGTTCCAGAAAAGCAAAAAATAAGGCCACATTTCTATCAGGCAAGATTTACACAAGCAAAAGTGATGGTGCTGGATGCAAACCACCATATGATTTTACAATGGTGTTCTGGACCATATGTCCGCATTGTCAGAAGCGATTTGTCTATTATCAACGGAACTTTTTTGTCAGCTGTGATGACTGTGGCAAAAACTTCTTTGCATTCAAGCTGCATGAGCAGGCGGTGCCCTCAAGATACCTATCATCTGCACCTAATAACTCTCACGTTCAACCATGTCAGCAACATGGTGAGACCAGTCAACAGATGCCACATGCTAAGGTTCATCCTAACGGAGGGAACATGGATTCTCCGGTGCATGCAACACTAACTGATGAACATATAGGAGGGGATGAAAGATCAGATAGTGATGGGCAGGGTAGCTGTTCAGAGAGAAGAAGCGATGTAGTTCAGTTTCCTGCATTGCACCACATGCGCTCACCTTTGCCTTCTACCGACAACGATACTATTGGAAGCATGACACCAGGTCCTCTAGATCCAAACATCTTTGCTAATCACAACTTGGGTAGACAAGATGCATCTGCAGTAACAAATGCTGCAGCATCCTCCAGTCTTAATATATCAGGAAAAAGAAAACAAGATGATGACATTGACAACAGCTACAGTAGGAACTCCTGTGACAATAAGAGGCAAAGGAAGAACAATTCGCTCTCTAATGCTAATTCGATTGATGATGAAATGTCTGACTGTAGTGTTGCTTGTGCTGACAGTAAATCTGCTGGACATGTTCCTAGTGACGTGGACAAACAGGAGGAACGAAATGTGGCACATGATGTTAATGAGCAAGAGTACAAGAGTGGAACTACTGATATTGATAATCAGATGTCTGGCATTCCTACTGTCAACTATGAGTGTCCAGATTTCTTCGATTTCGGAGAACTTCGTGGCGTCAATAGTATTGCAGTTAATCAAATCTGGGCAATGTATGATGATCATGACTTCATGCCAAGAGTATATGCTCAGATAAATAGCGTTAATGCTTCAAACCATGAAGTTCAGGTAACTTGGCTGGTCCGCAATACAACAAATGAACACGATGTTAAATGGGCTCATGAAGAAGTTCCTGTTGCTTGTGGAAACTTCTGCCTAGGAGAAACAGCTGTAATAAAAGACCCATCTATGTGTTTTTCCCATACAGTTTCATGGACCAAAGGGAAAAGCAACAACTCGTTTTATATTCAGCCTAATAAGGGTGAGATATGGGCTCTTTACAAAGAATCGACCATGCCGCGGACCTCAAATGCAGGTGAACATCAATCCAGCAACTATGATGTTGTGGAAGTTTCTGATATCTGTGAGAATATTGGTGTTATTATTTCCCCCTTGATCAGAATTGAAGGCTTTGTTAGTGTATTTGCAAAAGCTAAGGATAAATCCCAAACTTTAATACCATCAAGTGAGCTCCTCCGATTTTCTCACAGTATACCATTCTATAAAACAAATGGAAATGAAAAGGCTGGGGTTGCTGAAGGATTATTGGAATTAGATACTGCAGCTCTTCCATGTGACTTGGTCACAGCGTTTCCGTCCATATCTCTGGACTCTTACACAGATCTCAACAAGGAAATAGTCACTGAGTTTGTTGGTGTTACATATCCTGACTCTGAATTCCATAATTTTGATGAAGGCCGCTCACGTGAGACATTTGTACATGGACAAATTTGGGCTTTGTACAGCAAGGCTGATACATTCCCCAACCTCTATGGCTGGATAAGCAAAATTGAGAAGGAGCCGTTCAAAGTACATTTGATGTGGCTCGATGCTTGCCCTCTAGAGTTAGAGAAGCTTTGGGTGGAGCACGACATACCTATGAGCTGTGGAGAATTTAAAATCCGGAACACGACAACCGAACATTGTGAAACATGCGCTTTCTCTCATTTAGTCGGAACCTTTCAATTTGGTGCAGGCGTTAAGATTCTTCCAAAGGTAGGTGAGATCTGGGCCATCTACAGGAACTGGACACCTGGCTGGGTTCCTTCTAGTCATGATCGCCGTCCTGAGTACGCTATCGGCGAGATCAAGAAGTGCACCGAGACAAGCACGATGTTTTCTTTTCTGAGTAGAGTTGATGGCCACATCTGTGTGTTCAAGCCTGACATTGGAAAAGGTGTACTGGCGATACCGATGAAGGAGAAACTGAGGTTTTCTCACCGGATACCATCGTTCCAACTGACAAAAGAAAATGGTGGCAAGCTGCATGGCTTCTATGAGCTTGACCCAGCCGCTGTTCCTGATATTTTTCTGCAGAACAGTGCGACCCATATCCCTTCTGTTGATGCCTGACCTTTCTGAAGACTTTGTAAGATCTGGTTTACCTAGCTTAGGTTGCTATCCCTTCTGCAGAACAGTTGGTATCTACTAACCTGTTTTGCATCTGAAAATGTAGTGCTATGTAGTGACTACACGCTTTTGTCAGAACCTTGTAACGTTGTTTGGAGTAGTGTTGTGTAGTGGTCACTGTTGCTGTAGTTTAATACTATCTAAAGTTGTTGTCAAGTTCACTAGCATGCCCCTGGTCTCCACCTTTTGTTATGAGAGTTTCACTGATTTGGAACTGTAATGTCGCGGGGTATGATATCTTCCGCTCTGCTCTTTTGGATGTGATTGATACATAGGCTGTAACGAGCAATTTGTGACAGCATTTGCATGTGATGGATACATAGGCGCTACCACATTGTGAGATTGTTCACCATATCCGTGCGTCGTGGGCGACGCGGCTGGCCGGCAGTGAATTGAAAATGCAAATCGCAGTGCTCAATCTCTCTCGCCCCCAACTCTCGTTGTCGTAACATTTTAATTATTAGAATGGAATATCAAGTACGTATATGGTCCCAGGCTTTAAGTTTCGTCAGCATCAGCAATAAAATGTGGTGTATTCAGTCTCACTGTGGGCTCGCTTCCATAGTTGTTTTAGAACAAGTATAATTTAGGGACGTGTAGCTTTCATATTTCTATACTAAATGCAACCATACTAAACCGTAAACATATCATGCACCACCAGGAAGAGGAATGACAGAAAGTTAAGTTTTTGGAAATGAAAAATACCAATGGAGTGCACTGTGCACGGATAGAGAAACAATAGAATATTTTGTCATAATATACGTCAATGTACACCGCCGTCACGACTGTGTTGCCTTCTTTTCTTTCTTTTTTTTTTTCCGATGAGAACTGTGTTGCCTTCTGACGAGTTAAAGTTATCATAATTGCTAGTAATTTAGAATTTTTCTTCCTTTTGGATGAAGCCTCGCTTTTTTTTTTTTCTGTTAATTTACTTAATTTCATCACTCCCGGTTCCCACTTCCCAGATATTATATTACTGAAAAAAAAATCAGAGCGGCGATTATCGTGCCGCACAAAAGAAAGGGGCGACATTAACTACAGCCACCAGCCTCTTCCCACGCGACACGCGTGCCTAGTAACTCTGCTCAACTAGCTTGTTCTTCACTGCGCAGCTCTCACTCCCATCGATCGATCGCTTCCTCGGTGGCTCACCCCAGCTCAGCTGCCCCGCCGGCCTCCGGTCACCGCGGATCACTCCGACTCCGCGCGTCATCAAGCTCTCAGGTGGGTTTCCCTTCCGTGCCCGGGTCATCCTTTCCTTTCCCTATCGCCATTGGGTGGCCTTTCCGTTTCTTTTCACGGATCGATCGTGGGTGGTCATGGTTGATGGGCGGCCGCGAGTGCTCAATCGCTATGGGTCAGAACTAAGGCCTGAAATTCGCAAATCCAGTTCCGATTTAGGGTGTTGGCACATGAAATTAGTAACTTGAATAGGGGGATTCAGTTAATCCTAGTTCAGTGGAATGGTAGGAAAAGTGCATTTGCGTGCTAATAATTAGTGACCATGAGCTTCCGCATTTGAGGATTCATGGTCACCTCAGCTGCAAACAGGATCCTCATTTCTGGTATTTTCCTGAAGAAAATTGTTCAAGATGATCCTAATTTCTGTTGTTTCTCGTAGTGCTCTCCAAGACTGATAATATCAGTAGAATTTCTGTGCGAATCGTTAGTATCAACATTACAGTGCCACAATTTCTACCTTGTTAAGTCTATCTGTAGTACGGGCCATACAATATCCCAGATCATTCATCCATCCCGACATGCGATTAATGTTACCATGGCTGCATATTAATTCTTTTGGATAATGATGGCTCCATATTAATAGTATCCTTATTATGGTGGTGGCACAGCTTTGTGGTTGTCTAGTCCTCTTAAGATTTTTTCTTGACAATATTTTCCTGTCCCTAACATACTTATTATGTCTATGTATGCAGGATTTGAATGCACTAAAGTTCAGTTTGGGTGCATAAATTGGTCCAATAGTGTGCTGCTGGTTTGAGACAGTTCATTCCTGTCAGGCTAGTAGCAATATAAGTTTCAATACATTTCAAGATAGTATGATGGAATGCAACAGAGAAGAGGCCTTAAGAGCCAAAGAAATTGCATTAAAGAAACTGGAAGATAAAGAATTTCCGGGTGCCCAAAGGATTCTGCTTAAAGTTCAAAAGCTTTACCCAGAGCTCGAGAACTTATCGGAGTTGTTAACTATCTGTGAAGTGCATTGTGCAGCAGAGGCAAAGATCAATGGAGAGTTGGACTGGTATAAAGTCCTCCAAGTAGCTGCAGCAGCTGATGACACAACCATAAGGAAACAGCATGACAAACTTGCCTTTTTGCTTCATCCTGATAAAAATAATCTTCCCGGTGCTCAAGCTGCTTTCAGTTTGGTTTCAGAAGCTTATACAATATTGTATGATCATACAAAACGATCTTTGTATGACATCAAAAGGCAGTATGCTTCCAGAGAAGGGTCAAAGAAGACTACAATGCCGTTAGACAAGACTCATGAAAACAAAGGTTATGCTGCTGGATGCATGCCATCAACTAATTTTATAATGGTGTTCTGGACCATATGTCCGCACTGCCAGAAGCGATTTGTGTACTATCAACGGAACGTTGTGGTCCGCTGTGATGGATGTAGCAAAAACTTCTTTGCATTCAAGCTGCATGAGGAGGCTGTTCCCTCTCGAATCCTATTTTCGGCACCTAAAAATTCTCAAAATTCATCTGAAATGATATCACGTCAAAAAATTGGTGTCCCAAGTCAACAAGAGAAGTACAGTAAGCTTCATGCTACAGAGGGGGACATGGATTCTGGACCAACGATGCACGCTGCACAAAGTGATGAACATACAAAATGGGTTCGCATGCAAGGTAGTGATCGGGAAATTAGCTGTTCAGAGACAAGAAGTGAGGTTGTTCAGGTTTTAGCAATGAACAAAACCAACTCTCTTGCACCTTCTGTAGATAAGGGTACAACAGTAAGTGTGATGCTAGACCCTCTGGATCCTTACTTTGCTGCCAATCATAGCATGAGTACAGAAAATGCATCTACAGTGCCAAATGCTGCACGTTCCACCAGTATTGAGATATTAGGTGAAAGAAATCAAGATGATGGCACCGATAATAGCCACGGAAGGGTTTCATATGATAATAAGAGGGATACAATAATCTCCGATGCGAGCGACGGTAAAATGCTTAACGTTAATATTGATGGTGCTGACACTCAACCAGCTGAATATCACCCCAGTATATTGGACATCCATGGGGATGCTACTGCAAAACCTGAAGAAAATCAGCAAAGTTACATGAAGGAAGCTATCAATGTTTCTAACCAGATGTCTGGCAGTCCTATGATTGCCGATGAGTGTCGAGACATCTTTGATTTTGGCAAAATAGCTGCTGATAATGTCACTAGTAATGGGAATACACGCGAAGAGTCAATGCCATATCATAGTGGTCCAAACATTGTTGAGAGACAGAAATCAGTTAGAGAAGATGCATCTGCAGTGCCAAATGCTATGAGTGCGTCAGGTTCAGTAAAACTTTCTTATGCTTGGGGTGAGAAGAAAGCTAACTGGTTACATAATAGTGCAGACAGGAGTTCGATGCTGTATTCTGCTGATAGAAACATTGTTGAAGAGAAGCTGGAAACAGAAGATGCATCTATTGTGTCTTGTTGTGCAGGATCCCTTGGTACCTGTAGGTCAGGTAGGAGGAAGCAAGATGCGGATGGTGACATTAACCCGAACTTATATAGCAACAAGAGGCAAAGGATGAATGGTTTGCCATATGATGTTAACTTAAGCTATAAGGAAATAGAAAATGATGGTAATGACATTAGTGCTGGCACACAATCAGCTGCAATCTACGAGTCCAGCAAAGTGGGCATCCAAGAAAAGAAAGAAATTACAGAACTTGGTGATCAAGGCAATATTGTGGAAGAAGCTACTGATTTTGTTGATGAGAAGAAGCATTGCTTTTCAGAGTACCTCTCTTTCCAGGATTCAGATATCTTTGATTTTGAGAAGTTTCGGGATGCGAATCCATTTGCAGTTGGTCAGATCTGGGCCCTTTATGATAACCTTGATGGCATGCCCAGATATTATGCTCGAATAGTGCATTTTGATGCTTCTAACTTGAAAGTACATTTGGCTTGGCTGGTGCCTGATTCAAGGAATGAAGAGAAGCGTAAATGGATTGACAAAGAACTACCTGTTGCCTGTGGAAACTTTTTCTTAGGGAAAACAAAAGATATTGTACAAGACAGGTCCATGTTTTCTCACATAGTTTCATGTACGAAAGGTAAGAAAAGAAACTCATATGCAGTATACCCTCTGAAGGGTGAGGTGTGGGCTCTTTACAAGGGATGGAGCTTGCAATGGAGCTCAGAGGCAGAAAACCGTGAATTTTTTGACTATGAGGTTGTAGGAGTTTTGTCAAATATGTCTGTTCATGATGGTGTTATTGTCATCCCATTAGCCAGGATTAATGGCTTTGTCAGTTTATTCACAGCAGCTAAGGACAAATCCTCTTTTGCAATACCATCAAGTGAGCTACTTCAATTTTCTCATAGGATCCCTTTTTACTGGACAAACGGAAATGAAAAGGCAGGTATCCCAGGAGGATTGTTTGAACTTGACACTGCATGTCTGCCCACTGACCTGGATGTTGCATTTTCATCTGTTAACCTTGACTCTTGCATGTCTCTTGATAAAGAAATAAGCGGCACATTTTCACATTCGAGCACTGAGAGTACAAGTTGGAGCATGATCCCAGAAAATCAACCTTTCCAGAAAAACACTGATGGTGCCAGTAAGTTTGGTGATTCCTCTCAGCAAAACTGCCTCTCCCCCGGTATCTGTACATATCCTGATTCTGATTTCCACAACTTTGTGGAAGGTCGTTCATGCAAGAATTTCGAGAATGGACAAATATGGGCTTTATACAGTGATTTTGACAAATTCCCCAAGTTCTATGGCTGGGTAAGCAAAGTTGAATTAGAGCCATTCAAAGTGCATTTGATCTGGCTTGAGGCTTGTCGTCAACACGAGCAGGAGAAACAACGGTTGGAGCAGGTGATAGCTATCAGCTGTGGTACTGGTACATTCAAGGTTCGAGATTGGAGAGTCGTCTATGACTCAGTTGATGCTTTCTCTCACTTAGTGCATGCCAGACAAGCTGGCACAAAATGGCAGTTTGAAATCCATCCACAAGTCGGTGAAATTTGGGCTATCTACCAGAACTGGGCACCTGATTGGGCTCCTAGAGACTACAGTTGTGCTGAATATGCTATAGGCGAGATCAGGAGGTGCACTGGTGATAGCACAAGATTTGCATTTCTGACTAAAGTTGATGGCTACGTTGCAGTGTTCAAGCCTGACAAACGGAAGGCAACGTTGAAGGTACCAACGAAGGAGAACCTGAGGTTTTCTCATCGGATACCGTCGTTCCGCCTGACGAAAGAGGATGGCGGCAAGCTCCGTGGCTTCTACGAGCTCGACCCGGCTGCAGTCCCTGATGCTTTTCTGTAGCGCAAGGATCTTTCCTCAAATCGCTCTTGTTGATCATGATGACTAAATAATCCATTTTATCTCATGTTAGGATTATGCAGTGTAAACTATGAACTTATAGTGGGCACATGTGTGAGGGGACTGTTGCCGTGTCTTGTTATGCTGGAACCATGCATGCTAACTTTCTATTGCCATGTGGTCCTATGTTGTAGTCATAATTTGGTGGAGTGCAATGTTGCGACTGTATGCTCCAAGAAAGTTGTTTATACTTGTTGTCAGTTCTTTCATATTTTATTGCTTGAATATCTGATCATCTCTGTTGATGCAATGTGAAATTTTTGAAAAGTGTGTTAGAATTCATGAACTTGGAGCCCCCTCGAATGGTTGTGGGCTGGATTCTAATTTGGGCCTCCATGTTATTGGGCTTCCTCGTTTCGCCAAGCCGTTCGGTCCGTGCCGCCAAAGCTTATATACCGCGTGTGGTATTAGTTAGCTACCGCGTGCATGGTGTGAGTTGGATTTAGCATCGTTTTAGGCCAGTTATGTTTCCATCGTCTTCCTCCTTCGACCTTGCAGCTTCGCTATGCTTCAACACCTGCCCCGTGCCTCCGGCTTCGACGAGCGCCGCATCCCTGTGCCGCCCTCCCCACACGCCGTCTCGGCCCCGGCGCGCCACGTCGCCTCCACGTGCGCGTCGTGCTCGGTTGCCTGGCCCGTGAGTTGTGTTTCCGACGAGCTGTCGCGCCCCGGCGGGCTGTCCTGACCAGGCCGCCCCCTTCCCGCGCTCCTTCCTGGCTCGGCGTGCCGACTCCCCAGCGACGTCCCTAGCCCGGTGCGCCTCCATTTGTTCCATTGTTTATAGAATCCGAATAACTGTTCCAGCAACTCTCAACAATTGTTCCACAATATAGGAACAATTGTTCTAGTATTTTGGAATAATTGTTACAACAATGAGTCCTAATTTAATTGTTCCAACGCCTAGCCATGTTCCAATCTAAAATTCTGCTGGACCCGTGGACTTCGTGGGCTAGGCGTTGATACAAGCGAAGAAAGGATTAGAAAGGTCATTGACGTGTCCGTGGTAAAATTCCAATCCAAATGGCGGCCCTTTTCCACCAAAAGAAAAACTCAAAACATTTGATGCTCTGCCGCTTTAACACCGTTTCAAAACATCGTTTAATTTTTTTTTTCGTTTTGCTACACAGCCTTGTGTGCCCGAGCCGCATCCTCACAAGACAGAAAAATTCGTTTCAAAAAGAAAAAAAAAAGACAGAAAAATTCCCCAGACCGGGCCGCGCTACCACCAAAGCCCAGCCTTGTGTGCCAGAACGCCGCACCGCAGATTCCCGTTTCGCTATTTCTTCCCATCGCTCGCTTCCCCTCCTCCCCTCGCAGTCGCAGAACACCAGAACCCCTCCTCCCCTGCCCCGCCAAGAACCCCGCCACCGCATTCCCGGAATCAGAGGCTCGGCAACACCCGCTCGCGACCCTCCGCCGGAAAACCGGAGCGATGCAGCGCCGGCGGCTCGAGGGCGGGCTCCCCCCACGTCCGCCTCCCCTTCTCTCCCCACCGCCACTCCAAGAACCGGGGGGCGGCCAAGAAGCGCTCGCCGCGCCACTTTCTTGGCGAGACAGGATGCCGCCGCCTCTCCGGCAGTTGGCGGAATTGGTAGCCGGCCTTCTTGCTGCCGGAGGGGCCTGGGCGCTGCGGGTCGCCGCGGCGCTGCGGGACGCCATCCTCGACCTTCTCACCCGGCAGGCCGCGGGCGTCGTGGCCCAGGCGCCGCCGCGCGCGGGACTCGTCGGCGGTGGGCTGGAGGCGGGAGACGCCCCCGGCGCGCAGCACCACGCCGACCTCGTCTTCGAGGAGGCGCCACCTGCCGCGCCGTCCGTCCACCACGCGGCGACCTCCTCCGCGCTGAACGGCGCCGCGGACCTCGACCCCTCCAACGCCGCGCCGCCCGCGGGAATCCTCCCCATCGACGCCGCGCGGGCCCATCACCGCACCGACCTCGTCGTCTTCGAGGAGGCGCCTCCTGCCGCGCTCGGCCCCGACGCGGCGACCTCTACTGCTTTACGCCGCTCCCTCTCCGCGCCGCTGGCGGGACTCGTCGGCGGAGGTCTGGACGCCTCCAACCGCTCCTCCTCCGCGGGGCGCCGCTCGACGTCCGCGCCACGCTGGCCGCTCGATGCCGCGCACCCGGCCATCTCCGGCGACCGGCGACCCGCGCGCGTGCCATCGTCGTCGTCAGCAACAAGTCTCGGCGCGGACGAGGCGGGACTGGTGGAGGGCTCCTCGTCGCCGGACTGCGACCCCGCCGCGCGGCCCCAAGACAGTGCCCAAGGGCGCATACTCGGCGCCGACGCCGTTGCTGCGGGCGGCGACCCCGCGGCGACCGGCTTGTGCGTCTTCAAGGAGGTCCGCACCACCCCCATCCTCCTCGCCGCCCACAGGCGCCACGGAACCAGAGGATGGCGCCTTCGTCGTCTCCGCGGCGGCGTCCTCCTCCTCCTTCCCGCAGGTCACGCCTGCCGCACGCGCCTTGGGGGATCTTGCCGCAGGCGGAGCCAACCAGGCTGGGCGGGGTGGCAAGGGCGGTGGCCGTCGTGCCAAGCCAGGACGCGCCAACAAGGCCAAGAAGGTGAACGGCACATCCGAGGTCAGTTTCCTGAACATGCTTGCTGTACAGCTTTCCAACTTGCTCATTACCAAATGCTTGCTGATCGAACTGCTTCTGAACTTGCTCCTTATCAAAACTGAATCAATTCATATAATCCTGACATTTTAATCTCTTATTCACTTCACAATCCTGATGTGTCCTGCTTCAATGAATTAAGGCAGGACAAGCAGGTGACATGATGAATCTGCATTTTTAATCTGAAGTTTTGAACCTTCTTGACCTTATTACTCTCACGAAACTGAAAAACTCATTCAGTAGATTTCAATTGTACTGCTTTACTCATGTAACCATACGCATTATATGTGGGCCTTATTTAAATGATCAAAGATGTTGTTCAGTTGTCAGTATTATGAATTAGAGTAGATGGGTTGAACAACACAATCCATATTTTTATGGCTCGAAGCATGTGTTTATTAGAGTTGTGAAACTTTTGTAACAGGTTCCTGATGTTATCATTTTCTTCTCTTTTTTTTTTTTTTTTTTTTTTTTGAGAAAGGGGTCTCTGGAATTTTTGAACAATTTTTCATCTAGTAATTAACTGTTGGTGACTGGTGACTGATTTGTTCAATTGAAATACAATTTTTTAAACTGTTGAAGCCTTGTAAGTATTAGATGTTGCACATGACTCTGAAGAGATTTTCCATCTACTATTTGCGTATGTCACACCTCTTTGATTTTTGCAACTAATGACTTCACCGCAAGCTCTTTGTGGCGGAAAATCCTTGCATTTCTTTCGTTCCATACTGCCCAGCTGATGAGTGAGATCATTGTTCGTAGACCTTTCTTTTGCACGTCCTGCGTTTTAGCAATTGTCATCCCCCATTCGTGGACATATGCTGTTTGTGGCAGTGACTTTATTGTAGTTGTTGTTTGGCCGTCCATTGAGCAACGGCATCCCATACGCGTTGTCTGTATCTGATCGGCCAGCAAGTGATGCGTTGTCTGTCATTCATAGGGGGCAGAAAGCCATGCTCTGGTTTGTAGTCTGTCTGCAGTCAATACTCGGTTTTGTATCACTAGCCAGGCAAATGTCTTGCATTTATACCTAGAAATTGTGCCAGGTATGCTGATGAGGCCTTGTACTGACCGTTTAGAGTCAGTTTCCATTCAATGTCATCCTTGGCATAGGATCGAGCTGTATGTCATGGAGTAGATTACATAGGGCTACCAACTCATGGATGTGTTGCGTGGTTATTTGACCTTGTAGATTTAAATCTGCGATTCTATTGCCTGGCGAGTTAAAATGTATAGATAATGTACAATACCTGTTCTAGAATTGTGCGGCAAAGCAAATAATGTTAATTCACTTTGACGTTATGGTTTTAGGTCGATTTTTTGGACTGGGAGGGATTTGGTCTTGGTCTGCTCTTCGGGAAGGAATCAGAGGTCGATGAGATAGCTATGAAGTATGCAGTTTACTGCTGGACGAGGTCCAAACGGCTGGACAACAAGAATTTTGAGCTGTGCGATATTTGCTATTTCAAGGAAGGAAAGGCTGTCCCAATTCAAAAGGAAAAGGTCTGAATTCTTGTCCTCTTTCTGTTTAAAGAATTTTTTGATCATATCATTGCTCATGTATCTTCATTTTTCCTCACAGATGAAACACCATACTCAGGATATTCACAAGCAAAGTTTCCCTTGTGAGAAAAAAGGTTGCTTTGTGAGGTGCGCCAGCCGTGGAGAGGCAGGTTTGCATCAGCTTTATGTTCACGAACAGAAATCCAAAGGTAAGCTAGGGAATAATCTTTTGATGAAATATTTACTTGTCTACCCTGTTTGATCATTTTTATATGTCCGTGCAGATTGGTGGCGAGAGCTGTTGGAGAGGCAAGGTTTCAAGATGATGTAGACCGTCAGCATCAAATCTTTTGTTTCGTACATGAGGAAGATGTTAGATGAGGAATGCATCCTGTCTGTGTTTGAGCTGAATTTTTAATTGTACACTAAACATGTTTTTTGTGCTGAGTGAAGCCAGGGTTATGCTTCTGCCCTGGGGAACGTTTGCACTGGATCTAGTTTTCGTATTCTATGCACAACTTGGATATTGTGAAATGAATAGAAATGATATGTATCTTCTCTGTTTGAGCTATGATTTTCTTAGTCTTGGTACTGGTAGTCTAATGGATGGTTTTCTGCCCAAAATTCTGCCACTGCTCGTCGTTCTAAATTTCTGACAAAGGTCAAGCCTCTGGAGCCCTCGTGACTACAGCTTTTATATCTTTTCTTGCAAAGTTCAGCAGCTCATAAGTTCCTGATGTAATTCATACATTGCACAATACAGTTTCATCCTTTCTTGCCACATATATTCAGAGCAGCCCTGCTTTGACTTTTTATTGCTGTCAAACACCCCATTACCCCAAGCCCCAAGGAAACAACAAAATATGAAGGGAAAAAGACTCTTTTTCAGGAAGCCAGTTTGTATCTCGATGGGAAGAAAAAGGAAATCACAGCCATCAAGCATAATCATCAACAAGGTCCCGTCACAAAAATGTGACACATCAGATGAATTTATGAAAAAATGGAGACCAGACCTGACATAAGATGTCAGCTTCCAGAACAACCCTGACAAATAATGAACCTGCAGCAGATACTAAAACTTCCACCAAAAGAAAACGTACCAAATGAAGATGAAATGAAAAAAACATGCAATTGACTACCCCAAACTTAGCCGCGCAATCGATCCTGCCCACACCAGACCCCTTCCACAGAAGCCAGCAGCGATGAGAGAACAAGATACAGAGCTCAGCTGATCACTACACCATGGATAAGTTGCAGCCATTGCTTGCAATCGTCTCAAAAAAAAAAAAAAGCCATTGCTTGCAATGTCAACCCCAACAATAATGAACCTTAGCAGAAATCTAAAACTGCCACTCAACAGAAAGACCATACCAGATGGTCATGAAATGAAAAAAAAAAAACGCATGTTTGACTGCCCCAACTTTGTCACACGCAATTGAAGAGCAACAGAGGAAAGGTAAGGCCAAGGGAAGAACAAGTCCTTGGCACAGCTTGGCATACAATTGATGCGACAGAAGCCATTGCCATATGAGCAGGGTAATCACACAGCATATGCCCTAGAGGTTAAGATCGAATAGTTGCCAATAAAATTATTGGCGGCCAGGACAGTGATTTTCTCAGCATGTTCTAACATTAGTTTTATTTACAATAAGAAATTTTACGAAATCATCTAGTGAAAGGCCAAAGCAGTATGTTTGAGTGGACCTTTGTTACGAAACGTTAATGCATATTACAAATGACAAGTAGAGCATAAGAAGTACAAAATTGAGTACATAGGGAAATAGCTTAATATCTAATCCTGTAATGCTAAATCCATTCTCCTGGGATTTGGAACCAGCCACACAGGGGTTGGCGAGTTGGACCAAATCTGAGGAAATACAATTTCTTCTTTTCTGTTATTTTCCATGTCAAATACTCCAATATCACGCCGATCATTCTTGTACCATGTAACTGACAAATAATCATCATCTGTAAAGTAGGCCTGATTTGGCTTCAGCTGTGGATAGTCTTCAGCAAGGAGACAGTGTGATTGGTTACGTCCAACAAACAGCACATGGTCACTGAGGCCACTTACTTCCACAAGATTTTTTGATCTAAGGTCCACTTTATGTATTTTGATCCCGCTGGTCGTGGATATCCGAGACTCGTCATCTAATTCATATTCTGCATCTGAATCATATTCATCTTCGTTATTGCAACCAGAAGATCTCCAAATTTGCAGCAGTTCACCACAAGGAGCTTTCATAATGTAAATCCTCTCAAACAAATAATCTTTCACACTGCCCAAAAGTATCTTTGGTTCAAATGTAGGGGCACCAAGATCAAAAGCATGGATTTCTCCAAATGAAGTGGAGGCATAAAGATACCCACCCTGAAATAAGATGTCTTCATAGTACCGGTGTGGTGGCAACCAAGTCCACTTATCATCCCCAGCCCTTGCAAATGAAAGCTGCCTTTGTGAGTTGTGGATGAGCACCACGAAGCAGTCTCCTGTGGATGGGTCTGAAGAGAGAAATGCCTTATTGAATAGGTAGTCCCGCAGCTCACTTGGAACAAAGATTGATGGAGAGTCTGCAATTTCCTCTTTTCCAGTGTACCATGAGTATTCATACTTGCGGATGGAGCCAGCATCATCAAATATGGGCTTCACCTGCTCTATGGTGGTGACTGGTGGCAGTGAAATCTGCTCACTGGTGATGGGGTTGAGAAGGTGCACCTCACACCTCTCGTCAACGGTGATGATCCAGCCATACGAGGAACCGATGATATGCCTGCTTCGGATAGGTGGGTCTGGCAGGGTCAACCTGTAGGCCTTTTTCTCAGCAAGACTGTAGAGACCTGCGGCGCTTGCACTTGAGGATTCAGAGGTGTATAGGAGGCAGGGTGTCTGATACAGCTTGCAAGGTCCGGTGTTGCACAGGCTGGTGTAGGCAGCATGCCATGAAGAGCAGACTGATCCCGCGCGCACAAGGTCAGGGACCTCCAGGAGGGCAAATATATCCATCAGGATCTCCTGTGGCAGCTCTGGAGATCCATTGTCAACATTAACTGGCCGGCTAAGAAGAGTATCACTCCGGAATGTCTTCGTCAAACTGGGTGAGGAAGCAAAGATCTTGGGCAAAGTTCGCAAGACCAGACGGCATAGCTTCCCTAAGCTCATCACACCATCTCTGCTATACATCGCCATTGAGTAGCAAACCAAAACGAGAATCAGGGATATCCCTCTCCCAATACAGAACGCGTTGCTTCAGCAGACATACGCTTGCAATGTTTTTGAGGAGGGCAGGCTCCCGGCTCTGAACTTATAAATCAGCGACCCAAAAGACCTATGCCTCACTTCCAATTCGACTAGGTGATGGAATCCGAATCGATGAGCGGCACCGCCGTGGCAGGAGGGCAGATAGGAATCCGAATCGAAGAACGGCACCGACCGGGCAGATGCGACACGGACTCAACCCGAGAAAGACTCGGGCTTTCCAATCAACTGGCACCAAATGAAACCGAGCTCTGATTCCGTAGCAGCTGGAACTGAAGAGGGAGCACTGACCGTGACCGGCGGCAGGATACACCGACGGGGCATGGGCCTGAACGGGTTGGAGCGAAGAAGAACTGCCGGGTGTGGCGCTCCGAGCAGAGTATTCAGACGCCTCCGCTCGTCTCGAGGAAGGAGGAAGCCTGCGCCGTCGGCGTCGTTGTCGCCGGCGACGGCGGCAAGGCTATAGAAGTGGGGAATGGAAGTGAAATGAAAGCATGGGTGCCGCCGTGGTTTACTGGTCTAGAAGCCCACGGTTGTCTGGGCTTAGGTCGCTGGCCCAGAGCAGAAAAATTCTGTTCAAATGGGCCCATCGCTCAAGTCCAAGAACAAGGCGTCACTCAGAAACCTGTCTCCTTGTCGCCACCGAGGATGAGATGGCCTCTCATGGCAAAAGTGTTTTTCATTGTGTTACCGACCCTAAAGAACCAAAAAAAATATACGTATTCTGATACATCGATTAAAAGGACAGCGCATTTTGGTTCCGTTACTTTTTGTATTTGCAATTGGTAAACCAAACACTATCTTGATGTCAGTAGAGATCAGTGCTCGCGTCCACGGCTGTGCTCGTGCAGCTCTAGGCTCGTGTAATGTCACGTGTGCGTGTCCATCAGATACTTGCAGCCGATTAGTGTAAGGGGTGTTCGTTTCATACGGGTCTAAAATTTAGAGGGGTCTAAAAAAAGAATCTTATCATTTAAGAGTATTAAATAAAATTTAATTACAAAACTAACTGCAGAACCCCTGGTCTAATTCGCGAGACGAATCTAATGAGGGTAAGCAATCCGTGGTTAGACGATGGTTACTGTAGCATGACTGTAGCAAAACATAGCTTACTTAGGCTTGTTAGATTCGTCTCGTAAAGATGTACCCATCTGTAAAAAGGTTTTGTCATTAGACTTTATTTAGTACTAAATTCTCTTTATTTAGATGCTTCTAAAATTTAGCGCTAAAAGAAACGAACAGGCCCCAAGTTCTGTCCGATGCACAACTGAACTCTGTTTAGGTTTGTCTGATGTGACCTGCCATCAAAACTTCTGTTGTACATTGTATATATATGTCTGATCAGCTTGGCCTTAACCATGCCAACTTGTTAACTTAGCCTTCTTACAGTGTACAATGGTCCTTGAACAAAGCATATTTTTATCACGAGACTACAAATCAACATTATTTTTGCATAGAATAAAAAAAATTCAATAATGTGATGCACTTTTCAGTTTCAGAAAGTTGATGTTTTGACAGCCAAAACATTTTTTCCCACAAAAAGGTTAAAAACACCTTTTGTTCCTTTTGTTAATTATAGTTATAAAATAAATGAAAAAAAGGTTCGCACTCCACGATCGACGAGGAAAATGTTTTTGGTACAGTGGCTAGCGGAAGTTGAAAGGAAAATGTTTTTTAGGTTGACTGTGCCTCTGGTCTAAACTTTTGCATCACATACATAGGTTTGACTGCGCTGTTGCTTACTACGGAAGTATCGCATGATTATTTTCATCTGTGGTGTCTGTTTCTCATTTTGGTAGCTTTAAATAATAAACAAATCTGGACCAAGTCCTCACGATCGAGGTACAAAAGGAATGGTGAGGTCAGAGGTTTTGTTACAAAGCTTAGACCTGAATTGCTGTTTGTGCGCTATCTCATATTTCTATTTACTGACTGATAATACAATTCTACCCATCTATCCTGATTCTTGAATTCATGATGCACATAGTTTATCACTGTTAATGTGGCTCCACCATTAACAAAGAGTTGATCTAAATGATGCACATATATATGGTTATGTCCATAATAACTTACTAAAGTTTGGCTACAGTTTCCTGTCACTGATACTAATGGACATGAATTGTTGTCTCTTGGCAGTCACATAGGTGGCATCACTGGCATGTATGTTGATTTGACCAACGAGACTACTGATAGCGAAATGGATTCTGAAGATGAGCAGACTGTCCAAAATGAGAATTACTTGGATTCCATGTTTTCGACCCAATGGCTGCGGATAGCAATAATGATATTTCTTCAAAGGAAATAACACCCTTGCAGAAAAATGCATGTGATTCCTCTCAGCAAAATTGCTTGTCCGTCAATCTTTACCCATATCCATGGTTTGTTTTCCACGATTTCGATGAAGGGCGCTCATATGACAAGTTTAAGAAGGGACAAATATGGGCCTTATACAGTCATGTTGACAAATTCCCCAAGTTGTATGGCTGGATAAGCGAAGTTGAGCTAGAATCTTTCAGTGTTCATTTGAATTGTCTTGAGGCGTGCCCTCAACTGGAGCAGGAGAAACAGTGGTTGGACCAGGAACTGCCTATTAGCTGTGGGCTATTTCACGTTGGAAACTAGAGGGATAAGTTTGACACATAGTTACTCGCATTTATTAGATTCCAGAAAAACCAACATAATGTCGCAGGTTGAGATCCTTCCACAAGTCGATGAGATTTGGGCCATCTACATGAACTGGGCACCTGACTGGGCTCCTTCAAGGAACGATACTTGTGAGCTTGCCATTTGCGAGATCATGGAGGGCACTGAAGCTGCCACAAAGCTCAATTTCCTTACTCAAGTTTGTGGTTACAGATTTGTGTTTAGATACGGCAAGCAAAAGGGAGTCCTAGTAATACCTGCTGCAGAGAAATTGAGGTTCTCTAACTGCATACCTTCTTTCCTTTTTACTGAAGAACGAGGTGGTACGCTCCATGCATGGCTTCTATGAACTTGATCCAGCATCTGTTCTTGACTTTTTCCTGCTCGGGCAAACCTAACCAAATGATGACTGAGCATGTCGAAACGGACTCTGAATTAACACAACTGAATTTTTACTGTGGTTAGGTTTGTCTTGACGTGTTCTGTCATCGAAACTTCTGCTGTACATTGTATATATATCTAATCAGCTTAGCCTTAACAATGCCAACATGTTAAATTAGCCTTCTTACTTGTCACTTGCCGCTGTGTACCAAGGGCAAGTCCTGTTATCACTAGTATTTTGTACTAATCCACTAGGTAGCCAGTGCATGTAGGAGGGGTTCTAACGTTTACAGGCCCACCGGAGATTGCAGCCAGCAATTCTTCATTACCAGGCTCCTCGTATGTTTATGTGCGCAATAATGAAAGTCCTAAGATACCGTTGTGGAATTACTGAATCTTACACTGAGCTGTTGCCGTGTACTTTTATCATGTAATAGTGGAGCTTTAACATGGGGCATTTTCACTTTTGGCCTGCATGGACGAGTTACTGACACGTTTTTCTGCACGAATATTTACATGAGCAGCATTTTTCTTAAGGCAGACCAGATGATACATATAACTTTTTACCTCGTTGAGCTGAAATATCATGCTGTCTATTTTCGATGACTTGTCAATCATATTGTTTCTTTTTTTTTTGAACAAGATATAGAATTTTACTTCCATTAAACTACAGTTTTGGTGAGGCTTCAGGGGAACAAAGAAGAGACGCCAGTGTGGTCGTACGGGCTGAGGAAAATGTGGTGGACGAAACCAAATACAAATGGAAAATCGTTCCTCGCTTCCAGGTTCTTTATCGTTCCTCGCTTCCAGGTGGGGTCCAGCTAAAAATGTGAAAGTTATGAACGGGCTCTCACTACAGAGAACCGAGGAGCTGCAAGTGCATTTCTCCACCAACCCACAGCCCCCTTCTCCACCAATCCCTCCCGCCGCCCCCGCCGGCTCCGGCCACCGCCGATCACCCGCTCTGGCACACGCCTGTCTCCGGCGGCACCACCTGCTTCGGTGAGTCGGACCCCTATTCCCCTCCCCTGCTCCGTTGGCCGCCCTACTGGCCCAGTTGGGTTCTCCCCATTCTTCGATTGGGAAGAGGTTAGCCAATGCCATGGAAGAGTTTTTTCCTACTCATCATCAGAATGATGAATGGTTCGCTGATTCAGCTTCCAGGAACTTGTGTTGTGATGTCTATTCGTCGCATGGTTTATTGGTATGATGACGCGTTAGCTCAGTTGATTGCAAAAGGCTAGTTCTTTTGTGAGGTACAATGGTTAGCGAAGTTGAAAGGAAATTTTTTTCAGTTTGGTTGTCTCTCTGGTTTAAAATGCTTGCACTCCATAGGTTTGACTGCGCAGTGGTTACGGCGAAACTGTGGCATGAATTTTTTCCATCACTGCTGTATGTTTCTCATGTTGGTAATTTTAAATCATAAAAAAATTGGGCCAAATACTTACGAGGTACTCTGGTTTTTATTTGTTGATGTTGGTAAGTGCAAGTTTGCTCTAATCAACGTCAACAAATAAAAAATGAAGGGATTACAATTTACAAAGGAATGGTGAGGGCAGCTAGAAGTTTAAGTTATCAGTTATATGTGGGTAACACAAGTCCTATCAACCTGTCACAGTTACAAAGCTGAGTTCTGAATTGCTGTTTGTCGCCTATGTCTATTTTATATTTTTAAATTTTACTGGTACTAGACTTATCTGTCCTAACTGATAATACACTTTTATTCATCTATCCTGATTCCTGAATTCATGATGCTCATAGGTTGTCAATGTTAATGTGGCCATCAATAACAAATAATTAATACAAATGCTGCGCATATGTATATGTGTTAATAATGCACTGTTGCGAATGTCTAACTTACTAAAGTTTGTCTACAGTTTTACATCACTAACCTACTTTTGTTTTCATGTATACATGCAGGGCTTGACGCACTAGAACTTCTGTGTGCATAATGGTGTTGTGCAAACTTATCCCATAGTTTGCATCACTGCTTCTGTTTATTCCTGAAAGCATGGTAGTTAGAACTCTGCTAGCCTGATAGATTAACGTTACTTGGGAGTGTTTGCTGGAGTGTGACTGTTTGCTGGAGTGTTATGGAATGGAACAGAGAAGAGGCCTCAAGGGCTAGAAGAATTGCTCTATGAAGAAGGTGGTGAATAAACAATTTTTTTGTGCCCTAAAGGTTGCATGTCAAGCTCAAAGGCTTTATCCTGACCTTGAGAACTTGTCGCAGTTGTTAACTGTCTGTGAAGTGTATTGTGCTGCACAGGCAAAGATTGATGGAGACTTGGATTTGTATGCTATTCTCCAAGTTGAAGTGACAACAGACGACACAGCCATCAAAAGCAATATGGCAAACTAGCGTTTTGGTTTCACAGTGATAAAAACACTCTTCCTGGTGCGGAAGCTGCATTGAAGTTGGTTTCAGAAACTCATGCAACATTGTGTGATCAGATGAGGCGATCTCTGTATGACCTTAAAAGACAGCATGCTTCCAGAAAAGTGAAAAATAAGGCCACATTGCTATCAGGCAAGATTCACACAAGCAAAAGTGATGGGGCTGGATGCAAACCACTATATGATGTTACAATGGTGTTCTGGACCATATGTCCGCTTTGTCAGAAGCGATCTGTCTACTATAAATGGATCTTTTTTGTCAGCTGTGATGACTGTGGCAAAAACTTCTTTGCATCCAAGCTGCATGAGCAGGCAATGTCCTCAAGATATCTATCATCTGCACCAAATAACTCTCAAGCTCAACCATGTCAACAACATGGTAAGCCCAGACAGCAAATTCAGCACACTAAGGTTCATTTTAACGGAGGGAACATGGATTCTACGATGCATGCAACACTAACTGATGAACATATAGGAGGGGATGTAATCTCAGATGGTGATGGACAGGGTAGCAGTTCAGAGACAAGAAGCGAAGTAGTTCAGTTTCCTGCAGTGCACCACTGCACATGTGCCCACCTTTGCCTTTTGCCGACAGCGATACTATTGGAAGTATGACACCAGATCCTCTAGATCCAAACTTCGTTGCTACTCACAACTTGAGTACACAAGATGCATATGCGGTAATAAATGTTGCAGTGTCCTCCAATCTTAAGATATCAGGTAAAAGAAAGCCAAACGATGGCATTTACAACAGCTACAATAGGAACTCCTAAGAAAATAAGAGGCAAAGGAAGAACAATACACTCTCTGTTGATGATGAAATGTTCGACTGTAATGTTACTTGCGCTGACGATAAATCTGTCGGGCATGTTCCCAGTGAAGTGGACAAACAAGAGGAACAAAATACGACACATGATGGTATTGAGCAACAGTACGAGAGTGAAACTACCGATATTGGTAATCAGATGTCTGGCATTCCTACTATCAGCTATGAGTGTCCTAATTTCTTTGATTTCAGAGAACTTCGTCGCTTCAATAGTATTGCAGCTAATCAAATCTGGGCAATGTATGATGAACATGATTTTATGCCAAGAGTATACGCTCAGATAAATAATGTCAATGCTTCAAACCATGAAGTTCAGTTAACTTGGCTGGTCCACAACACAACAAATGAACATGATGTTAAATGGGCTCATGAAGAATTTCCTGTTGCTTTTGGAAACTTCTGCCTAGGGGAAACAGATGTAATAAAAGACCCATCCATGGGTTTTTCCCATACAGTTTCATGGACAAAAGGGAAAAGCAACGACAACTCATTTTATAATCAGCCTAATAAGGGTGAGATATGGGCTCTTTACAAAGAATCAAGCATGCTGCAGACCTCAGACGCGGGTAAACATCAATCATGCAACTATGATGTTGTGGAAGTTTCTGACATCTGTGAGAATATTGGTGTTATTGTTTCCCCCTTGATCAGAATTGAAGGCTTTGTTAGTCTTTTTGGCGAAGATAAGGATAAATCCCGTATTTTGATACCATCAAGTGAGCTCTTCCGATTTTCTCACAGTATACCATTCTATAAAACAAATGGAAATGAAAAGGCTGGGGTTGCAGAAGGATTATTGGAATTAGATACTCCAGCTCTTCCATGTGACTTGGTCACAACGTTTCCGTCCATATCTCCGGACTCTTACAAAGATCTCAACAAGGAATTAGTCACTGAGTTCGTTGGTGTTACATATCCTGATTCTGAGTTCCATGATTTTGATGAAGGCCGCTCATGTGAGACATTTGCACATGGACAAATTTGGGCTCTGTACAGCCAGACCGATACATTTCCCAACTGCTATGGCTGGATAAGCAAAGTTGAGAAGGAGCCGTTCAAAGTACATTTGATGTGGCTTGATGCTTGCCCTCTAGAGGTAGAGAAGCTTTGGGTGGGGCACGGCATACCTATGAGCTGTGGAAAATTTAAAAAATCCGGAACACGACAACTGAGCACTGTGAAACTTGTGCTTTCTCTCATTTAGTCGGAACCATCCAATTTGGTACAGGTCGGCAAGTTAAGATTCTTCCAAAGGTAGGTGAGGTCTGGGCCATCTACGGGAACTGGGCACCTTGCTGGGTTCCTTCTAGTCATGATCGTCGTCCTGAATACGCTATCGGCAAGATCAAGAAGTGCATCGAGGCAAGCATGCTGTTTTCTTTTCTCACTAGAGTTGATGGCCACCTCTGTGTGTTCAAGCCTGACGTCGGAAAAGGGGTACTGGAGATACCAATGAAGGAGAAACTAAGGTTCTCTCACCGGATACCATCGTTCCGATTGACAAAGAAAATGGTGGCAAGCTGTGTGCCTTCTACGAACTTGACCCAGCCGCTGTTCCTGCTGCTTTTCTACCGAAGAGTGCGACCGATATCGCTGCTGTTGATATTTGATCTTTCTGAAGACTTTGTAAGATCCGACTTACCTTAGGCTACAGTTTGTATCTAGTAACCTCTTTCACATCTGAAAATGTAGTGCTGTGTAGTCGCTACTGCGTGTTTTGTCAGAACCTTGCTAACTTTGTTTGCAATTGCAGTAGTGTGGTGTAGTGGCCTACAATTTACTCATGAGGCAATTGTTGCTGTAGTTTATTACTATCTATCTAAAGCTGTTGTCAAGTTCTCTTGCATGTCCTTGCTTGCACAGTCTGTTGAGAGTTCAATGTCTGAATCTCTAAGTATAATGTCACGGTGCTTGATATCTTCTGCTCTTTCTCTTTTGGATGCAATGGAATTGTAAGGAGCAATGTATGGCAGCATTTGCATGTGATGGGTACATAGGCTGACAGGCTGTTACCACATTTTGAGATTGTGTACCGGATCCAACAAGAGCTGTTGGAATCCTGACAACATTTTCCTGTCTCTAAAATACTTATTATTTCTATGTATGCAGGATTTGAATGCACTAGAGTTCAGTTTGGGTAATATTGTTGCATGAATTGATCCAATAGTGTGCTGCTGGTTTGAAACAGTTCATTCCTATCAGGCACTCAGGCTGGTAGCAATATAACTTTTGATACATTTGAAGATAGCACGATGGAATGCAACAGAGAAGAGGCCTTAAGAGCCAAAGAAATTGCATTAAAGAAGCTGGAAGATAAAGAATTTTCAGGTGCCCAAAGGACTGTGCTTAAAGTTCAAAAGCTTTATCCAGAGCTCGAGAACTTATCTGAGCTGTTAACTACCTGTGAAGTGCATTGTGCAGCAGAGGCAAAGATCAATGGAGAGTTGGACTGGTATAAAGTCCTCCAAATAGCTCCTGCAGTTGATGACACAACCATAAGGAAACAGTATAACAAACTTGCCTTTTTTGCTTCATCCTGATAAAAAGAATTTTCCTGGTGCTCAAGCTGCTTTCAGTTTGGTTTCAGAAGCATATACAATATTGTGTGATCATACGAGACCATCTCTGTATGACATCAAAAAGGCAGTATGCTTCCAGAAGAGGGTCAAATGAGACTACAATGTTGTTAGAAAAGACTCATGAAAGCAAAGGTTATGCTGTTGGATGCATGCCATCAACTAATTTTATAATGGTGTTCTGGACCATATGTCCGCACTGCCAGAAGCGATTTGTGTACTATCAACGGAACTTTGTGGTCCCTCTCAAAAACTTCTTTGCATTCAAGCTGCATGAGGAGGTTGTTCCCTCTCGAATCCTATTTTCGGCACCTAAAAATTCTCAAAATTCATCTAAAATGATATCACGTCCAAAAATTAGTGTCCCAAGTCAACAAAACCAGCACTGTAAGCTTCATGCTACAGAGGGGAACATGGATTCTGAACCAACAATGCACGCTGCACAAAGTGATGAACATACAAAATGGGTTCGCATGCAAGGTAGTGATCGGGAAATTAGCCGCTCAGAGACAAGAAGTGAGGTTGTTCAGGTTTTAGCAATGAACAAACCCAACTCTCCTGCACCTTCTGTAGACAAGGGTACAACAGTAACTGTGATGCTAGATCCTCTGGATCCTTACTTTGCTGCCAATCGTAGCATGAGTACAAAAGATGCATCTATGGTGCCAAATGCTGCGCTTTCCACCAGTATTGAGATATTAGGTGAAAGAAAGCAAGATGATGGCACCAATAATAGCCACGAAAGGGATTTATATGATAATAAGAGGGATACAATAATCTCTGATGCTGATTTGAGCAATGGTAAAATGCTTAATGGTAATATTGATGGTGCTGACGATCAACCAGCTGAATATCACCCTAGCATATTGGACAGCCAAGGGGATGCTACTGCATAACCTGAAGAAAATCAGCAAAGTTACGTGAAGGAAGCTATCAATGTTTGTAACCAGATGCCTTGGAGTCCTATGATTGCCAATGAGTGTCAAGACATCTTTGATTTTGGCAAAATAGTTGCTGATAATCTCGCTAGTACTGGGAATACACGCGAAAGGGCCGGGTCAATGCCATATCATACTGGTCCAAACTTTGTTGAGAGACAGAAATCAGTTAGAGAAGATGCATCTGCAGTGCCAAATGCTATGAGTGCGTCAGGTTCAGTAAAACTTTCTTATGCTTGGGGTCAGAAGAAAGCTAATTGGTTAGATAATAGTGCAGACAGGAGTTCAATGCTGTATTCTGCTGATAGAGACATTGTTGAAGAGAAGCGACAAGCTCCGTGGCTTCTACGAAAGAGTATGGCGACAAGCTCCGTGGCTTCTACAAGCTCGACCCAGCTGCAGTCCCTGATGCTTTTATGTAGCGCAAGGATCTTCCCCCAAATCGCTCTTGTTGATTTATGAATCATGATGACTAAATAATCCATTTTAGCTCATGTTAGGATTATTTAGTGTAAACTATGAACTTCTAGGGCACATGTGTGAGGGGACTGTTGCCGTGTATTGATATGCTGGAACCATGCATGCTAACTTTCTGTTGCCATGTGTGGTCCTATGTTGTAGTCATAGTTTGGTGGAGTGCAATGTTGCGACTGTATGCTCCAAGAAAGTTGTTTATACTTGTTGTCAGTTCTTTTGCATTTTATTGTTTGAATATCTGATCATTCCTATTGATACAATGTGAAATTTCTGAAAAGTGTGTTAGAATTCGTGATCTTGGAGCCCCCTTGAATGGTCGTGGGCCGGATTCTAATTTGGGCATGCACGTTATTGGGCTTCCTCATTTCGCCAAGCCATGCGTGCGGTCCGTGCCGCCAAATCTTATATATCGCGTGTGATATTAGTTAGCTACCACGCGCATGGTGTGGGCTGGATTCAGCATCGTTTTGGGCCCATTACGTTTCCATCGTCTTCCTCCTTCGACCTTGCAGCTTCGCTGTGCTCCAACGCCTGCCCCGTGCCTCCGCCTTCGATACGCGCCGCATCCCGTGCTGGCCTCCACATGCGCGTGTCTGTCTCTGTCGCCTAACATGCCTAAACTAAAATCGTGCTCGGTTGCCTGCCCTGTGCATTGCATCTCCGACGTGTTGCGGAAGGGTCACCACGAGCGGTGCAAACTTGGGGGGAGGGGGGGGGGGGGGGGGGAATGCGAGCACCCTGTCTCCGTCGCCTGACATGCGCGTCGCGTTCGGTTGCCTACCCGTGCGTTGCGCTTTCGACGAGCTGCGGAAGGGTCACCACTAGCGGTGCAAGCGAGGGGGGGGGGGGGGGGGGGGATGCGGCCCGGCTGCCCGCCCCACATCCCGTGTTAGCCGCCGCAACATCCGAAGCTGCATATGACATGTGAGACCTGGCACTACGTAGACAAAACTTTCTATTTTTTCGAGTGAACTACGTAGACCAACTGCTAACCGAAACTGATGATAGCTTGCCCAAAACAAATTATGCATTTGATGTGTTGGATTACTGTTTAACTGAATTTTTTTTTTAAAAAAACAACTGAGAGAAGAGTAGGAAAAAAAAAGGGGAAAAATTGGTGGAAAAAAGGAATTGCGAAATTGCCCCTGGCTCTCCCCTGCCCTTTCCCCTTTGTCCCCGAACGCAGAACGGCGCTGCTGGCCTTCTCTCCGCAGCGCAGCGCACAGGCAGAACTCGCCGGCGTCCGCGAGCGAACACTGCCTCACAGGCGCAAGAAGCAGTACTTAATCTCCAGTATGGCCACCAAAATCCGCCTCCCTCTCGACCCTGTTCCCTGGAACCCCTGCCAATCCCCCGCCTCTTCACCACCAGACCACCAAGGCCCGCCGCCTCGCCGCCATCCTCCGCCGCCCACCACCCTGCAAGAACTTCTCCCGGAGGGCCCCCAATCATCCACCAAGGTCCTCCGCCGCGCCGTCGCCGCGCTACCGGGGCTCTCGCCGTCGCCGCGCTCGGGAACCGGGTGGGCAAGAACGTTTCTTGGTTCTTGGCCAAGAAACCATCCCTGAGCCGCGGGATGGCCAAGAAGAAGAAGCAGCCGGCGCGCGGGGCTTCCGCGTCGCAGAAGGCGGCCGCGCCGTCTCCAGGGCGAGGCATCAACGCCGCGCCGCCAGGGGCACGCCTCGTCGCCGAGGCGGCGGGCCTGCCCAACTTCTGGTGGAGGCTGCACGGAATTTGGGAATTCGTGTGCAGCCTCTTCGCCCGGCGCGCCGCCGCAGGAGGTCTGGGCGTGCCCACATTGCAGGGCGACGCCACCAGAGGCGCCCAGCACCACCCCGCCGAGGCGCCACCAGCCGCGCCCGTCGCCCAGCACCACGCCGAGGCGCCACCGGCCGCGCCCGACCCCGCGTCGACCTCCTCCTTGCCGCCGGGCTTCGGCGTCTCCGCGGAGGTCGGCGAACTCCGCGCTGCTGGTGGGACTCCCTCCGCCAAGGACGAGACGCCCTCCGGCAAGAAGGTCGCCGGCCAAGATGATGTCCAAGGCGGTGGCGAGGGCGCCCATCACCACACCGAGACCGTCGTCTTCGAGGAGGCGCCGCCTGCCGCGCTCACCCCCGACGCCTCTGTCCGCCACGCGGCGACCTCCTCCTTGCCGCAGGGCACAGCGCCCGCGCGCGTGTCGTCGTCGTCAGCAACAAGTCTCGGCGCGGACGAGGCCGGACTGGTGGACGGCTCCTCGTCGCAGGACTGCGACCCCGCCGCGCGGCCCCAAGACGGCGCCGACGCCTCCGTGGGCACCAGCCACCACGCGGCGACCTCCTCCTCCTCCTTCCCGCAGGTCACGCCTGCCGCACGCGCCTTGGGGGATCTTGCCGCAGGCGGAGCCAACCAGGCTGGGCGGGGTGGCAAGGGCGGTGGCCGTCGTGCCAAGCCAGGACGCGCCAAGAAGGCCAAGAAGGTGAACGGCACATCCGAGGTCAGCTTCCTGAACATGCTTGCTGTACAGCTTTTGAACTTGTTCATTATCAAATGACTGAATAAGTGATTCTGAAATGCTTGCCCAACAGCTTCTGAACTTGCTCATTGTCAAATGAATATATTCCTTCATATGTAATCCACGTTCATAATGTTTGTCTTGTGCATTGGCGAAAGAATTTGTAATGGAGTGCTTTAACTACCTGAAATTTTAATCTCTCATTCACTCCAAACTCCTGATATGAACTGCTGATCGAACTGCTTCTGAACTTGCTCCTTATCAAAACTGAATAAGTTCTTCTGAAATGCTTGCTGATCAAACTGCTTCTGAACTTGCTCCTTATCAAAACTGAATCAATTCATATAATCCTGACATTTTAATCTCTTATTCACGTCACAATCCTCATGTGTCCTGCTTCAATGAATTAAGGCAGGACAAGGTGACATGATGAATCTGCATTTTTAATCTGAAGTTTTGAACCTTCTTGACCTTATTACTCTCACGAAACTGAAAAACTCATTCAGTAGATTTCAATTGTACTGTTTTACTCATGTAACCATACGCATTATATGTGTGCCTTATTTAAATGATCAAAGATGTTGTTCAGTTGTCAGTATTATGAATTAGAGTAGATGGGTTGAACAACACAATCCATATTCTTATGGCTCAAAGCATGTGTTTATTAGAGTTGTGAAACTTTTGTAACAGGTTCCTGATGTTATCATTTTCTTTTCCTTTTTTGAGAAAGGGGTCTCTGGAATTTTTGAACAATTTTTCATCTAATAATTAACTGTTGGTGACTGGTGACTGATTTGTTCAATTGAAATGACAAATTTTTAAACTGTTGAAGCCTTGTAAGTATTAGATGTTGGACATGATGCATATTTATTTGTGTACTCTGTGAAGAGATTTTCCATCTACTATTTGCGTATTGCACCAAGTGGAACTTATGAAACTAAATCCAACAATAATACTGCATATATGAGCTGATATCTGTTTACAAAATTTCAATGAATTTTTTTAATGCTCAGTATCCACTTTCCAACCAATTCCAAGCTGTCTTCCTTTATGGTTTCCCTTATTTTCATGAATATTAGTAAAGAATAAGGAATTTGCTATTGTCTTCATGACAGTGGATAGATGATGAAGAATATGCAGAAGAAGTAATAGATCCAGAGATTGAAGCTCACTGCAAGTATGTGAAAAAGGTTTCGGCTTGGAGAAAAGGTTATACAATATGCTTAATCTGCCACCTGGAAGGCAAACAGAAAGAAATAAAAGGGGACAATGATGAGGTAAATTAGTAAAACAAAACTGAATCAATGATTGATACTAATCTGTTATGAATTAACTTTTGCGTACCTATCTTATGTTTCAGATAATAAAGCATTGTCTGGGTATTCATAAAGGTGAGGGATACAAATGCGAAAAGCGCGGCTGTTTAGCTAGAGGAAAGACCAAGCATGATACCGGTTTGCACGAGATTGAGTGCCGTGGATGAGCGAAGAAGGTAATTAACGTCACATCAGTCTCCAAGCACTTGCACCCTTTTTCGGGATAATAACATATTGAAACACAAAACAGATGATATAGTAACTGGAAACTCGTGTCAAGTTGAATTGAATATAGAGGGTCGAAAACTTAGGGGCTCTTCAAACTCTCTTATCTGTAAATGAAACTTCACAGTTCAGAAACCTTTTACTTAACAAATGAGTCAGCAGAACACATGTGAATTGAACTGATACTTGCACTTGATAAACACAGCAATAGTACATAGACCACCGATGCCAGTTTTTAATGTTGCATTGTATTATAATTTTCTGCATATCCTAAGTATATATTTTCTTTTCGCAGAGCACTAGTGGAAAAATCTTTTGAAGAAATTCAGTCGACTTCAAAGCACGAGTTCAGGAGAATCTGAACCCTTAGGTTCAAGGGTTACTGAAACTGCTATCTTATCATGTTGTATACCCTTCACCTAGGAGGGGCTCAGTTTTTTTTCCCCTTCATTGAAACTAGGGGATCAGTTTTAGTCTACTTATTTCTGAAGTCAGCACTTGGTGCACAAAAGTACGAAGTTTCAGTAAATTGGATGTTTTGATCTGGAATGAACAAATGTGATTTTGTCACAAGTTTTGTTGTTTCAGTTCTAATTGTTTTATATTCTTGCATGTCGATGCATATTTTCTGATGCTTTACATTGGGAGTCAATGCAACGTTGAGAAGCATATGTACGTGAACGTGTTGCAACAGCTCAGATAAATAAAACCCCACTGAATTATTGCTATGTAAACATATATAAGAGCCTATTCTTGTGTTGAACAGTCAACATATTCATAAAGCTAATGCTAACTGTTATCCCAGAAATGTGTTTTTTAGTTATGTTCTTCTACATTTTCAGATTAGGCTTAACCTTTCTGAAAAAAGGCTTAGAACATTTAGTCACCGAACAAACATACAGAAATGATACTCAAGTGTACCATATTGATAACTCAAGTAGACAACGGGACATTCAATTAATTTTGAACCAAAAGTATGGCACTCATGATACAACTACATAGTACAGATATCTATCTGTTCAATGCTGAACACATCTTCGCAAAGTTAGGTGTTATCCAAATGGGTGCTGGCCAGGTGCACCAACACTGAGAAGGCACAATTTCTTCTGTGGTGTTATTTTCCAAGTTGAAAACACCTATATCACGGCGGTTTCTCTTCCAAAATGCAATACCTCTTTGATCATCAGTCAAGTAGACATGAGTTGCCTTCAATTGTGGATATTCTTCAGCAGTTACACAATGGGACTGACCATACCCAAGGAACAGCACATGGTCATGCAAGCTATTGATCTGCACAAGCTTTTTTGCTGCCATATCAACTTTATACAACATAATTTCCCGAGTTTCCCTTTCGATCTCCGAAAGGACACGCTCTGGAGTATCATCCCCATCCCCAATCGGGATGGCGTCCTGCTCCCTCCAAACCTGGAATAATTCGCCAGATGGTGACTGAACAATGTACATACGTTCACGAATATAGTGCTTCATGTTGTTCATAATCACCTTCCTCGAGAAAGATGATCCAGTGAGATCAAAGGCATCCATTCCACCTGTTGATGTTACAGCATACAAAATACTATCCAGATAGATGCAGTCTTCATAGTCCCCACTAGGCGGCAACCAAGTCCATGTAGAATCTCTAGCCCTTGCGAACGAAAGCTGAGAAACAGGATTGTGGATAAGGACAACAATGTAGCTTCCTGTGGATGAATCAGAAAACACAAACGCCTTGTCATAGAGCTTGTCACGAAGATTGCCGAGGGGAAGGATATAAGGGTCACCATACTCAGATTCTCCATCGTACTGTGAGAGCTCATACTCTTGAAGTGCACCTGATTCGTCAAATATGGGCTTCACTTGCTCAATGGTGGTCACTGACGGCAGGGCAATCTGCTCTCCGGTGATCGGATTGACAATGTGTAATTCAGACCTCTCATCCGCGGTAACCAGCCAGCCATTGGAAGACCCAATAAGGTACCTACTACGGATTGGTGGCTCCGGGAGAGTAAGCCTGTAGACCCTCTTCTCTGCAAGGCTGTACATGCAAGCAATGTTGTCGCCGGCAGATTCAGACATGTAAAGGAGACACGGCGTCTGATGACGGTTGTACCATCCAGAGCTGCGTAGGCCGGTGTATACGGCGTGCCACGAGGAGCAGACACAGCCTGCGCGCACCAAGTCAGGAATTTCCAGGAGAGCAAATATATCACCGAGGATTTCTTCTGGCAGTTCCAGAAAGTCCCTGTTCACCACCGTTGCCTCTTCCATAGGTGATGGACTAACACGCTCATGATCACGCTGCATTGTCTTCAGTAAGCTGGGGCCAAACGCAAAGATCTTGGGCCAGAAAGCTCGCAAGATCAGATGGCACAGACAGCGCAGGCTCATCATCCCTGCTCTGCTGTAGTTCGCCATTGGAGAAAACTGACTAAAACTGAACCTCTCCCTGCCCTGCCCTTCAGAATTTGTTCGCGATCTCTGGAAGGAGCACACCACGGAAAAGCCCCTGCCTCTGTACTTATAGAAATCGACAAATCAACGAACTGACGCCTCGATCCGAATTGGATTGGGGATGGAAATCCGAATCGAAGAGCTGTACGGTGCGGTACCTGTAGTGGCTGGAGAACGGAACCCCCAAAATGACTCGGACCTGACTGAGTTGCCTGGAGCACGGAAACTCGGTTGCCCCGTAACTGAAGCCGGGTCGCTGACCGGCGGCGTGGAGCAGTCTCACAGGGGGATGTGCCGGCTGAATTGGACCAAAAGAACTGATGGAGGAGCTAACCCGCGCCACGCCTCAGATGATGAGGACTTGGGCGCTTTGCCTTGATGGAGGAGCAAGCCCGCGCCGTCGTCGTCGTTGTCGCCGGCGGCGGTGGCGGTGGCGGTGGCGGTGGCTAGGACTGGAGTGCGATATGGAAGTGAATGAAAGCATGGACTGGTTTAGCAATTTTTACTGGAAGGCCACGGTTACTGGGCATTAGTTCGCCGGCCCATAGCAGGATAAAGAGGCCCATATGTGTAGGTAAAGGGCGGAACATTACCCAAAAAAAAAAAGGTAAAGGGCGGAACAAGCGTAATTCGGAAAAGCCGTCTCCAGTGTGGGGGTTATTTGGTTTGAACGAACTGCAAAAAGATTGAGAACACGTGAAGGATCAGAACAAACTGATGAATGACCGACCACGCGAAAGATCGGATCGGAGGAGCTCGACGTGGAAGCCGTGCGCAGGTTCTTGACTCACCTCGGCGATCGATGGCGTGGCTTCCCTGCGCTGCGTTGAGCCAAGCGACGCACGCATGCAGAGATAATTGATCGATCCCACGAGTCTTCTTGCGTCGGATGAAGGGCACGCTCAACGCAGCGCAGGGGACATAGCTGAATCGTGCGCCACGCCATACCGCCGGCGCCAACGCAACGCAACATCCGAAGCTTGCAAGCCGCAAGCAAGCAGCGCGATATATTCGTGGTCTGCTCTGCGTCGCACGCAAGCCCGCGTCGCGGGCACCCGTTTGAACGGCGCCACCATGACGCGCTCAAGGACGGCCATGGCTGGCGCGCCTCCTGCAGCGAGTGCTCGCCTCGCGGCGCAAAGCTTTTTGACGGCCACCATGACTGCAACCGGAGCCGTGCAGCCGGAGTCCACGTGCTGATGCCGTTCATCGCGTAGGCCGTAGCCAGACATTGCAGGCACTACACCATGTACACTTTTCCCGGACCGCAAACTGTTGGGAAACATCGTTTATCCTTATCTCATTAACTGTCGGCAAATCTGTAGAAATTAGCAGTCAAATAAAGTGTCGGCATTGGTGCAAAGGGCCTACAGATTATGTGTCGGCGTTGCTCCATTTAACACATAAATTGTCGGCGTAGCTTCCTTGACTGATAATGTGCCGGTATACGTTGTTCATTCGACTTATGAAGTGTCGGCAATGATTTTTAGGCCCGGCACCAACACAAAATATTTTGTTCAGCGCGGCGCGGCCGCGCGCTCTCCTGTCTCTCGCTCAGTTCTCGCGCCTAAGTCCCCAAATTTTCCCTATTTATTTGTATCCCTAGTTCTTAAATCCACACAGCAGCCGCCCGCCTAGCTCAATCTGCTGCTCAACGCCCGCACCCTCACCCACTACCCAGCGTCGCCCCTCCCATCCATGTCGCTCGCCTTCAGCCGGTCGCACGCCCCTGCCCGAGGTCCGCAGCACTCGCCCTGGTCATCCGGTTCGTCGCGTTGCCGCCCACGCAATTCGACTGTCGACATAGGATTTAATTTTCCCGACGGATTCTACCTTGACTGTTTAAAACTATCGGCGTAGCCTATGTGACACATTTTATGTCGGCAATTGTGGCCTTGGTCGACTGTAGAAAGTGTTGGGAAAGGCTTGCCATGGTATAGTGAGAGAAACTACACGACAGAGGATGATGCCCGTCACCGCGGGCTTTGATGCTGTCGCTCGGCTCGCTGTGCTGCGGCATGGCTCTATAGTTGCATATAGTAGTTGTATGGAAGAGCTCCATTTTACCCCACAAGCAAGAAAGCTACATATTTGATTAGTTGCTATGAATACATATAAATTTATATGTGAAAGAACTACATTAATTAATTAGTAAATTACAATTCCTTAGATCAACATACGTGTATATGAGCTCGCCACCGCCACAAATCATCGCCTTCCGCCTAATAAATCCCGCCATAGACGGCCTTGCCCGGGCCTCCTGCTGCGCCACCCCACCCGGCCCCGGCGGCTTCCTGCCAGGTCGGGCTTACGTCGCCCTCCACCTCCTCCAGTCCCGCCGCTCTCCCTGCCTCATCTAAGCCCTCCACACGCCGAGCAGCCATCCAACGCGCCTGTGGAAGCCGTCCTACGCCAGGGTCGCGCTCGCGGCTGATCGCCCCATGCCTGTCCGCGCGAAGCCGTGCCAAGCCAACATGGCAATGACAATGCGGGTTTTCTGGCGAGGTGGAGAAAATAGATAAATCAGAAGTTATTTGTTAATATGGTTGGGAGCGTATCCTATGAGAACTGGCTTCCTATGAGAACTATAAGAACTCCAACCATAATCACAGGATCCTCATCCGATGGCCAGAGGGAGAGGTGGGTTGTTTTAGCACTTAAACCCCCCCCACCAATCCCACTCTAATCTCTTATTTTGCAAATAACCCCTAATCTAATCAACCCATTACGTGGGCATCGCTGTACGACCCGTCCTGGACGAACTCCGGCGCCGCCGCCGAGCCTCCATTCGCCGTCGAGGCCGTCCGCCGCCAAGCCTCCGTTCGCCGCTGAGCACGTCCGCTGCCAAGCACCCGTCCGCCGCCGAGACCACGAGCACGATCCTGGACGCCTGGAGCAGGAACAAGAGGACGATGCCTGGACGAATCCTCTTGTACATCTCAGTGCTGCTCGGGAGTAGGAACAAGAGTAGGCGTGCGTACAACAATATCTTAATGTATAGATGGAGAAAAACATGTATAGAAAATTATATCGCTTGAATATGTATAGATGGAGAATGTGGTTTCTTTGTTCGTGCTCGGTATAGAGTCGAGAAGCAAAACAACCTGGACACGAACATGTATAGAAAATGTGAACATGTCGAGAAGTAACTTAAGAATGTAACAGAAGAAAAAAAAGTCTTGTAAACAAGCAATATAACTCCAGCTTCTAAATACTGTTCGGGCAATTGCGTGCATCATGATCCGATACTTCCTTGCATTTTCTACACTTTCTTAGTTTAGTCTTCTTCTCCTTGCTCTTCTTAATTCTTTTGCATCTCCCTTTGGACTTGATATCATTTGGTGGATGTATATCGATTTCATTTGGAATTTTACCACCAAGGAATGATTCAAACTCATCCTGTTTATTAACCGTGGCAGCAGGAACGATCTTTTGGAGAGGTTCTACTAGGCCGGATAAAGTAGAACTTAAAAAGTCCATCCCTTGTTCAGAGTTCTTGGCCATTTGGACAAGATCTTCAAACTTGTTGCGCGCATCTGAAATTTGTTTCCGCATTGCCACCTCCATAGGATCTTTAGGCTTTTCATCTAGTATGTTACCTTCCTCATCAAAGAATAGTTCCCTGTAAAATTGAGCAAAAGTAAAATCGAAGATGTGATCAAGACTGTTGGAGTTTTGGTGAACGTAGACGGAAACAAAACAACATAATGTAGCAAGTTACCTTTTACATGTTTTCTCCCATCTCTTCATAATATATATCGACGGTATCTCAATTTGCTTCTCGGCTCTAAGCACTTGTATGATATGACGACACGGGATGCCATAAGATTCATATAATTTACAAGAGCACATACCAAACATGTTTGACTTGTTCATCTCAACCACTCGCTCTTTCCCAAATAGGTTGCTGATGGTGAAAAATTTTGTATCTTCACACTCTGAAATACCTTGAATAATGCAATTGTCTCTTGCAGCCACGATTTGTTCCTGGATTTTCCTGAAAAATTCATGTGTATATATGACACTACAATTCTTCTCCATGGCCCACGGTGTCACCAATCTAGGAGTGGTGTGAAGACTTGCATTGTCAGCTTTCAACTCCTCTTGGCGCTGGCACTCCAAAGCTGTGTCAAATCTTAGCCAAAACTCAACAAAGGTCAACTTTCTATGAATGAAACGGTTAAAAAAAGAATTTGCACTCTCCGATCGTGATGTAGTCCTAAGCATTCCTGCTAGAGGTATGTCCAAAAAGTATACCGGAATCCATGATTCGCGAATGGCAAACTTAGTGGAAAACCACTCATTCCCCGTAAGTTCATAATCTGTTATGAGAGAATTCCATTGTGTCACAAAATCATCTGAATTCTCGGCCCCCCAAACACACTTGTTTAGTCGATCCCAAAAAGTTTCATCGTTTCTTATAGAGGGCCCGACCTTCTCAGGAATCTTTTCCATGATATGCCACATGCAAAATCTATGAGCTGTATCTGGTAGAATCTGAGCAATAGCAGCGATCATGCTCGCATCTTCATCTGTTGTGATCAGATGGGGTGGTACTCCACCCATAGCCTTAAGAAAGGTCTCAAATAACCATACATATGACTCGATCTTTTCATCTGCTAAGAATGCTGCACCAAGGAAAACACTTTGCAAATGATGATTGACTCCTGTAAATGGCACAAATTTCATGTTATACTGGTTGGTGGTATATGTCGCATCTACTGAAACCACATCACCAAAAACACTATAGTTTTTCCTGCATGTAGCATCCGCCCAAAATACACGAACAAGTCGTCCTTGTTCATCCACCATGAAGTCATAAAAGAAGGCAGGATTTACTTCCTTCTTTCGCTCAAGTTGTGCCACAAACATTTGTGCATCTGCATCCTTGATTTTTGTTCTGAGGTCACGGAAATAGTTTTGCAAATCCCTCTTTGTGCACCCAACATTCTGAAACCCACCCTCACTGACATGGAGAAGTCGATATGCCTGAGAGGTGCCAATGCTAGCTTTATGACAACTCCTGGGCGGTGTATGAGTATCTCCTCTCCCTGGTTCAGGCGATGTACCCAACGAATATCTCCTGGGCTCGGCGTCCAGCGTCCAGCGTCCAGCGGCGACGGTCTTCCTAGGATCAGAACGGCTCGGCGGATTTCGTCCTGGCGGCAGCGGAGAGGACCGGACGGGCAGCGGACGAGCGGCGGCGGCGGAGGACCGGACGGGCGGCGGCGGATTTCTTCCTGGCGGCGGAGACGGGACGGGCTGTGAGCGGAGTTCGTCCAGGACGGGTCGTACAGCGATGCCCACGTACTGGGTTGATTAGATTAGGGGTTATTTGCAAAATAAGAGATTAGAGTGGGATTGGTGGGGGGGTTTAAGTGCTAAAACAACCCACCTCTCCCTCTGGCCATCGGATGAGGATACTGTGATTATGGTTGGAGTTCTTATAGTTCTCATAGGAAGCCGGTTCTCATAGGATACGCTCCCTACTTAGAAATATGTTAATTATCTTTCAAATTTCTTTAACTCAAGTCTTGAACTTAAAAATGGCAATATAAAACTATAAAAGATTTGAAGTACTTTGGATGTAGTTTTATGATGAGTTGCGAATGCAAGAATTTCTTTTTTTTAGAATGCATATATAACTTACCAAAGTTTATGAATCGTTGGTAAGGGTAATGAATCATGTGTCAATAAAAAACCAAATAAAATAATAAAGTCTGATGGTAAATTGCTATTTGCAATTAAATTATAATGTCAAGTAAGAAATAGGAAAGAAAAATATATTACTTTTAAGAAATGAAATTTATTTTCACAACTATTGAGTTAGGTTTCTCAAATTATCATTTGAAGTACTTTATTTATAGGTGGATGTACCTTGATTAAAGAAAAGAAAACGTGCATTTGGGCCGTCCTCGCAGGCCGTCCTGGGTCAGGTGGCCCATCGGATCTGGCCACCGACCGACGCCTGCCTCTCCTCCTATTTCCCCTTTCCTTCGCTCTCCTCTCGAAATCGAAATCGAAAAATCCCCAAACCCAACGGCGTGAGCTGTTTTCCAAGAAGCCGCGGGAGCCGACAAGACCTCGCCGGAGACTTGCCGTCCTCAAGAACGAAGCGATGCAGCGCCGGCGCGTCGAGGCCAGGATCCCCCCACCTCCACCTCCCCTTCTCCCCCCGCCAGTTCCCCAGCCAGGCCAAGAACCGGGGGGCGGCCAAGAAGAGCTCGCCGCGCCACTTTCTTGGCTACAGAAGATTGCGCCGCCTCTCCGGCAGCTGGCGTCTCTCGTAGCCGGCCTTCTTGCTGCCGGAGGGGCCTGGGCGCTGCGGGTCGCCGCGGCGCTGCGGGACGTCCTCGTCGACCTTGCCCGGCAGGCCGCGGGCGTCGTGGCCCGGGCGCCGCTCCCGGGACTCCTCGGCGGTGGGCTGGAGGAGGGAGACGCCCCCAACCGCTTCCCCGCCGCGGGAACCCCCTCGAATTCCGCGCCGCCGACCTCCAGCGACGCCGCGCACCCGGCCATCTCCGCGCCCGGCGCCCAGCACCACGCCGACCTCGTCTTGGAGGAGGCGCCCCCTGCGGCGCTCGGCCCCGACGCACCACGCGGCGACCTCTACTGCTTTACGCCGCTCCCTCTCCGCGCCGCTGGTGGGACTCGTCGGCGGAGTTCTGGACGCCGGGGACTCCCCCAACCGCTCCCCCTCCGCGGGGCGCCGCTCGACGTCCGCGCCACGCTGGGCGCACACATGGCGCCCCTCCAACAACGCCGCGCACCCGGACATCTCCGCGCCCGGCGACCAGCACCACGCCTTCGAGGAGGCGCCACCTGCCGCGCCGACCTCCTCCTTGCCCCAGGGCTGCGACCCCGCGGCGACCGGCTTCGGCGGCCAAGAAGATGTCCAGGGCTCCTCCGCGCTTGACGGCGACATCTACGGCGCCGCGGACCTCGACTCCTCCTCCAACGCCGCGCCGCCCGCCGGAATCCTCCCCATCGACGCCGCGCGGGCCCAGGACGGTGGCCAAGGGCGCATCATCGGCGCCGACGCCGTATCTGCGGGCGGCGACCAGCAGACCCCTCCTGCGCCACTGGCGCCGCTTGCCGGCGGAAGCAACGGCGTCCCTGCCGTCACCAACCCCGGCGCCGCCAACTCCAGCGCTCCGGGCGCGGGCCGCCGCGCCGTGCCAAGAGCACCGACCCGCAGGGCCATCGTCCAGGGGCCTCACCCTCAGGTTTGTCTTTGCACCTCCCTCTCACCTCCATTGTAGGTTCAAATCAGCGAACTCCCCTCTGTGCCGCCATGTGATTACGAATTCTCTAGAAATTATAGTGCATTTGCAGGCATTTTGGCATGGGAAATTCGTAACTTAGTGGAATGTTAAGTCGATCTGATTGTAGAATGAATAGGCACTGGAGTTGAGAAAAAGATTTAAGGCAGGACAAGGTTTAACAACCTGACTGTGCTACTTGTTTGTAAATATGCATAGCTACCATAACACTGTTGGCGATAGATAAAGCTTGTTAGAATCTGAAAATCCTATTTCCATCTCCCTATCACCGTTTGAATGGAATTGCGTGCTGAACTGCAATGGTAGGGTCCTTGCTAGGTTCTATTCTTTATTACCTCTTGTTAAGACTAATTGTAGTACGGACATGTAATCGTCTTGTCCTCCTAAGCTTTGCTATTGTGTTCATGGCAGCTGATAGAAGATGAAGAGAATGTAGAAGAAGTGAGGGATCCAGAGCTTGAAGCTCACTGCAAGTATGTGAAAAAGGTTTCAGCTTGGAGAAAAGGTTATACGGTATGCTTAATCTGCCACCTGGAAGGCAAAGAGAAAGAACTAAAAGCGGACAATGAGGAGGTAAGTTAGTAAAACAAAAACTGAATCGATGATTGGTAGTAATCTGTTATTAATTAACTTGTGCGTACCTATCTTATTTTTCAGATAATAAAGCATTGTCGAGGTATTCATCAAGGTCCAGGATATAAGTGCGAAAAGCGTGGCTGTTTAGCCAGAGGAAAGAATAAGCATGATACCGGCTTGCACGAGATTGAGTGCGGGGGAGGAGCGAAGAAGGTAATTAACGTCACATCAGTCTCCAAGCACTTGCACCCTTTTTCGGGATAATAACATATTGAAGCACAAAACAGATGATATAGTAAACTGGAAACTCGTGTCAAGTTTAGCTGAATATGGAGGGTCGAAAACTGAGGAGCTCTTCAAACTCTGTAAATGAAACTTAACAGTTCAGAAACCTTTTGCTTAACAAATGAGTCAGCAGAACACATATTATTGAATTGAACTGATACTTGATAAACACAACAATAGAACATAGACCACCGATGCCTGTTTTTAATGTTGCATTGTGTTATAATTTTCTGCATATCCTAAGTACATCTTTTCTTTTCACAGAGCACCAGTGGAAAAATCTTTTGAAGAAATTCAGTCGACTTCAAAGCACGAGTTCCGGAGAATCTGAACCCTTAGGTTCAAGGGTTACTGAAACTGTTATCATATCATGCTGTATGCCCTTCACCTAGCAGGGGCTCAGTTTTTTTTCCCCTTCATTGAAACTAGGGGGTCAGTTTTAGTCTACTTACTTCTGAAGTCAGCACTTGGTGCACAAAGGTACCAAGTTTCAGTAAATTGGATGTTTTGATCTGGGATGAATGAATGTGATTTTGTCACAAGTTGTGTTGTTTTACTTCTAATTGTTGTATATTCTTACATGTCGATGCATATTTCTGATGCTTTACATTTCGAGTCAGTGCAACGTTGAGAAACATATATATACCTGAATGTGTTGCATCAGCTCATATAAATAAAAACCCACTGAATTATTGCTATGGTAAACATATATAAAAGCCTATTCTTGTGTAAATATATGATAGGAGGATAAAGAGGCTGTAGAACCTTCATCTGAAATTACCAATTGTATAATTTGCCACTATCCCAATGCTCACTTTTCATTCTGTTGGATGGCATTTCACATGGGACGTGCATGCTTCTCTGAACAAGTTACGGTTCAGAACGGGCAGCAAGAAACATAAGCATGAGCTCAAACTATCTTCCAGATTCGTAATAACGATGATTTAAGTGCATTTGTTTCTGTAGACATAACTCTAACTATATAGCAAAACGACAGTTAATTGATGATGTTTTAAGATGAACATGTCTTTTTGTTGAACAGTCACATATTCATAAAGTTAACGGCAACTGTTAACCCAGAAATGTGTTTTTAGTTATGTTCTTCTATATTTTCAGATTAGGCTTAACCGTTCTGAAAAAAAAGGCTTAGAACATTTAGTCACTGAACAAACATACAGAAATGATACTCAAGTGTACCATATTGATAACTCAAGTAGACAATAGTGAGTGAATCATCAGGGAACATTCAATTAATTTTGAACCAAAAGTATGACACTCATGATACAACTACATAGTACAGATATCTATCTGTTCAATCCTGAACTCATCTTTGCGAAATTAGGCGTTATCCATATGGGTACTGGCCATGTGCACCAACTCTGAGAAGGCACAATTTCTTCTGTGGTGTTAGTTTCCAAGTTGAAAATACCTATATCACGTCGGTTACTCTTCCAAAACGCAATACCTCTTTCATCATCGGTCAAGTAGATATGATTTGCCTTCAACTGTTGATATTCTTCAGCCCTTACACAACACGACTGACCGTACCCAAGGAACAAAACATGACCATGCAAACTATTGATTTGCACAAGTTTTTTTGCGGCCATGTCAACTTTATACAACATCATGTTCTTAGTTTCCGTTTCGATCTCTGAAAGGACACGCTCTGGAGCAGCATCCCCATCCCCAATCGGGATGTCGTCCTGCTCCCTCCAAACCTGGAATAATTCACCAGATGGTGACCGAACAATGTACATACGTTCATGAATATAGTTCTTCATTTTGTTCATAATAACCTTCCTCGAGAAAGATGATCCAGTGAGATCAAAGGCATCCATTCCACCTGTTGATGTTACAACATACAAAATACCATCCAAATAGATGCAGTCTTCATAGTCTCCGCTAGGCGGCAACCAAGTCCATCTGGAATCTCTAGCCCTTGCAAACGAAAGCTGAGAAACAGGATTGTGGATAAGGACTACAATGTAACTTCCTGTGGATGAATCAGAAAACACAAACGCCTTGCCATAGAGCTTGTCACGAAGATTGCCGAGGGGAAGGATATAAGGGTCACCATACTCAGATTCTCCATCGTACTGTGAGAGCTCATACTCTTGAAGTGCACCTGATTCGTCAAATATTGGCTTCACTTGCTCAATGGTGGTCACTGACGGCAGGGCAATCTGCTCTCCGGTGATCGGATTGACAATGTGTAATTCAGACTTCTCATCTGCGGTAACCAGCCAGCCATTGGAAGACCCAATAAGATACCTACTACGGATTGGTGGCTCCGGGAGAGTAAGCTTGTAGACCCTCTTCCCTGCAAGGCTGTACATGCAAGCAATGTTGTCACCGGCAGATTCAGACATGTAAAGGAGACACGGTGTCTGATGACGGTTGTACCATCCAGAGCTGCGTAGGCCGGCGTATACGGTGTGCCACGAGGAGCAGACACAGCCTGCGCGCACCAAGTCAGGGATTTCCAGGAGAGCAAATATATCACCGAGGATTTCTTCTGGCAGTTCCAGAAAGTCCCTGTTCACCACCGTTGCCTCTTCCATAGTTGATGGATTAACACGCTCAAGATCACGCTGCATTGTCTTCAGTAAGCTGGGGGCAAACGCAAAGATCTTGGGCCAGAAAGCTCGCAAGATCAGATGGCACAGACAGCGCAGGCTCATCATCCCTGCTCTGCTGTAGTTCGCCATTGGAGAAAACTGACTAAAACTGAATCTCTCCCTGCCCTGCCCTTCAGAACTGGAAGGAGCACATCACGGCAAAGCCCCTGCCTCTGTACTTATAGAAATCGACAAATCAACGAACTGACGCCTCGATCCGAATTGGATTGGGGATGGAAATCCGAATCGAAGAGCTGTACGGTGCGGTACCTGTAGTGGCTGGAGAACGGAACCCCAAAAATGATTCGGACCTGACTGAGGTGCCTGGAGCACGGAAACTCGGTTGCCCCGTAACTGAAGCCGGGTCGCTGACCGGCGGCGTGGAGCAGTCTCACAGGGGGATGTGCCGGCTGAATTGGACCGAAAGAACTGATGGAGGAGCAAGCCCGCGCCGCGCCTCAGATGATGAGGACTTGGGCGCTTTGCGTCGATGGAGGAGCAAGCCCGCGCCGTCGTCGTCGTTGTCGCCGGCGACGGCGGTGGCGGTGGCGGCGGCTAGGAGTGCGATATGGAAGTGAATGAAAGCATGGACTGGTTTAGCAAATTTTACGTTTTTTTTTTTGAGAAGATAGCAATTTTTACTGGAAGGCCCCGGTTACTGGGCATTAGTTCGCCGGCCCATAGCAGGATAAAGAGGCCCATATGTGAAGGTAAAGGGCGGAATAAGCGTGGGGGTTGTTTGGTTTGAACGAGCTGCAAAATGATTGAGAACACGTGAAAAATCAGAACAAACTGATGAATGACCGACCACGCGAACAATCGGATCGGAGGAGCTCGATGTGGAAGCCATGCGCAGGTTCTTTACTCCCCACGAGTCTTCTTGCGCTTGTCAACGGCTCGCGCGTCCTTTGCAGAGGCATCTCCAACGAAACGATCGTCAGGCCTCGTGGCGTCAGATGAAGGACATGGCTGAATCGCGCGCCACGCTATACCGCCGGCGCCAACGCAACGCAACATCCAAAGCTTGCAAGCCGCAAGCAAGCAGCGCGATATATATTCATGGTCTGCTCTGCGTCGCGGGCACCTGTTTGAACAGCGCCACCATGACGCGCTCCAGGACGGCCATGGCTGGCGCGCCTCCGGCAGCGAGTGCCTGCTCGCGGCACAGCCTCCTGACGTCGGCGCACTTTCCTTCCTCGCGGTGCAGCGGGGCGCAAAGCTTTTTGACGGCCACCTAGACTGCAACCGGAGCCGTACGTGCCGCACAGCGCAGCCGGAGTCCACGTGCCGATGCCGTTCATCGCGTAGGCCGTAGCTAGACATTGCAGGGAAACGACAAGGCAGAGGATGATGCCCGTCACCGTGGAGCACCATGCTGGCAACCTTTGATGCTGTCGCTCAGCTCGCTGCCAGGGGCAGGCCTAAGATTTAAGCTATGGGTATTCAAAATTGTAATGGTCCCTAAACTATGGTAAACTCTTTTGATACCTTACCTCCCCCAATCCGACTATGTTATCACGTTTTATTTGTAATGGTAAAATTAAGATCAGACAAGCGCATGAGCTTTGGTTAAGGAGCCGGGAGAAAGATCAATGCCTGAGCCGATATTGAGTGCCGAAGAACTGAAGAAATTGAAGACTGCTAGAGCGGTGAAGCATGAGTGGCGACAATTGCCTGGATGGAGCGATTTATTGCTTAATCCTACTCCCCATAGGAATTAGTTAGAGAGAGATGAAACAATACAAAGCGCGCTGGAAACGATGAGTAGTGAATGGGGGAGAGAGATAGAAATTGTATCCGAAAGCGAAAATGACACTTAATTTAGAAAAATTGTGTGTGGCTAGAGTGACACTTAAACTGATTTTTTAAGCATATACACAAGATACTTTCCATCCACTAATCTTCTTGAAAAAATAATGAGAATTCAATTGAATACCGTTGCCTGCCCCTGCTCGCTGCGCTGCGGCACGGCTCCAGTTGCATATGATAGTTGTATGGAAGAGCTCCATTTTACCCCACAAGCAAGAAAGCTGCGAATTCGATTAGTTGCTATGAATACATGTAAATTTATATGTGAAAGAACTACATTAATTAATCAGTAAATTACAATTCCTTAGAGCAACAGCATATGTGTATATGATCGAGCTCACCACCGCCGCAAATCATCGGGCCTCCTACTGCCCCCCCCCCCCCCCCCCCCCCCCGGGCCCCGACGGCTTCCTGTCGTGTGGGCCTTACGTCTAGGCCCGCCTCCTCCAGTCCCGCCACCCTCCCTGCCTCATCTAGGCCCGCCAGACACTGAGCAGCCATCCAGCGCGCCTGTGGAAGCCGTCTGAAGCCATGGTTGTGCCCGCGGCTGACCGCCCCTTGCTTGTTCGTGCGAGGCCGCACCAAGCCGACATGGCCATGACAATGCGGTGATGCGGGTTTCCTAGCGAGGTGGATGCACTGTGCGGTGCTCGTTAAGAAGAGGAGAAGAGAAGAGAGGGTGATAAAAAGGATACATGAATCTAGGTGTTGAGAAAACAGAGGTTGGTGATGATGTTGAAAGCAATATCTAGGGACACAGCCCTAGAGGCCGCCCCCTAGATGCATGGCATGTAGGGTGTTTGGGAGTCCTTGCCGGAGATGCTCTCAATGAGCATGTAACTTCGGTGTGCATCATTTAGTAATGATAACTTTGGGGTTAGATCAATTCATTGGCTCCTACTTGTGAATTGAACATAGTAGATTTTGTTTAAAAAAACAATTTAAACCTCGAATGGTCAGATTAGTAGTGCAAAAATAGAGCAGCGCAAAAGCATCCGAACTCTCGCTCGTTGTACCACTTGAGAAACAATTGTGGTACAGACATACACATACGGTTCTGTCCTAGCTGATCTATTATCGACTTTCAGATTGTATCGCTACAAGATAGTGTTAGAAATAGATAAATTAGAAGTTATTTGTTAATATGGTCACTTCAGAAATGTGTAAATTATCTTTCAAATTTCTTTAACTTAAAAATGGCAATATAAAACTAAAAAAGATTTGAAGTACTTTGGATGTAGTTATGAAACAGTGGCGAATGCAAGAATTTCTTATTTGTAGAATGCATATATAAGTTACCAAAGTTTTCGAATCCTTGGTAAGGGTATGAATCATGTGTCAATAAAAAACCAAATAAAATAATAAAGTCTGATGCTATATTGCTATTTGCAATTAAATTATAATATCAAGTAAGAAATAGGAAAGAAAAACATATTACTTTTAATAAATGAATTTAGTTTCACAATTATTGAGTTAGGTTTATCAAAATATCATTTTATTAAGTACTTTATTTATTCGTGAACTCAGAGCGCTCTCCAATGCTCGCAGGCCGGATTCTTACTTTTGGGCCTGCACGTTAGTGGGCTTCCTCGTCTCGACACGCCGTGTTGCTCCTATTTCTTCCCCTTCCCCTCCCTCCCCAGAGCAGAGCAGAACTCAATGTCAAAAAAATCAAAAGTTTTAGTCTTCGGCAACTAAATTTTTTTTTTGCACACAAGGAATGGAAAGTGTTCTAAAAAAAAAAGGCAAGTATTCCTTTTCTTGGTTAAACACTCATCCTTCCTCTGTGGACCAAAACAATTACTCTTTGAGCATTAAATTTTTTTGAAATTTTTTGTGTTGATAGACAAACACGTGAAAAGTAAATTTTGTTATTTGCAAAGTATCAAATTTGTTTTTGTTTTGAATTTTTAAAGTATATAAATACATTAAAGCATTAAGCTTTTATTGAAGGCCAAGTAGTGGCATAGAAGGGAAGAAAAATTTCAAACAAGGGCACAAAAGGGAAAAGTATTCTTCCAGTGGCTTAGAAGAGAATGCAATTTTTTTCAGTGGCTCACAAGGAAATCTCTCTAGATTTAACGTTTGTAACTCTTGTACGACTGAGGTTTGCCGCAGCAGGGCCGTGATGCTGCTGTGTAGCCTATATTAGGTGAAAAATACAAATGATGCTGCGCTGCGCTGCGCGTCTGCTCATGTAGCTAATTACGTTAGTTTCACAGTTCAAAAAAAAAATTACGTTAGTTTCAAACGCTAGGGCCATGAGTGCTTGAACATTTAAAAGCTAATCTGCTGTTCATTGAAGATCAGTAAGAAAGTAAAGGAAAGATAACAAATGAAAGGCATGTATTACAAGTTAACACTACTCCCTTCATACTCACAAAAGAAGACAATTTGGACATCATTTAGCATACCAAGACATAATTAAAGGTAACACTATGTATATAGTATTTTTAATTTCCACCAACCAACTTCCCCACACCTCAATTGTTTTCTGCCCTCCGCCACTGGGCATCCGAATTCCGAACGCGTACGCCTCCATCCGTAGAGGTGTCCGCGTGCGCGGCTCGCTCTCGTGGCGGCCCTGAGAAGGCGATCGACAAGCACTGAGACAAGGCGCCACACGCAGGGGCAGGAATCATTGCTCATAGGTTGTCGCCAATCGGAGCATATGCACGATCAATTCCTTCTACAACTCGCAGATTGGCGCCATTGTGTAGTCCGACAAATATTGTACCACTGCCTCTGTTGTGACTGTGATTTGTGTTACCAATAGTTAATATCGATTTCTGATCAGTACCGCATATTTATGTCGTATATTTGTTTCGGCCAATACCGCTGTCGGTTTCGCTACCGAGAAAAAAATATGAAACTGAAAAAGATTTAGCCTTCTCCCGACCGCTTTCATCCAGCAGCTCCAAGATGGCAGTTTATACTTTTTGTCAGTTTGCTTCAATTTTATTGTTCCATTCCTTTGCAAAAATAATTTTTATTGTTCCAAGATACTTATTGTTGCAAGATCAAATTTCAGAAAACGGTGACGATTCGTGAACTCCAATGCTCGCAGGCCGGATTCTAACTTGGGCCTGCACGTCAGGTGGGCTTCCTCGTCTCGACACGCCGTGCTGCAGATCCTCTGTTCCTATTTCTTCCCCTTCGCCTCCCTCCCCAGAGCAGAGCAGAACTCAACGTCACGCGTGATAAACCCCGCGCCACCATTCCCCACCTCCCCTCCCCGGAATCGAGAAGGGAGACAGCAACCACCGGCCTCTCGCAACCCTCCCACCCCGACACCACCGCCGTCTGCTCACCGGAGGAACCAAATTTGCGGCCACACCAAGCCCGAGGCGCCAAGAACCACCGCCTCCAAGACCGGTTCTTGGGCGCACTGGGCGTGAGGAGAGCGGCCTCGCCGGAGACTCCGAGAATCCACGCCGGAGTACGGTAGAGATGGCGCGCCGCCGCCGCGGGAGCGGGCTCCGCCCGCATCCGCCTCCTCTGCTCCCGGGGGGCGGCGGCCAAGAAGCCCTCGCCTCTGGGATATCTTGGCGAGAGAGGATGCCACCGCCTTTACGGCGGTTGGCGGATCTTGTGGCCGGCGTTGTTTCGGCCGGAGAGGCATGGGCGCGGCGGGTCGCCGCGGCGCTGCGCGACTTCTTCACCCACCATCTCGCCGCGGGAGCCGTGCGCGACTTCCTCGTCCACCATCTCGCCGCGGGCGCCGTGGCCCGCGGGGCGCCGCTCGAAGTCCGCCCCCCACCCGCGGGACCCCCATTGGTGCACGCCCCGCGCCCGGCCAGCTCCGCGCACCAAACCGTCGGAGAGCCGCTCAAGGCCACGCCGCGCGCCGACGGTGACCTCGGCGCTCCATCCCAATCCTCGTCGGCGTCGCCCGCAGGCGGAAGCAACGGCGCGCCAGCCGGCGTTCTTCGCCCCTCCTCCTCGCCGCCGGGCGGGCGCACCAACATCGGCCCGCCCGCCGGGAGCTCCTCCGACGACGCGCAGCCTGATGCGGACGTGGGGCCCTCCGCCAAGCAGGTCCATGGCTCCCCCGCGCAGCCTCAAGTCAGTGGCGAAGGGTGCATCATCGGCGCCGACGCCGTTGCTGCGGGCGTCTTCACGGAGGTCGGCGCACCACCCCCATCCTTCTCGCAGCAGGGCGGGCGCCAGTCCCCTACCTCGTCAGCGCCGCCCACAGGCGCCACGGAACCAGAGGATGGCGCCTTCGTCTCCTCCGTGGGCGCCAACCAACCTGCGGCGACCTCCTCCTCCTCCTCCTTGCTGCAGGTCACGCCTGCCGGCCCCGCTGCACGCGCCTTGGGGGATCTTGCCGCAGGCGGAGCCAACCATGCTGGGCCGGGCGGCAAGGGCGGTGGCCGTCGTGCCAAGCCGGTCGCCGTGGAGCTCGGCGACAGCGCGCTCTCGGGACGCGCCAAGAAGGCCAAGAACGTGAACATACTATCGTCTTTGCTGCAATAAGTGAAATTGGCATACGCAGAGTAATGATATTGCTAGTTTGTATCTGTAACTCAGTCACAAAATCCAACTCTGGTTGCGCATTTTGTCATATGAAAATTAGAAGTTCATGAGGAACCTGCTTCTGGACTGATGTGTGACTAGGAGAAGTACCAAATGCTTGCTGATCGAACTGCTTCTGAACTTGCTCCTTATCAAAACTGAATAAGTTCTTCTGGAATGCTTGCTGATCGAACTGCTTCTGAACTTGCTCCTTATCAAAACTGAATAAGTTCTTCTGGAATGCTTGCTGATCGAACTGCTTCTGAACTTGCTCCTTATCAAAACTGAATCAATTCATATAATCCTGACATTTTAATCTCTTATTCACTTCACAATCCTGATGTGTCCTGCTTCAATGAATTAAGGCAGGACAAGGTGACATGATGAATCTGCATTTTTAATCTGAAGCTTTGAACCTTCTTGACCTTATTACTCTCACGAAACTGAAAAACTCATTCAGTAGATTTCAATTGTACTGTTTTACTCATGTAACCATACGCATTATATGTGGGCCTTATTTAAATGATCAAAGATGTTGTTCAGTTGTCAGTATTATTTACTCTTTGATCTTTGCAACTAATGAGTTCACCGCTAGCTCTTTGTGGCGGAAAATCCTTGCATTTCTTTCATTCCATACTGCCCAGTTGATGAGTAAGATTATTCTTCGTAGACATATGCCCTTTGTGGCCAGTGAGTTGATTGTAGCTGTGATTTGGCCGTCCATTGAGCAACGGCATACCATACGCGTCGTGTGTATCTGCAGCCGGCCAGCAAGTGATCTGCTGATCTGCTCTCTTGCGTGTGTCTGCACTGGGGACAGAAAGTGTTTTTCTGCCATGCTCTGGTTTGTAGTCTATCTGCATTTTGGTGGTGTCCATGCCTTCCATATAATGGTGTTGTAGGTCGTACATGATGTGCCTAGAAATTGTACCAGAGGCCTTGTACTGACCGCTTAGAGTCAGTTTCCATTCGATGTCATCCTCGGCAATAGGATCGAGTTGTATGCTGCGTGGTTATTTGACATTGTAGGTTTATCCAAGTTTCATCTCGTAGCGCTTCTCTCAATTTCATCTTTTTCTTTCTCAAAATTGAATAGATGGTAGGCACCATATCCTTGTGCCTATAGCCTCCCACCCATACCGAGTATTCATAATTGAATAGGTGCTTTACTGGAAGCAAAATGTGTGTGCTAAAATCATGAATATCTGTTCCTGCATGTATCTAGTACCAACATCCAGCTTTTGTGCTCATAATACTCCTATCATGCAACCATTCGTATGTAACATTGTTTCAACATTGTTAGGTGGATCCTTTGGAGGAGGAGGGATTTGATCTTGGTGTACTCTTCAAGGAGGAGGTCGATGAAGTAGCTATGAAGTATGCAGTTTACTGCTGGGCGAGGTCAAAACGGCGAAACAAGAAGAATTTTGAGCTGTGTGACATTTGTTATTTCAAGGATGGAAAAGTTGTGCCAATCGAAAACGAAGCGGTTAGCATTCTTGTCTTGTTTGTGTTAAAGAAGTTTTTTATTATACAATTGCTAAAATTTATCTTCATTTTTCTCAGATGGGACAGCACATCGTGAACATTCACAAAGGGGAAAGTTTCCCTTGTGAGAAAAAAGGTTGCTTTGTGAGGTGCGCCAGCCGGGGAGAGGCAGGTTTGCATCATCTCTATGTTCACGAACAGAAATGCAGAGGTAAGCTAGGGAATAATCTTTTGATGAAATATTTACTTGTCTGCCTGTTTGATCATTTGTATATGTCCGTGCAGATTGGTGGCGGGAGCTGTTGGAGAGGCAAGGTTTCAAGATGGTGTAGACCGTCAGCATCAAATCTTTCGTTTCTTACATGAGGAAGATGTTAGATGAGGAATGCATCCTGTCTATGCTTGAGCTGAATTTTTAATTGTACACTAAACATGCTTTTTGTGCTGAGTGAAGCCTGGGTTATGCTTCTGCCCTGGGGAACGTTGGCACTGGATCTTTTTTTCGTATTCTGCGCACAACTTAGATATTGTGAAATGAATAGAAATGATATGTATCTTCTCTGTTTGAGCTATGATTTTCTTAGTCTTGGTACTGGTAGTCTAATGGATGGTTTTCTGCCCAAAATTCTGCCACTGCTCGTCGTTCTAAATTTCTGACAAGGGTCACGCCTCTGGAGCCCTCGTGACTACAGCTTTTATGTCTTTTCTTGTAAAGTTCAGCAGCTCATAAGTTCCTGATGTAATTCATACATTGCACAATACAGTTTCATCCTTTCTTGCCACATATATTCAGAGCAGCCCTGCTTTGGAGAAGCAAGGTGTCAAGATGGAGTAAACCGTCAGCATCTTGTCTGCGTTTGAGCTGAATTTTGAACACTAAACATTGCTTTTTGTGCTGAGTGAAGCCGGGTTATGCTGCTGCCCTGGGGAATGTTTGCACTGGATCTTGTTTTCGTGTTCTTTGCACAACTTAGATTTTGTGAAACGAATAAAAAATATGTATATTTTCTCAGTTTGAGCTATGACTTTCTTAGCCTTTGTAATACAATGGATGATATGAACGGAGTTCGGGATGCATAGGTAGGTTAACAATTCAATAAAGTGTATTGCCTTGCCTGCCAGTGCCATCCAAGTACAACGAGGTTGCCTGCCAGTATATTTCTGTTGAAGGTCCCAATATTATGACACCAAGGGTAAAAACTAAGTAGAATGCCAAGGGTACAAACATGGCACCCGCAACGCAGCAAAGAAATTAACGGTCAAACTACAGTGAAACCAAGAATAAAAAATAAAAGCAATATAGTAGAAATGATAAAAACGAAATTTAGCTTGCAAAGATCAGCAGTGTCATAAGTTCCTGATGTAATTCCCACATTGCATGATACAGTTTCATCCTTTCTTACCGTATATATTCAGAGCAACTCTGCTTTGACGTTTTATTGCTGTCAAACACCCCAAGCCCCAAGGAAACAACAAAATACAAAGGAAAAAGACTCTTTTCCAGGAAGCCAGTTTGTATCTCGATGGGAAGAAAAAGGAAAACAGAGCCATCAAGCATAATCATCAACCAAGGTCCCGGCACAAAAATGTGATACATCAGATGAAGTTACTGGACAAATTAAGATTAGTATAAATTCAAAATGGCAAACACCTCTTTATGAGAGAGTGCTTGCTGAAATGAAAGAGGTGGAGATTGGGAGAGCAATGAGTCGAGGCTTGATGGAGGCTGCAACGGCAAATGTGATGCCGCAAGAAAATAGCAAGGCCATGAGTAATCCTCCTCGATCCTGCCCAGATCAGGCAATCTCAACAGAAGCCACAGCAGAAACGAGGCTAAGACACATAGCTCACCCAAGCTGTCAGCTTCCAGAACAACTCTGACAAATAATGAACCTGCAGCAGATACTAAAACTGCCACCAAAAGAAAATATACCAAAGGAAGATGAAATGGAAAACACGCAATTGACTACCCCAAACTTAGCCGCACAATCGATCCTGCCCACATCAGGCCCCTTCCACAGAAGCCAGCGGCGACGAGAGCAAGACACGGAGCTCACCTGATCCACCACACCATACATAAACTGTAGCCATTGCTTCTAATGTCAACCACACAAAAAATGAGCCTTAGCAGAATCTAAAACCGCATCCCAACAGAAAGACCATACCAGATGGAGATGGAATGAAAAAAGAAATGCATGTTTGACTGTCCAAACTTTTCGCACAGTAGGCTGACACAAGCAATTGAAGAGTAACGGGCAAGGGAAGAACAAAGACCTTCGCACAGCTTGACACCCCAGTACCATTGCTGCGACCCAAGGAAATACATACAACTGCCATGAGCACAGTGGGCAAAGTAAGAACAAAAATCTTGGCAAAGTTTGACACCCCAATACCATTGATGCGACCCAAGGAAAGACATACAACTGCCATTGTTATATGAGCAAGTGTGATATGGTAGCATATGCCCTACCTAGTAAGATTGAATAGTTGCCTATGAAAGAACTTTTGTTATGAAAAGTAAATGCATGAAATTATAACAAGTAGAGCACAGAGAACAAAGTATAAAATTGAGTACATACGGAAATATCTTAATATCTAATATCTAATTGTTCAATGCCAAACACATTCTCCTGGGATTTGGAACCAGCCACACAGGGCTTGGCGAGTTTGACCAAGTCTGAGGGAATACAATTTCCTCTCTGATGTTACTTTCCATGTCAAATACTCCAATATCACGCCTATCATTCTTCCACCATGTAATTCTGAGATAATTATCATCAGTAAAGTAGGCATGATTTGGCTTCAGCTGCGGATAGTCTTCGGCAAGGAGACAGTGTGATTGGTTACGGCCAACAAACAGCACATGGTCACTAAGGCCACTTACTTCCACAAGCTTTTGTTTTATAAGGTCCACTTTATGTACTTTCATCCCGCCGGTCATGGATATCCGGGACTCATCATCTAATTCATGTTCTGAATCTGAATCATATTCATCTTCTTCATCGGAACCATAAGATCTCCAAATTTGCAGCAGTTCACCACAAGGAGCTTTCATAATGTAAATTCTCTCAAACAAACAATCTTTCACATTGCCCAAAAGTATCTTTGGTTCGAATGTAGGGGCACCAAGATCAAAAGCATGGATTTCTCCAAACGAAGTGGATGCATAAAGATACACATCCTGAAATAAGCAGTCTTCATAGTCCTGGTGTGGTGGCAACCAGGTCCATTTATCATCCCCTGCCCTTGCAAACGAAAGCTGCGAATGTGGGTTGTGGATGAGCACCACGAACCAGTCTCCAGTGGATGGATCTGAAGAGAGAAATGCCTTATAGAACAGGTAGTCCCGCAGCTGGCTAGAAACAAATATTGATGGCGAATCCGCGATCAATTCTTTTCCAGTGTACCATGCATATTCATACTTGTGAATGGAACCTGCATCATCAAATATGGGCTTCACCTGCTCCATGGTGGTGACCGGTGGCAGCGAAATCTGCTCACTGGTGATGGGGTTGACAAGGTGCAGCTCACATCTCTCATCGACAGTGATGATCCAGCCATACGAGGAACCGATGATATGCCTACTTTGGATAGGCGGGTCTGGCAGGGTCAATGTGTAGGCCTTCTTCTCAGCAAGACTATACAGACCTGCGGCGCTTGCACTTGAGGATTCAGATGTGTATAGGAGGCAGGGTGTCTGATGCAGCTTGCAAGGTCCGGTGTTGCACAGGCTGGTGTAGGCAGCATGCCATGAAGAGCAGACTGATCCCGCGCGCACAAGGTCAGGGACCTCCAGGAGGGCAAATATATCCATCAGGATCTCCTGCGGCAGCTCCAGAGATCCTCCATTGCCCACATTAGCTGGCCGAATAATAAGATCATCACTCTGGAATGTATTTGTCAGTAAAACGGGGGACGATGTAAAGATCTTGGGCAAAGCTCGCAAGATCAGACGGCATAGACATCCTAAGCTCATCACCCCATCTCTGCTATACATCGCCATAGATTAGCAAACCAAAACGAGAATCAGGGATATTCCTCTCCCAAGACAGAACGCGTTGCTTCAGCAGGCGTGCTTGCAATGTTTTTGAGGCGCGCAGGCTCCTGGCTCTGAACATATAAATCAGCGACCCAAACGACCTATGCCTCACTTCCGATTCGACTAGGTGACGGAATCCGAATCGATGAGCGGCACCGCCGTGGCAGATAGAAATCCGAATCGAAGAACGGCACCGACGGGGCAGATGCGACACGGACTCAACCCGAGAAAGACTCGGACTTTCCAATCAACCGGCACCAAATGAAACCGAGCTCTGATTCCGTAGCAGCTGGAACTGAAGGGGGAGCACTGACCGTGACCGGCGGCAGGATACACCGACGGGGCATGGGCCTGACCGGGTTGGAGCGAAGAAGAACTGTCGGGTGTGGCGCTCCGAGCAGAGTACTCAGACGCCTCCGCTCGTCTCGAGGAAGGAGGTAGCCTGCGCCGTCGGCGTCGTTGTCGCCGGCGACGGCGGCAAGGCTATAGAAGTGGGGAATGGAAGTGAAATGAAAGCATGGGTGCTGCCGTGGTTTACTGGTCTAGAAGCCCACGGTTGTCTGGGCTTAGGTCGCTGGCCCAGAGCAGAAAATTTCTATTCAAATGGGCCCATCGCTCAAGTCCAAGAACAAGGCGTAACACAGAAACCCGTCTCCGGCTTGTGGAAATTTTGGTGAGCTCTCGTGGCCTTCCTGCTCATGTAGACTGAATGGATGATTGACATTCTGGACTAGCAGCTCATGCCGTGCCTTGTCGCGGCCGAGGATGAGATGGCCTCTCATGGCAAAAGTATTTTTCATTGTATTACGCCCTAAAGAACCAAACAATGTACGTATTCTGATACATCGACTAAAATGACAGCGTATTTCGATTCCGTTACCTTTTGCATTTGCGATTGGTAACCAAACACTATCTTGATGTGGTGGAAATCAGTGCTCGCGTCCACGGCCGTGCTCGTGCTGCTCTAAGCTCGTGCAATGTCCCCTGTACTGACGTGTGCGTGTCTGTCAGATGCTTGAGCCAATTAGTCCAAGTTCTGTTCGGCGTCTTCTCCGGTGGCCACTTAGAATGTCAAAGCGGACTCTGAATTAGCACAACTGAACTCTGGTTAGGTTTGTCTGATGTGATCTGCCATCAAAACTTCTGTTGTACATTGTAGTATGTCTGATCAACCTAGCGTTTACGGTTTACCATGCCAACTTGTTAGCTTAGCCTTCTTACTTGTCACTTCCCATTGTGTACCAACGGCAAGCCCTGATATCACTGGTACTTTGTAATCTAAACCCTTAAAGAACCAGTTACGAGAAATACAGTTTTTACCTGCCACAATCAACCCCACCTATATATTAACCGTTGATTAAAACTTAACCCCTTTAATCTACCATCCGATCATGCCATGCTGGGCCCGGGTCCACGCAAGGGGGACAGGGAAGGTGGACAAAACATCATCGTTAGTGTTATTGCGATGACGATCGTCAGTTTTTTGTTACGTGAGTTTTTCCACCCGTCATATTACTTTCCTTTTATACGTCAGTGTTATTTTCCTTTTATACGTCTAATCTACTATTTCTTTATAAGTGCAACCAATTAAAGGTCCTTAACTCTTATTTCTCTCAACTCTCATGCAGCCACATCATCCCAATTATTTAAACCGTTGGATCCTAGCCTTTTGGTTTGATCTGTCCGTCCATCCCTTTGCCTGGTGCATTATTACCCATGCATGCAGTAATTAGCCACAAGGAGAGAGGCTAAAGAAACTTCCACCGTTCCTAGCAGACCCACAATGCCTAGCAACAGTCAAGAGCTCAATGTTTTTATTTCTTTTGTCTTAATTAGCTCCCCACTAACTGAAATTTATGAAGGAAGTTTTGCCTCTCTCTTCCATAACCGATAAGCAATGAATTGCAATGCAATTCTTAAAGCAAAGCAGAAACTGTGCGCACGTTTGCAATTCTTGAACTTTTACCAGGGCGCTAGAATCCTAGCTATAAATAAGCCCGTGCCCCTGAGCACGCACCTCAATCTGAGAAAAAAATCGAGTGCCAAATGAAACGCTGCATAAACTAGGTTTCTCCCTCCTCACCACTCACTCTTATCCATGGTCCTAGCCAAATGATGGTCAACTATATGTATTAGTTGTCTGGTTTCATATGGTTTTCAGTATGTTTTCTCTCTGATTTCTCCATCCATCGTTAACGTTGTGGTCCAAATGGTGGAGCTGGCAGCTGTCAGTTCAATATTTGTTGCCATGGACAAACACATAGCAGTCTACAAGGCAAGTACATAGATATGTCTGTTTCCATGTTTAGTTTTCCCTATTTAGGCACTCAAATGTGAAGGATATTGAGGATGTAAAATATTATTATTATTGGATTATCAAAGAAATATATGAAAATCACAAACTCTTGATTGCCTTAAATTTTTGTTTTCACCAGATGGCTCTCCACGAAAACACATTGATGTCCAAAATGATTTATTCTCCAAATAATTAGATTGCCTTGCAGCTGCAACCTGATGCACGTCATAACTAGGTTCATGTTTTGGAATGCTTAAGAGCTCAGTTCTACACCCCTAACTTCGAGGGACATTTAAAAAAAAAACATGTTTGTCCGCATAGCTCATTTTTTGAATCATGGTTGCAGGAGATCAATGTTGTTTCAAGAATATTATTCTAGATTCAGTAATTATATATGTTGAATGTATGATGCAGCCAAATTGCAGACATTTTTAGGCACCACCAACCAGTTCAATGCTCACATGTTTCACAAAAAGAGCATATTGTATAATTAAATTGTATATCAATAATTTACTATCACTGTAGAGCTGTATTTATCTTCATTCCAAGTTAGACTAAAGCCAGAAAATTTGATTGCTCTGGCGTCTCAACAAGATATCACATAACTGAATAAAACATCGAGGTGAGCGTACCAACTAATTAAGTTCACATGGTTGCAGTAAGGGATTTTTCATCTTCCTTTGAGGTTTGATACAACTTGCTTACATGATGTATTGTGCACATAAGTGTTTCTTTGCTCATTCATCAAATGTCCGCACAGAATTGTCTAACAATTCCCGCAGCAACGTGCGGGGAATTCATCTAGTTTGAATACAATTCCATCCCGGCGGCGTCGTTGTCGCCGGCAAAACAGGTTCTCTCCCGTCCTGTGTTCCATGACCGTGATCACAGGATCAATCGTCGGGGCATCGTCGCAGGATCAAACGTCGGGGGAACGTCGCAAGAACAAACGTCGGATCGACGTCAGGTGCAATCGCAGGTGATCATCGTATGGAATTGACTCGACGTCCAGTGATATAGGTTTTGTCGAGGTGGATCTTGGCGTCGTGAATCGCTGACATCGTGATGCGGATGTTCGAGCCTGTCATGGAGTTTCCCATACTCCCTTGCGCTGATCTCTACCAGGTTCGCCTTGATCTTTCCCTGATCTGTTTCGATTGATGTGATGCATCAGGCGCCTCCCAGACATAGCAAGGGTTGTTGTCGCACGACGCCATCGTAGGTTTGCAGACCGCCGTCGCCCACACAACGGCGCCGTCGCAGTTCCGGCAGGTCGAGCTCAATGAGTCGATGGAGGAGCGGTGGCAACGCCGTCACCCTCTTGACCTGGGCCATGGACGTTTGGGGATCCGAGTGGATGTGTTGGTGCCACGGTTCTAATCTTCCAGCGGCTGCAAAAAAATATGTGTCAATTTTGTGTTCACGATCTCCCACAAGAGATTTATATTAGCATTGTGCTTCATGTGCAATTGTTTTTGCTCTTCTATTTCATAAATATGACCTGTTTCTTTTTTTTTGCTTCTGCAAAGGACCCAAAATCTGTAAGTCTGCATGGCCTCGCCCTCCAGGCAGTCCACGGATTGGCAATATGCATCAATGGCCGCTCTTGTCTTTACCATTCAGTTCGTCCAGCTTATCAATGATGATGTAGATTGGGAATCACAGTACTACATGCACCACCACTTAGACTGACTCCAACAAGGAGAGTCAGTTTTCATATGCAAATCCACTTTTGCCTAGCACATACAGTGTTTTGCGTTTTCTTCCTCCCGCAGCGTCTCCAACAGAGGATTGCATTTCTTTTCACATGGCACCGGCTCCGCCTCGCATCGGCCACGCGCCGCGCCGCCCTGCGCGTCGTCGCTCCTTGCCCCGCGCCCAGCAGCCGTCCGCCCCGTCCCGCTCGCCTCACGCCGCTGCCCCGCCCCAAGCTCGGTGGCGAAGCCGGAGAGGTTCTCGTGGATGAGCTGCAGCTCGAGCGGGTGGTGCGACACCGCGCCGTGGCTGGGCGTCACTACGCGAGCTCCTGCATCAGCGACGCCCACTGCTTGCCCACGCCGATGTCGAAGTCGAGCCCGTGGATGCAGCTCGCGCTGCCCAACTCGTCCAGCACGGCCTGCACGCAGAAAAGGAAGGCATCGTCGTCCTCGTTGTCCCTGGCCACCACCGCGACACGAAGCCCCGCGCGCGCCGCGCCACTGCTCGTCCCACGCCGCCGCGCTCGCCAGCAACCCCTTGTCTGGTGAGCGGCATCGACCCCGCGCTCGCAGGAACACGAAGCTAGGAGCGAAGCAAAGCAGCCTCGAGCGAGCCCATCCCAATCCACGACGCGAAGCAGCAGCCAACAACCTCCTCGCACACTCACTACCTGCTGCAGGCTGCAGCCTCGATTGACCCTGCCCCGTGTACACCAGCCTGCCGGGCTCCGTCTACATCTTCAAATCCATGAAGAAATCACCGTTGAAGTTATGCTCAGAAATTAGAAACAATCCGAAAGCATGTACAGAAACTCAGATTGCTCAAATTGCGAGCTCATATTGCAGCTTAAATTATCGCAATGCTCCATTGCGAGCTCAAGCGGCAGCACGCGAATCGAGCAAAGGCAACGGCTGTTCCTCGCCACAAATCGAGCAAAGGCAAATCGTATTAGGCTGCTTCGGCCACGGCGAATCGAGCGGCGGCAGCAGCTGCCCCGACGCCGCCGCATGTCACGCCGCGCGCCGCCGCAGTTCGCCGCGCCGCGCTTGACCCGCGCGCTGCGCCGCACGCCGTGCCGCAGCTTACCCCGCCGCCGCAGCCTCGCGCGTCCCGCCGCTGCCCTGCTCGTCCTGCCCCGCGCGACGCGCCATTGCTCGTCGCACGCCGCAGCTCGCGCAGCGTCTCCTCTTCGGCTCGTCGCGCACCGCGTCCCCTGTTTGGATCAAGCGCCGAAATCGCCCTAGACTGGCGCGGCGCGGACTGGCGGAGGTGGTGCGCGGCGCGGCGCGGACCCCACGTCGCCCGGATGCATCGGAGGAGAGAGAACATTCAATTTTGGATCGTCTCTCTCCTGAGAAGGAAAAATGCATACTGCTTTGCCTCCTCTGTTGGAGATGGATTTGGTGATGCACAGTGGATAGAGATATGCATATATGCATTTGCATTGTCTTGTTGGAGTCAGCCTTAGGTTGCAAAATGTACATCATTGATCAGGGGACAACATTAGCTCAAGGCATGCCGCATACAGGTATGTTGTTCTGCTCGGTTGTGTAGCTGTACTATATTTCAAAATATCTTAACCCCAAAGAGAGGAATGTAGTCATCTTAGAGAAAGAACACAATCAGGTAGTATATACAGGTTTTTTATTTGTTTCTTATTATTTTATACTAGTGAAAATGCACGTGCGCCACGCACGTGTCCGCTCAAATAACATCACTTGGCAGGACTTTATCATAAATAAAAATAATATGATGTACCGTGTACGTATCATAAAAAAACACACTTCTGACGCTAATTAACACGACAAACTCAAGAATCTGATAAAATAACAATATTAACATGACAAGTTCAAGAATATGATAAAATAACGATATTGTTTGAATTTAAAGACGCTAATTGACTTTGAGACATAAAAGACATGACGTGGCGCATAGTTATTATTCATTGTCGGTAACGATAGCGACCATATTTATTTGGGAGTCTTCATTTTCATGCAACCTCAAAGCACATTCATATCTCTCAGGCGGTCACGGCCAAGCTGACGTGCTTGATTAGGCGCATTTGTTAGATGCGTTTAAAATCCTACAATTTAATGAAAAAACAATCAACGCAAATTCAGTTGTAGGTTACAAAAAATAAAATGGACCAGAACACAAAGTTGCTATATTACCTCCCATTGCCTCAGCTTCTGGCCTGTCAGGCTCAAAAATAATTTTGCTATATCGAGTAGTGATAGAACACCTGCATTTAAATAATTTGAGGATAAGAGAGGTAAGCAGGAAATGGTGAGAAAATATTGTGTTCATTTCAAAAATATGTGTTCATTCGATGCCTCTTTTTGTGTTCATTTGCACATGGAGTGCAGCAATGGTGTTAAAATATTGTGCCGTGGGGTCGCCATTCTCCAGCGTGGCGCAAAATATGTGGACTGCGGATATGGATGACGAGAATCTGCATACTGCGCATCAAATAATCACATTATATTTAACGAGAAAGGCGTGCATGTATTTTAAATAATTGCATACACAACGTACCACGTGTTCATTATGGCGACATGCCCCCTTGGTCGTCTCCAGGCACGTTTTGTGTCATGGACATCAGATATATAGACAACCACGTCAATAACATCTGTAGGAAAAGTTACGACATATGTTAGAGAAGCAATACCCAGTTTTATTACTAAACTAACAAAGGTGGCAAGCATACCAGTCAAGTTTTTATCTGCCCCAAAATGCTTGACTTGATGAAATGAGCTGAATGTTCGTGGGAACACAGGATATACTATCGGTCTTCTAGAGTTAGAAATCCTGTTTTCAGAAGTAATGCTTGCAAAGAATTCGGCGCCATATACATGAAACACATTGAAAAAGTTTAAATCATATCTGTATCCAACAACGACATCAATGAAATCATAGGGATATTCTTCAACGATTGTTCGAGCCAGATCCAAACAAGTCCTGCCAAATGCCAATGCCTCCATCCTAGTTCTCTGCAACAAAAAACTCATCCCACATTATATTTGACGCCACTGAACCTCTATGCATCGAAAGAGGTGATGCAAATAATTGTACAGTAAATTATTTAATGCACCTAAATTGAGATGATATTACCTTCTCATCGACCAATATAAGTCTTATGTAATTTCCATCCTTGTGCAAGCTTATATTTGCTTTAAAGTATAATTTTGCACTGAAACTACATCTGCTGGTGATGAGATCCAGGTTAATATCACGAAAAAGTATCATTCTGCAAAGGAGAAACACGTGGACGTGAGCACCGGTGTGCAGGGTTCATCAACATGCAAACATAGGCAAAAAATTATAATACATAGAGTTAAATTGAAATTCTAATTAAAGATGCACATGCATAAATTAATTTTTTTACATGGACGTGATGAAAGGTGCTCCTCCATCCAAATGTATTTTACTTGGCAAGATCACAAGAATTATGTGCGAAGAATCACGCTCCTCCATTGAATTATTATCAATCATATAGCACCCGTGGCATTAGAGCCAACAATGTGCTATTTGTACCACGACTATGATCACAAAGTTATAAAAAAATGGTGGCTATTTGTACCGCGACTATGATCACTATATGTAGATTGCTAACTGACACGGCAAATGGCGGAAAAACTGCCACGACCAAATTGTATTACTCTTTGTTCATTTTAGAAATGTTGTACACGGACGGACTGCTTGCCACACTGTCTTCATCTAATGGGATGGAACTCTACCAGTAGCAGGCTGTCCATAACCAAACCGAATACATCTGATGTTTTCTTCACAATCTACAGGAGCAAAGCGCAATATTTCTGCATATCTTCTCAAGCTTCTTCTCAGGATGGTCAAACGCAGCCTTTTCTGTCTGCAAACATGCAACAAATAACGACTTAGTCCTGTGCAATCAGACAATGAAATCAATTGAAATGAAACAAAATGGTTTAGGATAGCACAACATACCTCTTTGTGGTTGCCCCGGGTCTCCTCAAAGAAATCCTTAGCATACTCAATGTCGTCAGGGATCAAAATACTGTCGAACAAAGTTTGACTTAACCTGAAAAATAATGGTGTGATTTAGGAAATAAGAATAAACTCCTAGTGAACTTGTTCCTTTAAGCAACGCCAAGGAAAAAGAATAAAGAAAACTTTGCAAATTTCCCCACAACAAAAATGAAAAGAACCCAACTCATTATTATAGGAATACTACAATGGATTGTCAACAAAAACTTTGCAAATTTCCCCATAATAAAAACTTTGCAAATTTCCCCACAACAAAAATGAAAAGAACCCAACTCATTATTATAGAAATACTACAATGGATTGTCAACATGAAAAGAAGAGGGGACGTATAATCTTGAGACAAGTTCAAAAATTACCTCTGTTTTCACACTGATGCAGCTGGACATATTATCTCCTTCCTTGCATCTTCATGCATTACCTTCAATACTTGCAGAGTGACGAAGGATACCACATTAGCAGTACAGTCAAGTAATACGATTTTGGTGACTATCAGAGTGCTCTCCGGCTCTCCGTCGATCAATTCTGTTGCCAATCCGGAAAGATTGTTGCCGACCTAACAATATTGCGCCCCTGGTAGGGGAGGGTACACGTCGCCGTGACTCACTGCTTCTCATCCGACGAGCACCGTCCCCTGCAACCTGGAGCAACACAAACCGTCAATGATTCATTAGCGCCCATGTTACATCATGGCAATCATGGAACCCCCAAGATTAAGATTGAGATAAATTAACCTGGCCACAGACAACGATCATCAACGATTCAAGACGGTGCCAGCAACAGGTTTGGCAAGATCACCAAGCTCGGTGTTCTTTGCACGGCTAAAGTGCGACACACCTACCCCGGAAATCAATCACACAATTAACCATCGTGGGTGATCCCATCAGTGTCGTCTCTTCCTTGCTTGAAAATTGCTACAGGGAAGGAGGAAGGGAAGAAAAGAAACAATTCTGAATAGGGAGGTATTCATTGCTACCGTGAGACAGAAAGAAAAGGAAGGAAACAAATCAGGAATTAATAGGATTCATTCAGCACTACCGTGCGAGAGGAATTAAAGGAAGGAAACAAATCACAAAATATGGAAACCACGTTGGGTAAAATTGGTAACTGGTCAACGTGTTTGAGAATCACGGGAGAGGGTTTGCGGGAGGGTGGAAAACTTCCCAGGTACCATTTGTTCCCCCTTATTTTAGAAACCTTCCTAATTCTATTAGGAAGAAGAAACTTTCACGTATAATGGTGTCATTAGGAAGAAGAAACCTTCCTAATCAGTCTATCACGTACAAAGGGAAAGAACTTTATTGTCGGAATAATGGGATGTGGGTTGAAGGCCGCGGGTGGTGGGATTGCGTGGGTAACAAAAATATTGCGATCCCTTGACCAATTGTACTGAGCGTGATGCAATGTCCCATGGTTTGTCCCCCCTTCCGCGGACCCGGGCCCATTATGGTAGGGTCTGATGGTAGATCAAAAGACTTTAATTTTGATCAACGGTTAATATACAGGTGGGGTAGATTCTGGCAGGTCAAAATTATTTTTGTCTCAACTGGTTCTTTAAGGGTTTAGATACAAGAATAAATGGAAATCATGTATCAGCAACATTGAGCTTCTTATTATCGACATAATCGGTGTATCTCTCGATATCACTAAATGACTTGTTGTCTGATTTTGTATCACTTAATGACTGATTGTCAACACAAATAGCATGATTGAAATATTGGTTCTATTGCTTAAACTAGGCTCTTTTCTATTGGCACTGGGAACATATTTGTTCTCCTATAGTCGATATATCTTTTTAGAGAATTCTTGGCATTATATTTACAAGATGCAAGTGCTAAACATATCCTTCACTATTTCTACAGGCCTTTCTCGCTCGTATGAAGAAAAATATCATGGAATCTTTTACTTAGATTTGCTTACATATGTACCACATGTAAGTACCAAGTATGATTATATTCACGGAACACACATTACTGCATATTGCTTCACCATTTTACTTTACTCTTTCCTTTTGTTGAAATGCCCAGAAATATCTTTACTATTTTGTTGTGTTCAGTAATTGTTATTGTCTAAAATCGTAGAAGTTCTAACACATATAGACTACAGCTTACTATTTCATTGTCTAAAATCGTGGAAGTATTTTTTGTATGAATGCCATGGCATTGTAGAAGATAACGACTTTGAAGGCTTGATGAACAAAGGAAAGGTAAGCATCGTTCGCTTTGGCATGGGATTTCCTCTTAGGGCTCCTGGTCTAGATCTGAAAAATTCTCATTACCTGACTGTTCTTACTGAAATTTGCAGGAATCAATTATTCGTTGATGGCACAACTTTAATCGAAAATCCAACGTTCTACCTGAATCCTTCCATTTTTTTTTTATTCATGATGATGCTCAATGGAAGGTGACTCCTTGGGTTCTTGAAGCGCTGCCATGGTAGTTGTTGGTTTACTTTGGCTCTTGTAGGCGAATGGAAAATGTGATATCAGTCAACATGAGTAGCAATTTGGATCGATGGAGTGCTCTGGTCCTTGCATTGTTAAATTTGTGTCCCCTTTAGGTTCTACCTGAATCCTTCCATTTTCCTTGTGAGATCATCACAGATCCTATATTGAAGCCGAATATTTGCTTATTATGTCTAATTACAATAAATATTTTCATTTACAATAAATATTTTCATTTGACACATTGATCTGGTGTTCCCAAAAGTTACAAAGTCAGTTGAGAAGTAATAATTATGATATCAGCATCCTCCATTATCAAATTGTGATTCATTAATTAAGGCTCATGCACTTCTCTCTTTCTAAATTAAGGTTTCAGTTTTATGCACTGCAAATCGAGTTGTTAAGGATGAGACATCATTGTACTGAAGTATCAATCCTATCCGGTATCGATTTCGTCTTAACCATGTGAATGTATTTTGTAGTGTTGCTAGCCTTCTTCGAAAGAATTAAATTCACTTTTTATTTCAGAAAGGAAAGGATGCTTTAATCCTGTGTGGAGCCTCATCCGAGTGAACATTCAAGTAACTCTTGGCGGTGGTTCTATTTCACTTTGTTGTTCGTTCAGCATCCATAAAGATAGTGCGAATTTAGCAACTGAGCACACATTGGATTTGTGCATTTTGGCAATATTTAGTTGGATATCCAAATGATATACTAGCAGACATGTTATCTGTTTAACATGGTACGAGATTAGTTTATCATTTACTTGAACATGTAGGGTGCCATTTAGATTAGTTTATCATTTACTTTGATTCTTTGATATACAGAACGTTGTCAGCATACAAATCTTGTTGAGAGGATCTGTAATTGATATTTCAATCAAAACCAGCATGGATCTTTTAAATTTTGTGTACTGAACAAATACTTGTATCTGTACAGAAAATATTCCATACCTGATTTTGGCTTCACAGGTTTTCCTACATAATTATCCATTTGTCATTCTTGATATTTCAGTTATGTATGTTACATGGGATTGGCAAGTCATATACATTGTGCATATCAGTTGGCGCATCTGTCTGTGACACTGGAATTTAACAGATATTAGCTGATGCAGATATCTACCAATGTCTCTCAAGTTACTTGGCTCAGAAAGACATTTGAAGCACTAGAAGGTAGCTTCCTGTTTTCTGCCTTATGATTTGGGAAGCAGAATCAATTTACATTTGCCGCAGAATATGAATTCAAAATTACCCTTACAACTTTTAGTGCACAGTATGTTGGTGGATTATTGTGGCAGTGAATATACCACTTTTAGTGCTCTGCTCCTTTGTGCGTACAATTTTTTTTTAGGATTTTACAGCAATAGCAGCTGCTGTTTTGAGGGTACAGTCTTATTTGGAGTTGTGCAGAATGGAGAAAGAGGCAATGGAGAACGAGGCAGAGGGGTAGATGTTTTCTGTACTGCACTGCAGGCATGCAGAGAGACAATTCTTAGGTTAAGACATTCATCATAATTGTATTGCCCAGATATTAGTGTACCTAGCTCAAAACTGCTGAATGTTGCATTGGTCTCTCATTGCTCGAAGTTATTATTTTGAAATATATACCAAGAAGATAATGTAGTCAAATACATCATAATTTTCATGATCCTCTCAAGTGATGCTATTTTTTAAACACGTACGTGGCGCACGTGCATTTGTACTAGTACTTCACTAGGGAGCATGTGGGAGGGGTTCTAACGTTTACTGGCCTACCGGAGATTGCAGTAAGCAATTCTTCGTTACCAGGCTCCTCATATGTTTATGTGCGCAGTAATGAAAGTCCTATGGTACCGTTGTGGAATATTACTGAGTCTGAATCTTATACTGAACTGTTGCCTTATACTTTTATTATCATGTAATGGAGCTTCGTTACCATTTTCACTTTTGGCCTGCATATAGACGAGTTACTCGTACGTTTTCCTGAACGAAAAATTACATGCGCAGCATGTAAGCCAGACCAGATAATACATAAGTTTTTACCTCGTTGTGCCAAAAAATCATGTTGTCTATTTTCGATGACCTGCCATCATATTGTTTCAGTATTCCTTTCGCGAATAAGAGATGGTTCCCAGAGTTTACTCCATTAAACTTCCACTACAGTTTTGGTCAGGTTTGAGGGAACAAAGAGAGAAGCCAGTGTGGTCGTAGGGGCTCCAAGAGGAAAATATGGTGGACGAAACCAAATACAAATGGAAAATCATGCACGCCAAGGAATTTTAACTTTGGCAAGAGTGCGAAATTTCAACAATGTGATGCTCCTTTCCGCTCCAGAAATTTGATCCTTTTTTTAAATGAAATTTGATCTTTTGACAGCCGTAACATTGTTTCACACTTCTAGGTGGGGTCCAGCTAAAATACCTTTTATTTATTTGTTTAAAAATGTGAAAGTTATGAATGGGCTCTCTCACTGTCATACCCTATTTCTGGAATATGTTGTGCATCCTGTATTAGTCCCTGGATCAGTAGCTGATACGCACAAGAACACATATAACTTCGAATAGATAAATGATATAGGACCCTTAGTGGCGGGACGGCAAGAAAATATCCAAGTCCATCCACCCAGCTAACGGTGAACCAGACAACGGAAACCTTGGCCCAAAGCCACAAGCAGACTTGAGAAGCAGAACCGAAAACCCAATCATCGTCGTCTTCTACGAAGTCTTCTCCTACTAAACCAACAATCGCAAACGCGTGAGTATATAAGGTACTCAGCAAGCCCTACACTACACAAGGGTATATATACATGCATACTTGGTCTTAGCAAGGAGGAGGCTATATGGTTTACTTGCAGCAAAGCAAACTTTATGCAGGGTTCACTAAATCAAGACAAGGATTCATAGATAAAACAGGGAATTGATTGTCAATATTTTAGTTGGTTGGCCCTGGGGGAGTATGGACATTCCCGCCAGTTCCTAAGTTTTAATTGGGCCTTCTGACCTCAAGGATCATACCGACCCGGCACACTTGCCATCACTTCCAAAACACGGGCTGACTACAACCCACTCACATGCCAAGGAAAGAGAGAGGTGGCTAATCCATACGTGCGCAACAATAATGTGTCATATGCCATGACAACGTCCATCCGGATGAATTTTACACTCTGCAGAGGTTGTACATCTTTTCCCACGGGCTATGCACCCTTTGCAAGGGGGTACATAACGCCTAGTCCATCTCCTCCGAGTAGTCTCACAATTCCACCACGAAATCACACTCAGGGGCTTGTGACATGAAGGTCACATCTGGCACTGTACGCAGGGTACGTCGTGCTCCTGTAACACATAACAGGATCCTGTAACACATACCAGGACGGGCGGCATTCCCGTAACCTATAGCGGGTTCCGCGAGCCGGATCATAGGTACGTTTCCTATGTCCTTTTCCTGAGCTTTCGTTGCCTCGACTGGCCTACAGATGGCATTTGCAAGGGTACCAAGAAGATAGGGTAGGTCCTTCCCATAGGGGTTCCGTGGTTGTACGAGAATCATTATGTTTACGGGCGTCAGAACCGGTCCTTATATGGCCGGGCAAGCACCATATCCCACACTAGGGGTCTATCACACAAACAACAATCCACTAGTGGCCTTGCCCGCAATCCAACCCATTCCATCATCACCGTCACCATCAACATCATCACCTAACACAGTTGTGCTCCTCCCAATCCCAAAATGTCACACACACACACCACCAAACTCGTTTAACAAAGTTGTAAAACATATATATATGTAAGGTGTAGCAATGTAAAAACATTGCAGAGGTCCTAAGCATTCTAGTAGCAAGGTAAAAGTGCCATCATAGAAATAATGGAACTATCCTAGGGTTATCAAGGTGACAGGTAAACAAAGGTAAACAAGGATTCAGATATTAACGCCTAAGTAACAGACATCAATATCAATAAGCAAGTAGGACCATAGCTACACAAGCAGTAAAATAACAATTAATGTATAATACTAGAGTAGGCTCTATAGGTGTATTGCGAAAATAGTCGGTTCAATCATGATCAAGGAGATGTACAGCTTGCCTTCACTAATTAGTCTTCTTCTTCACGTCCTCGTACTCCGGGTCCTCGGATCCTTTCTAGAAGCTTATATCTTCTGACTCGTCCTTGGACTTGGATCCTTCGGCTCGTCCTTGAAGCTTGAATCTTCTGAACCTTCCTTGAATTCTTCTGGCTCTTCCTCGAGTCTCACATAAGCTAGCGTATAGAAATATACCGTATAAACAACTACCGCAAAAGAAAATAAAGACCGAGAAGAACCAAATAAGATCTAATTAACTTCAAAAGAACCGATAGAACACCGAAGAGAGACGAGAAACACAATGTATGCATGATGCATTAGGTTTTACTGTAAAGGGCTCTAAAATCTTAAAAGACTATCAGGGGGGATGCATCGAGCACTAAGTCTTTCGATGTGTATGATAGACACTAAAACATGATAAGTGCATGCTTGCATGTGTAGGTAGGAGAGGGCGTGTGCATGTGTTAGTTGTACATTGGCGGCATTACGGCTTTATATAGGTCGTAACCTATATAAAGGTTCATGCAACAAATGGACAAGTGCAAGGTGTGTCACTTTAATTACCTAGTTATATTAGGTTAATAACTAATGGTGATTAGTTATTAATTACTTACTATATTGATTAATTACTAAGGTTATTCCACTAATTATTTGCCATGAGCTAAGCGCATGACGATGGTACGTGTACGTGATTATGCATGGCATGGATGCATGGTTGCAAATAAAAGACAAGGATCAATCGATAAGACCAACTAGCAATTGAAATAACAATGAACAATAAATCCAATAAGCTCCAATGAAGGACCACATAAATACGAGAATAATAATAAATAACAGAGCTTGGTCAGGATCGGTGGTAATCAATAGATTAAGGTTGATGGAGCGATGGTTGAGATAGGTTAGACTTGTAGCTGGGTTGCGATAAAAAGATACTAGGTTTTGGTGTGAAATGATACAACAAGATTGGTTAGACTCACGCTAGGAGGTGAATGAGCATTGGCGACAAGCGATATCGACGCCACATGATTTGCCGTCATGGTAAATAGGATACTAGATTTCGGAGCGATACATCACGAAAGATTGGGTAGGTTTATTGTTAGCGAGTGAGGGTGTACGTGTGACATATAAGGTTAAGGCGGAATGATGTATTGCGATGAGGAGGGTACTAGGATGTGAGGCAAAGATATATTGCATGATTGGTTAGGTTCAACGTTAAACGATAAAGCGGGTAGCTACAACATGCAAGATTGACGTCGCATAAATTGGCGATATGGAAGAACATCAAAAGAGGGAAGATTATATGGTATTGATAGCTTGCTGGTCCATTCTAAAGCTCCAAGAGTAGTACCAAAGGGTACTACGCGTTTCTACGAACGCGTGGGCGCAAGAATCGCCCAAAACGGAGCTACGGTGATGAAGTTATAGCTATTCGAAGGTTTTAGGGGCTTATGCGCGATTACAGAAACATTCAGGGAGTACATCTGTAATTACAGAAAGGTTCTAGGGCCTAGTTGTAATTACAGAAGGTCTTGGGGACCAAAATGTAATTATGGAAAAGTTTAAGGGCTTTAGAGCAAAAAGACAGGGGCTAAAATATAATTACAGAAAAGTACAAGGTTGTTTCTGTAAAAAGACAGGACCTAAAAATAATTATGCAAAAGTTCAGGGGCTTATCTGCAAGATTACAGGGGCTGGGGATTTTCTAGAATTTTTGGATTTATTTTTCTATTGGAAATCCGGTGGACCGAGTCCATGGGCTCTGTGGACCGAGGCAAAGGACGTGGTCCACAGGTCCATGGTGGACCGGTTACATAAACGAAGGGGTACGCAATCTCAGCCGTTCGATGGGGATTGGGCGGTCGACGTGTCTCCGGCGAGGTGGCGGCGGCCGGAAAGGATGGGGGCGGCGGCGCCATGCGCGGGCTCGCCGGAGTTCGCTGTTCCGGCGCTCCGGTGGCCCAAAATCGATGCGACAAAGTCCAAGAGAGAAAGGGGAGGGAGGAGAGCTCACAACGAGGGTCGCGTGAGGCCAGGGAGCGACGGACGAGGCGGGCGATGACGAGGCGCGGAGCGCGGTGGAGGCGCTCGACGCGGGACGGTCTCCGGTGGCAGAGCGGGACGGAGAAGGAGCGCAGGAGGGGCGGCGCGACGCGGCGAGGCTTGGCGTCGTGCCGTCGTCGACGGAGGAGCTGGGGACGCGCGGCGACGAGGATGGGGCACGACGCTCGGCGGTGGCACTCGGCAGCGAGGGCGATGGAGCGGAGCGGGTCGAGTCGCTGCGGGCCGAGGAGGTGCGCGGCGTCAAGGCGGAGAGGAGCGTCAAGGCGTCGCCGAGGGAGGACGTTGGAACATGTTGGTGACGACGAAAGGCACGGGCGCGCGGCGGCGGCGGCCGGTGGCGGTGCAAGGCGAAGAGGGCGACGGAGCGCGACGCGTCGAGTTCGCGTGGGTCGAGGACGTGCACAGCAACGAGACGAAGCTGGTGCGTGCACGAGGTGACCGGGACGCGGCCGGGAAGGTGGCCGGCGTCGAGCTCGCACGGCTGCAGACGGCGGCGCACGGCGGAGCAGTGCGTTCACGCGTCCGTGGCCCAATGCTCGTCAAGGAGGAGCTCCAGCGGGGCAGCGTGGCGTCGCGAAACTCTTCGGTGTGTCGTCCGGCGCGGGGCTTGCTGGAGAAGGGCGAATTTGGCGGCGGCGTGGGAGAGAAGGAGATGGGGAAAAGAAGGAATTGGAGCTTTCTGGTGCTCGGGAAGGGAAGCTGAGAGCTGGGAAAGGAAGAGAGGAGTGGCGCGCGTCGATTCTTATAGCAGGAGGAAGCGAGGGAGGCCGAGAGGGGCGGTCATGGTCGTCGGTCTCCGGTCGCCGTGGTTAATGGTGACGGGACGCGACGGGGCAGGGGAGATGGGCGGCCACACCGTGTGACGCGAGCGGAGGCATGGCCACAGGGGAGAGGAGGTGACAGGACGACGGAGCTCCACGTGAATGACGCGACGAGCTGACAGAGGGGCGACGTCGGCGGCATGGGCGACGGCGCGGCGCCTTGACCCGCGGAGAGAGGAGGAGGACCGAGGTGGAGGCGGGCCAGGCTAGGCCGAAGTGGGCCGGAGCGGGCTGCGGCCAGCGAGAGAAAAGAAAAAGGGCAAGCTGGGCCCGAAGGAGGGGTTTCGGCCCAAGATGTTTGAGGAAAAAGGAATAGGTTTAATCTTTTCAGGAAATCGAGTTTTATCAAATTTGAATGGAATTCAAATTTGAGAGAGGGATTAAACAGAACAAACACACAAAATTAAATAAGTGAAACAAAAAAATGCATATGGTGAAATTTGTGCAAGTTTAAAGATCAAACTTTCAAATTCAAGGTGAATTTGTGAGGGTTTAAGATACAATTATTTTAGTTTGTTGTAAATTCAAAAGGTCAAACTTTTAGTGATTTTTAAATGTAAGCAAACACTTGAGCACTAGTTTTATTATTTGAAAATTTTTATATTCTAGCTAGGTTTTTAATTGTTTAGTGAATTTTGTTTTGAAAATTCATGGTAAGATAAGAGTTGGACAAAAATTTAAATTTGGAGTGATTTTTATTCCTTTTTATTTGCTTTGAAATTTTGGGGTGTTACAGAGCTACCCCACTTAAAAAGAATCTCGTCCTCGAGATTCGAACGAGCTTCTGGACGGTACAAAACTTCTGATGCGTCTTCTTGCTTGATGGTGGTAACATCCAAAATTTCACTGAAGACTTCTTGGTGTTGTGGTTTTGATAGCATGTTCTTGTCATTGGAGTGGTCTTCGGTACTGTCGATCGATGTAGAGGATATACTTTCTTCACTGTTGTATGGGGTCCTACCCCACTTAAAAGGATTGCAACTTGGGTACCATGGATAACATTCGGTTGTTTCTCTGCTTATCTTATCCAAAAGATTTAGACTTATCTCATTGTTCCATAGGCGGCCTTTCCAAGTGCCTTTATTTCCTCAAAGATGGGTTTACGAAGGACTTTATCCAACTTTAAGAGCTAGGTACATTGATATCACTTGAAGTCAGCTCTTATCCAAGATAGACAAACAACCTATTTCATCACCATACAACTCTCGATACAACACTTGATTGATAAAGCAAAGCGTGGAGTTCAACAGACTGCTTTTATTACAACACCCTTACATAAAGTTTCTAACCATTGACATCCAAACTCAGGACACAGTAGATTTGTACTTCAAACGAGGTTGTTACTCGTTGTCTCCTTGCGTGACAGCTCCAGGGCAGTCTCCTACGAAGTGGCCATGATTCCGACACAAGTAGCACTTCTGATTTGCTCTTGGTGCCTTCTTTCCTTGTGGTTTGCCTTCACTACTCTGCTTACAAGTACTGGGAGCCCTAGAGCCAGGAGGGGTTGCACGTGGTTTGTTTTTCTTCTTTCTTGGATATCCCTGCTTCTGGGGATGTTTCCATTCTTTTACTTCACTTTTTCTTTCTGGCTCAAATGGCTGGATCTCATGGCTTTTGTCATTTTTCTGATCTGTTAGAGCTTCTTCAAGCAAAATGGCTTTATTCATCAGTGTGTTGAAGTCTGGATAATTGTGAGTGACCAGATGTACTCTCAGGTTATGGTTGAGACCTTTTCTGAAACGGTTCTGCTTCTTTTGATCTGTGTTGGCCTCATCTGGGGCATATCGGACTAAATTCATAAACTTCCTGATGTATTCATTCACTGTCATAGATTCTTGCTTTAGGTTACGGAATTCATCTGCTCTTATGTCCATGATTCCTTCTGGGATATGTTATTCACGAAAAGCTTGTTGGAATTCGTCCCACGTAATACCATCTTGATCTGCAACTGTTTCCTTAAAGTTATCCCACCATTCTGCGGCAACTCCAACTAGTTGGTGAGTGGATAACATAACTTTCTCTTGGTCACTGGCTGCGACTGTATCGAGCTTCTTGGCAACACTTTTGAGCCAATCATCAGCAGCTAATGGGTTATCATCAGTGTTGTCGTAGACAGGTGGCCTGAGTTTCATGAACTCTGTTATCTTAGAACTCATCCCATGATTGCTCTGTTGTTCCTGAGAAATTACTTCCAAGAGTTGAGTCTGCTTGGCCATCACTTCTGTGAGGTTGACCGGTGGTGGTTGAGGCATCACATTATTGTCCTGGTTGTCGTTGTTGTCAGTCTCTTGGTTGATTTCTTCTTCTTCATGCTGACCTGCCTCAGTTTCCTGGTCGTGGGCTGTGGTGGGCCCTCTTTGGGTTGCTTCACGACGTCGTTGAGTAGTTGGCTTCTTTCTTTTGTTAGTTCCACTTCTTGCGGTTCTTCTAACGGTGCCATGTCTTTCAGGTGCTTTTGCTTTGTGCTTCTGGCGGTTCTGAACGTGGGCGGGCTTCTTTGGCGGCATTCTGGTTTCACTAGAAGGGATTTAGGCAGGGGTTAGGCAGGGATTTTGGGCTTAAGCTGTTGTTAAGCTGCTAAACTAATTATCAAACTGTCGTTGCTGTTATTATATTATTTGATTTGATTAAGAGCAGTCAATCATAGATAAATAAGGAGCCAAAAATAAATAAAAACATCAAATCACACAAACAACATGATTTATTTGTTGTGGCTTCGAGTGTGATCGTACTACAAACGTGGTTTAAGGCTCGAGGGTATGCTGACTATCGATCTTGAGTGTCCTAAAAAACTCGACCAATAGTCCGTGACCGAAAAGAAATCGAGAGGGTCATATGACCTGGTCGGATAAATAAGAACCATTGCTCACACTTCTGCACTGGAGGGGCTTCACTGACTTGGTGTTTAGTGCTAACTAAACACATGTATTCATGATCATTGCATTTAACAAGGTTGATTTTCTGGACTTGCATTCCATATTCCTCTGAGGTTGACTTGAGACATTATTTCACAGCAACACTGATACTTTTATTGCTCACACACAGAATTACATCTTCAGTACAACTTAGGTTATCAAGATTACAACTCCTTACAAGTGCTGATAGTACTTCATGCAAGTGATAACATCCTTCTAAACTGTCCTTCACGAGGAACTTATTTTGGATATCTTGGCACAAGTAGCATGTCTGCATACTCGACATACTTTGTCGTCTTCAGGATTGTAATCTTTTGGCACTAGTTCTTGCCATCATTGTTTCCTTGTCCGAGGAATTCGGGGCAATCCGCTATGAAGTGCCCATGCTTTCGGCAGGCAAAGCACGTCGGACTAGCTCGTGGTACCTTTCGGTTGGCTATGGGTGGCAGATTTGCACTGCTTGAGCCTTCATGCATATCAGTCAGTTGGTGAAAGGTATGTCCTTTTGCTGCGATCATGGGCTTCTTGAGCCTTCAAGACATAACTTGATCAAATCCTGGTATGACATACTTTCTCTTCTTGTTGCGGCTCTCATTGGCCTCTCTTGGTTGTAGCAGTTTCGTGAGATCGTCGATCTCTTCATTGATCTTCTTCACTTGATTCTTTCATGTTACTTAACCTTTCAAGTATACTTGCGTTGATAGGAGGTGACAGGTACGTGCCATCCATGTTATCCCAAGCTTCTTGCTGTTGACGCTCTTGCTGTACTGCAGATTGAATCTGTGTAGGTGGTGCTCGGACTTGAGGTACTTCATTCTTCAGGTGGGTATGTGCAGCTCTTGCTTCAAAGCTTGGTTCACGGTAGGGGCAATTGGCGATCTTGTGTCCAGAGTTGTGGCAATAGAAGCATGTTCTTGGTGGTTTGGTTCTTTTAGCGGCCTTGACATTGCTCTGTTTAGGAACCATATCCGGTGCACGATAAACCTGGTATAAGTTGCCTTCCACTTCTACGGTCACATAGTCCTCATTGTCCATTGGGTTGAATATTCCTGTACACAGACGTTTCCAGATCAGATACTTCTTGTTGGAGAGAAGGAAGCAACGGGTTTTTAACAAGAGGGGAAAAGTTATTATGGAGAGGTTTTGCAACTAGTTTTGAAAATAGTCATTTTTGCGCGTAACAAATTCTAGGTTTTCGTTCTACAGTCAAGCATTGCTCTAATACCACTCTGTCATACCCCATTTCTGGAATATATTGTGCATCCTGTATTAGTCCCTGGATCAGTAGCTGATACGCACAAGAACACATATAACTTCGAATAGGTAAATGATATAGGACCCTTAGTGGCGGGACGACAAGAAAATATCCAAGTCCATCCACCCAGCTAACGGTGAACCAGACAGCGGAAACCTTGGCCCAAAGCCACAAGCAGACTTGAGAAGCAGAACCGAAAACCCAATCGTCGTCGTCTTCTACGAAGTCTTCTCCTACTAAACCAACAATCGCAAACGCGTGAGTATATATGGTACTCAGCAAGCCCTACACTACACAAGGGTATATATACATGCATACTTGGTCTTAACAAGGAGGAGGCTATATGGTTTACTTGCAGCAAAGCAAACTTTATGCAGGGTTCACTAAATCAAGACAAGGATTCGTAGATAAAACAGGGAATTGATTGTCAATATTTTAGTTGGTTGGCCCTGGGGGAGTATGGACATTCCCGCCAGTTCCCAAGTTTTAGTTGGGCCTTCTGACCTCAAGGATCATACCGACCCAGCACACTTGCCATCACTTCCAAAACACGGGCTGACTACAACCCACTCACACGCCAAGGAAAGAGAGAGGTGGCTAATCCAAACGTGCGCAACAATAATGTGTCATATGCCGTGACAACGTCCATCCAGATGAATTTTACACTCTGCAGAGGTTGTACATCTTTTCCCACGGGCTATGGACCCTTTGCAAGGGGGTACATAACGCCTAGTCCATCTCCTCCGAGTAGTCTCACAATTCCACCACGAAATCACACTCAGGGGCTTGTGACATGAAGGTCACATCTGGCACTGTACGCAGGGTACGTCGTGCTCCTGTAACACATAACAGGATCCTGTAACACATACCAGGATGGACGGTACTTCCGTAACCTATAGCGGGTTCCGCGAGCCGGATCATAGGTACGTTTCCTATGTCCTTTTCCTGAGCTTTTGTTACCTCGACTGGCCTCCAGATGGCATTTGCAAGGGTACCAAGAAGATAGGGTAGGTCCTTCCCATAGGGGTTCCGTGGTTGTACGAGAATCATTATGTTTACGGGCGTCAGAACCGGTCCTTATATGGCCGGGCAAGCACCATATCCCACACTAGGGGTCTATCACACAAACAACAATCCACTAGTGGCCTTGCCCGCAATCCAACCCATTCCATCATCACCGTCACCATCAACATCATCACCTAACACAGTTGTGCTACTCCCAATCCCAAAATGTCACACACACACCACCAAACTCATTTAACACAGTTGTAAAACATATATGTGTGTAAGGTGTAGCAATGTAGAAACATTGCAGAGGTCCTAAGCATTCTAGTAGCAAGGTAAAAGTGCCATCATAGAAATAATGGAACTATCCTAGGGTTATCAAGGTGACAGGTAAACAAGGATTCAGATATTAACGCCTAAGTAACAGACATCAATATCAATAAGCAAGTAGGAACACAATGTATGCATGATGCATTAGGTTTTACTGTAAGGGGCTCTAAAATCTTAAAAGACTATCAGGGGCGATGCATCGAGCACTAAGGCTTTCGATGTGTATGATAGACACTAAAACATGATAAGTGCATGCTTGCATGTGTAGGTAGGAGAGGGCGTGTGCATGTGTTAGTTGTACATTGGCGGCATTACGGCTTTATATAGGTCGTAACCTATATAAAGGTTCATGCAACAAATGGACAAGTGCAAGGTGTGTCACTTTGATTACCTACTTATATTAGGTTAATAACTATTGGTGATTAGCTATTAATTTCTTACTATATTGATTAATTACTAAGATTATTCCACTAATTATTTGCCATGAGCTAAGCGCACGACGATGGTACGTGTACGTGATTAAGCATAGCATGGATGCATGGTTGCGAATAAAAGACAAGGATCAATCGATAAGACCAACTAGCAATTGAAATAACAATGAACAATAAATCCAATAAGCTCCAATGAAGGACCACATAAATACGAGAATAATAATAAATAACAGAGCTTGGTAAGGATCGGTGGTAATCAATAGATTAAGGTTGATGGAGCGATGGTTGAGATAGGTTAGACTTGTAGCTGAGTTGCGATAAAAAGATACTAGGTTTTGGTGTGAAATGATACAACAAGATTGGTTAGACTCACGCTAGGAGGTGAATGAGCATTGGCGACAAGCGATATCGACGCCACATGATTTGCCGTCATGGTAAATAGGATACTAGATTTCGGAGCGATACATCACGAAAGATTGGGTAGGTTTATTGTTAGCGAGTGAGGGTGTACGTGTGACATATAAGGTTAAGGCGGAATGATGTATTGCGATGAGGAGGGTACTAGGATGTGAGGCAAAGAGATATTGCATGATTGGTTAGGTTCAACGTTAAACGATAAAGCGGGTAGCTACAACATGCAAGATTGACGTCGCATAAATTGGCGATATGGAAGAACATCAAAAGAGGGAAGATTATATGGTATTGACAGCTTGTTGGTCCATTCTAAAGCTCCAAGAGTAGTACCAAAGGGTACTACGCGTTTCTACGAACGCGTGGGCGCAAGAATCGCCCAAAACGAAGCTACGGTGATGAAGTTATAGCTATTCGAAGGTTTTAGGGGCTTATGCGCGATTACAGAAACATTCAGGGAGTACATCTGTAATTACAGAAAGGTTCTAGGGCCTAGTTGTAATTACAGAAGGTCTTAGGGACCTAAATGTAATTATGGAGAAGTTTAAGGGCTTTAGAGCAAAAAGACATGGGCTAAAATATAATTACAGAAAAGTACAAGGTTGTTTCTGTAAAAAGACAGGACCTAAACATAATTATGCAAAAGTTCAGGGGCTTATCTGCAAGATTACAGGGGCTGGGAATTTTCTAGAATTTCTGGATTTATTTTTCTATTGGAAATCCGGTGGACCGAGTCCACGGGCTCTGTGGACCGAGGCAAAGGACGTGGTCCACAGGTCCATGGTGGACCGGTTACATAAACGAAGGGGTACGCAATCTCAGCCGTTCGATGGGGATTGGGCGGTCGACGTGTCTCCGGCGAGGTGGCGGCGGCCAGAAAGGATGGGGGCGGCGGCGCCATGCGCGGGCTCGCCGGAGTTCGCTGTTCCGGCGCTCCGGTGGCCCAAAATCGATGCGACAAAGTCTAAGAGAGAGAGGGGAGGGAGGAGAGCTCACAGCGAGGGTCGTGCGAGGCCGGGGAGGGACGGACGAGGCGCGGAGCGCGGTGGAGGCGCTCGACGCGGGACGGTCTCCGGTGGCAGAGCGGGACGGAGAAGGAGCGCAGGAGGGGCGGCGCGACGCGGCGAGGCTTGGCGTCGTGCCGTCGTCGATGGAGGAGCTGGGGACGCGCGGCGATGAGGATGGGGCGCAACGCTCGGCGGTGGCACTCGGCAGCGAGGGCGATGGAGCGGAGCGGGTCGAGTCGCTGCGGGTCGAGGAGGTGCGTGGCGTCAAGGCGGAGAGGAGCGTCAAGGCGTCGCCGAGGGAGGACGTCGGGACGTGTCGGCGACGACGAAAGGCACGGGCGCGCGGCGGCGGCGGCCGGTGGCGGTGCAAGGCGAAGAGGGCGACGGAGCGCGACGCGTCGAGTTGGCGTGGGTCGAGGACGTGCACAGCAACGAGACGAAGCTGGTGCGTGCACGAGGTGACCGGGACACGGCCGGGAAGGTGGCCGGCGTCGAGCTCGCACGGCTGCAGACGGCGGCGCACGGCGGAGCAGTGCGTTCACGAGTCTGTGGCCCAATGCTCGTCAAGGAGGAGCTCCAGCGGGGCAGCGTGGCGTCGCGGAACTCTTCGGTGTGTCGTCCGGCGTGGGCTTGCCGGAGAAGGGCGAATTTGGCGGCGGCGAGGGAGAGAAGGAGATGGTGAAAAGAAGGAATTGGAGCTTTCTGGTGCTCGGGAAGGGAAGCTGAGAGCTGGGAAAGGAAGAGAGGAGTGGCGCGCGTCGATTCTTATAGCAGGAGGAAGCGAGGGAGGCCGAGAGGGGCGGTCAAGGTCGTCGGTCTCCGGTCGCCGTGGTTAATGGCGACGGGACGCAATGGGGCAGGGGAGATGGGCGGCCACACCGTGTGACGCGAGCGGAGGCATGGCCACAGGGGAGAGGAGGTGACAGGACGACGGAGCTCCACGTGAATGACGCGACGAGCTGACGGAGGGGCGACGACGCGGCGCCTTGACCCGCGGAGAGAGGAGCAGGACCAAGGTGGAGGCGGGCCAGGCTAGGCCAAGGTGGGCCGGAGCGGGCTGCGGCCGGTGAGAGAAAAGAAAAAGGGCGAGCTGGGCCGGAAGGAGGGGTTTCGGCCCAAATGTTTGAGGAAAAAGGAATAGGTTTAATCTTTTCAGGAAATCGAGTTTGATCAAATTTGAATGGAATTCAAATTTGAGAGAGGGATTAAACAGAACAAACACACAAAATTAAATAAGTGAAACAAAAAAATGCATATGGTGAAATTTGTGCAAGTTTAAAGATCAAACTTTCAAATTCAAGGTGAATTTGTGAGGGTTTAAGATACAATTATTTTAGTTTGTTGTAAATTCAAAAGTTCAAACTTTTAGTGATTTTTAAATGTAAGCAAACACTTGAGCACTAGTTTTATTATTTGAAAATTTTTATATTCTAGCTAGGTTTTTAATTATTTAGTGAATTTTGTTTTGAAAATTCATGGTAAGATAAGAGTTGGACAAAAATTTAAATTTGGAGTGATTTTTATTCCTTTTTATTTGCTTTGAAATTTTGGGGTGTTACACTCACTGCCGAGAACCGAGGAGTGCCAACTGCAACTGTATTTCTCCACCAACCCGCAGCTCGTCTCCACCAATCCCCACCTGCCTTCCCCGCTGATCCGGCCACCGCCGATCACCCGCTCCGCCACAAACCCATCTGAGGCGGCACCACCTGCTCCGGTGAGTCGCTCCCCTATTCCCCTACCCTGCTCCGTTGGCCGCGGGTCACGCATTCGCCCTACTGGGCCACTTGGGTTCTTCCCGTTCTTCGATTGCGACGAGTTTAGCCATGGAAGAGTTTTTGCCGACTCATCATCAGAATGATGAATGGTTCGCTGATTCGGCGGCCAGGGGCTTGTATTGCAATGTCCATTTGCGGCTAGGTTATTGGTATGATGACGCGTTAGCTCAATCGATTGCAAAATGCTAGTTCTTTTGTGTTGTTCGGTGGTTAGCGAAGTTTAAAGGAAAATGTTTTCAGGTTGGTTGTCTCTCTGGTTTACTAAAATGCTTGCACTCCATAGGTTTGACTGCGCAGTAGTTACGGCGAAACTGTGGCGTGAATTTTTTCCATCAGTGCTGTATGTCTCTCATGTTGGTAATTTTAAATCATAAAAAAGTTAGGCCAAATCCTTACAGAGGTACTCTGGTTTTTATTTGTTGAAGTTGGTAAGTGCAAGTTTTCTCTAATCAACGCCAACAAATAAATAAAAAAGGAGGGATTACAAAGGAATGGTGAGGGCAGCTAGAGGTTTAGTTACCATGTAGTTATATGTGGGTAACATAAGTCCTATTCACCTGTCATGGTTAAAAAGCTGAGACCTGAATTGCCGTTTGTCGCCTATGTCTATTTTATGAGACCTTTTATGGTACTTGGAATTTCCTCCCATTTCCTCCCATTTCCTCCCTTAAATTTTATTTTTTGTAACAAAGGGTATGTTGGTAATTCAACTTCGCACCCCCCCCCCCACCCCCACCCCCACCGCCACTTCGCCTCTCCCAGCCCGAACACCGATCCAATTTCGTCCCCGTGCCGTCCTCGTCGTCGCCGGCGCCCTCCCTCCCTCCAGCTGCCGCCGGCGCCCTCGCAAGGCGTCGCGGCGGTGGCCCTGCCGCGCCGACGCCTCCGCCCGCCGGCGACTTCGTTCCCCCTCCCTCTCCCGACTACGAGTCCCCTGCCGACGGCGGCAAGGCAGGTCGGCGCGGCAACGCCGACGCGGTCTTCTTCCCGTGCGAGTGCGCCCATCCCCATCGAACGCTGTCTTCTCGCCGGTGAGTCAACCATCCACGCATTTCTCCTCTTCTCTCCCGTGATTGCTAGGGTTTCTTGATTCATGAAGAACCTTGTAGATGTAGTATTCCTTTGATTCAGTTACAAGTTATTGATCTAGTGTATACACCCCTTGTAGATGCAGTAGTTCTTAGATTCGTTTACTAGATGTTGTAGATGTACTAGTAATTAATCTCTGTACATGACAATTGAGTTGGATTTTTCTTAGATATTTGTGTGATATACTAACTGCTGTAGATCCTTGTTAGCACTTGAACATCACAGTGAAATTTCTGGAATGGTAAAATACCTTCTGCCAATTTTGTAAGAAACTGGAGGCACCTGTGTTTCCTGGTAGATCCACACAGACATGGTTTTGCATTGTTGCTGTCTTAGTGATGTCTTTGGATTTTTTTTTTTTTTACTGTTTCCTGCTTCTGATAGTACATTAGTCTTAAAAATGTTTCTAGGACAAGAAGAAATATTTCCATGACTGTTCTAATGGAAGCTTATTCTTTTTCTTTTCAAGGGGAAATGTCCAATGATAATTCTTTGTTGGAGTACAGTGAAATAGTTATGAAGATGTTTAACAGTGAAGACGAAGGATTTGAGTTTTATAACGACTACGCTTATGAGAAAGGCTTTGGTGTGAGAAAGGATTACTGCGAGTGGGACAGCGGCCACAATGAGAAGACCCTTCGCAAGTTTGTTTGCAGCTGTGAAGGTTTCCGCGCAGAGAAGCACCTGACGAGGGAGATCAAGATGCGGAGGTCGCGCAATATCACTCGCTGTGGATGCCCTGCTAAACTTGTGATTGCACAGGATCAGAACACGGAGCAGTGGTATGTGAAGGATTTCATCGATGAACACAACCATCCGATGATTGAACCAGACCTTTCTTGTTTTCTGCGTTCACATAGAAGAATCAGTGATGAGCAGAAAGCAGAGATTGTGCCTCTGCAGATTTCTGGGATCCGTAAACACCAGATAATGGACATTTTGCTAAAGCGGTACGGTGGTTATGATAGAGTTGGATTTACATCAAGGGACCTTTACAATTTCTTACATCGCAGTAAGTTGCAGACACTCTCCCCCGGTGATGCTCAAACACTCATCAATTACATGATAGTTCAGAAACGTAGAGATCCAGATTTCTCTTTCCAATACAAGAGAGATGGGAGAGGGCACTTGATGGGAGTGCTATGGTGCGACTTTGAAAGTCAGATGGATTATAGAGCATTTGGTGATGTTGTCGTATTTGATGGCACGTACAAGACGAATAAATACAACCTGCCCCTTGTTCCTTTTGTTGGGGTGAATCATCATAAGAGCACAGTTCTTTTTGCTTGTGGAGTTGTTGCTCATGAGGATACTGAGTCGTATATGTGGCTGCTTAGGTCATTCAGTGATGCCATGTCTCAGAAACATCCAGTTTCAGTGATCACCGACGGAGACCTTGCTATGCAAAAAGCAATCAGTATTGTGTGGCCGAATTCATCGCATAGGCTATGCGGATGGCATATTGAGAATAACATTGTGAGTAATATTAAGGACGCCAAAGTGAAGGAAGGGATTAGGTGCTTTCTTTACGATCGTTGCTCTATAGAAGAGATTGAGAGGAAATGGATGGAATTCTTGAAGAAGAATGAAGTTACAGATAAGGATTCGTGGCTATATCAGATGTATGAGAGGAGGCAAGTCTGGTGTGCTGCGTATCATGCTAGTAAGCGTTATTTAGGACTGAGGAGCAACCAGCGTAGCGAGAGCCTTCACTCTAGGATTCAGTTTAATCTAGATCGGAAAATGTCACTGGTAGAGCTGTTACAACACTTTGACAACACTGTTCAAAAGCTGCGCATTAGAGAAGCGAATCTGGACTTTGAAGCAAGTTACAAGCCATGCTTGGAACCAGATGCTTCAATTATTGTGAATGAGGCTGCAGAAAGGTTCACACCAAGTGTTTATTATGCTGATGTGCAGTACAGTCTTAAAACAGCCTCGAAGTGTTTTTTGATTGAGGAAATGGATGGCTATAACATTGTTGAGTATAAAGTTGGAAGGGTTGATAAAGGAGACAAACAATACTTTGTAGAATGTGAGATCTGTGTTCATGAGGACAAGGTGAAGGAAATTTCATGTTCTTGTCTAAAGTTACAGTCCCTTGGAACCCCATGCTCACACATCTTCTTTGTGTTGGGCCTTCGCGGAGAAAGTAAGCTTCCAGACTGCTGTGTTTTGGAAAGGTGGACGATGGGTGCCAAGCGTGGATTTCCTCCTACAAGGAAGAGCACCATGTATGACTATTCTGATAGCGTACAGAGGTACCATGAGCTACACAATATCAGTCAAATGACATCCTTCGCAGCATCTCAATCACTTGAAGCATATGAACGGCTCAAACGCGTTCTTGAAGAGGAAGCTGCTATGATCCTTCCAAATAGAGGAGAGGGAGAGGGTGGAGGCAAGAGGTTTGGTCCTGTGCTCACACAAGGAGGCCTTGATGATTATGCGGAGTCCTACAATGTCTTGGATCCCATACGTGTGCCTAGCAGAGGGGCCCCGAAGAAAAAGATGAAGTCAAGTTCAGATAAATCTAACAAGAAATGTACACTTTGTAAAGATCAGGGTCACAATCGGCGAACATGCTACTTGAGAGATGAGGTAAGCTAAGAATAATTGTCATTAAAGCAAACAATTGGTTGTCTGTGAGTCATGTGTGCTTGTGACTAATGGTCCTCTTCATTCGTAGGAAACAATGCTCCCTGAGGATGTGTTGGATATATGAATTACCAAAGGTAACTACAATTTTATAGTATCATCCAACATGATTTTGATGAGTTCATTCACTGATTGTTGTTCATATGATCTGAAGTTGGGCAAAGTAAATTGTGACAACTGTTCTGGCACCGCATGCATCTGTTGAAATGCCAAATAATTTTTGGTCATCATACACCTTTTGAACAGTTAGTGGCGCATTTGCAATATTTATTTTCTTTGAGAGAACAGCGTGTAACAGTAGCCGTTTTGCACTTCAAAAGAAAACAGAAGGCGCTTGATGTCGTCGCCGCCCGTAGGACAACGATCAGCTGCGTACCACATTCCGCATACACGATCAGCTGCGTACCACATTCCGCCAAAATGACCAAAATTGGAGGTTCGACCAACTACATTCCACCAAAACATGGGGAGATTATGACACGTTTGACAACTGCGTTTTCCTACAACACGTGGGAATAAATGGTTAGCTGCCATTGCATGCAATTGAAGAATTATATCATCTCATAAACAAGGGAGAAGAAGGCATGGGAGAAAACAAGTTCTCTAGTTCAAATAACAATTCCCTGAAAATAGTTCTACTAACAATTCCCTGAAAAGACCTAACAAACTAAGTCTAATTTCGAACAAAAACTTAATGCAACCTAACAAGTTTGTAATCCTCCCATAGTTCAACAAGTCAAGGTGTCTAGATGCCGTCAGTACTATCCCCTGGAGTATGGACATCACGGCACATAGCGCCTTGTTCTTCTCCGTCACCGTAGTAGTCCATGTCCTCCATGTCGTGCATTAAGTTGTTTATATGTTATTATAACATCAATGGTTGTTTGAACAAGATTATTTCTGAAGAGAAACGACTCACATCCTCAGGTCCCACTAGGTACAGATGACAAATCTTGGTCCTCTGTTCAGCATGAGCGAGCACCAATTCATTCACATCTTCTTGTCCATCAATCTTTTTTAAACCATACCCAATTGATGGTGTACTCCCAGGAACGGGATTCAGGTAGTACAACTTTGCGCCTCCTCTATATCCATAATTTGTCAAAGTGTGCAACATTTCGATGAACTCAACAGTAGTGGCTGGCTTGTTAATGGTAAACTGGCCAATAATATATTCCCTACTGTCATAGTACTTTTTCAGATCCGGATCAAGTTCATCCACTGTATGCACCTTAAATCGCATGACTTCATCCTGCATGTATATAGATTACAGGAATAAAGATCATTTGGCTATTCAGAGTTTGTACACAAAAAAGCAAGAAAAAAAATTGCATATACCAAGCCACATTCGTTGTCCATTAATATAAACAGGCTCATTCGCGGTATGCAGATCTCATCTTCTACCTGAAAGTGCAAACATTCAGATGGCTACCTATACAATACATAATATAAAATGTATATTATAAAATAATTTACTATCGTGGTTACCTCGACTTTCTTATGGAGAGGGACCTCCTGTTGTTCAAGGGGATCCAGTTGTCAATCATACCCTTCAACCTTGAGACGTCATTCTGTAACTCTTGGATTTGTAACCTTGCCTGCTTGTTAAATGAATCAATAGTTTGTTCGTGTTTATTTATGATCTCATCAATTTCTGTACGGGTCTTTGACAACACATTATCTGCAATAGCACTTTCCTGTTCTACCATGCCGGCAAAGAGACCACGCTGATCATGAAGCGCTTTCTTCAGCTGGGCAACCTGTTCTTTTTCAACTCTTTTGGCAAAGTCAGAAAGCTCTTTCTCATGTGCTTTTTGCAGCTGGTCACGCTGAAGCAATATGTCCTTATCAGTTTGTTCTTGTTCCTTCATCTTCTGGATGTAAGATTTGGTAAGGCCAAGCCTGATGTTGGAATACTCATTGTTAAAATCCTTCTGACGTTTTGTTGCCTTCTCCTCGATCTCTTGGAGGTACCTCATAACTTGATCCATGACACCTAGAAACTAACAAATTATAGATTAAATCATATGGTAAAAAATTGAGTTTCAAGATCAGGCTTGTATTTCAGTTCTGTAATAGGAGCTCCAATAAATTTTGTTTTGCTGTCCTAAAATTGAGCTTCTTTGCCTCTAAATGGATGAATAGAAATGTAGTAATACAAGCAATAAAAAACCATAAATTGTAGTAATACAAGCAATCATTGTCACAAATATTCAGCAGTAATCAATTTCCACTTCCAAATCGATTACTAATTTGAAATAATGTATACAATACAATGTTCTACAGTTTATGGTTGAATTTTTTTTATTTGAGATGGATTCAACATGTGACTATCACTTGCTGATTGTGACATCTTTATCTTAATCGCACTGACCTTGAGTAGTGTCTATCTTCATTTGAAATCGATTACCACGAATTTTAACTATCTTCATTAGAATCGATTTGTACACAGGCAATTTAAATTAGACAGCTTTATTATACGGCAGATTGCTCACCTCGCAATGAAGGACGTGGTAGGGGTCTCGTGGCCGGCAACGCCGTCGAAGCGTAGATCAGCGGCGGTGGCGCCGGGTCGTCCTGCGTACGCGTCGGCTATGGCGGCGCGCGGGCTAGGTCTAGGGCTCGTGGCGGCGCGGGTGCGGTGGGGGCGACCTTTATACGCGCCAGTGGCGGACTCGGCGTGCGGGTCCACTGCCAGGGGCGGCCTCGGCGTGCGGGTTTACTTCCAGGGGCTGCCTCGGCGTGCGGGAGGAGGGAGGTGGGGTGTGACGCGCGGATTGGCGCTGGGCTGAATCTGGGCCGCTGGCTGCGCTGGAGCTGGCCTCTCATCCATTTTCCTCATGACCTAGCACCTTGCCGCCTACACGATAGGCGCCCCCCACCAAATCGCGTCCCCGCCGTCCAAAATGAAGTGACTAGATATAAGGGGTAAGTTGTCAAAAAAAAAATTGTGCGAGCAGCCCATCACCAAGCACCACTGGCAGCCCAGGCTGCGAGTGCGGAATCGATCGGACAAGCCAATCAGCACCAGCACTGCAAGCAGCCCTCTGGCCGTACCACGGGCCGAGCTGAGGGCGCGGAATAGGGCGGCCCGCACAGATACGGGGAGAGACTAAGGCACAAGCAAGGGACCGGGAAGAGTTCGAGTGAGTTCGGGGCGTCCCGGTCCCCTTCGCTTTTAAGTTGGTGCGGCGCGCGCTGGGCAGTCGATGTGGGACTAAACATCGCGCCGCGGCCGCGCGCGCGCGGCGTGAAGGCGGCTGGCGCGTTTACGCTTTCGACCGCGCCCGCGCTAGTGAAACGGGCCGAATTCGGCCGTGGCCCAAAACATCATTGAATGTCTGGACCGAGGCTGCTGCAATGGGAGCGCGAAAGCGTATACGCGTGACGCGCCTTCGGGAGGCGGAGTCACATGTTCTTGCTGTGTTCTTGTGCCTCGTCCCCATATTTTATTTTGATTCACAGTTAAAATTTAAAACTTGTATATATTACGCATAAAAGATCCAAATGACCTCATTTTTTTCCTATATGTTCATAAAATTATTCTCTGTCCAATTCTTCGACCTTATTGTCATTTTATAACTGTGAAATGAACAGAAGCAGCAAGTAATATTTGAAAAATTTTTATGTCAAATTTGTCATTTATGTAAATCTCGAGACAAAAGCTTTCTGCACATGGAATTTCGTGGAGATGGACAAAAGCTTTCTGCACATGGAATGTCTCAAAGTGCAGAGAAATGTATCTGAAATGTAACAATGTCTCCGGTTGATTGCATAGCCACAAAGAAATTACAAAATAATTCTGAACCTAGTTAGGCTGATAAGGGCTACTTAGCAGTTTTCCTGGCTGCTTCTTCCGTTTGTTAATGCGATTTGCGATAGATTCTGTACTGAAATCTTCTAATACAGTACGAGTAGCAGTGTCAGCTGTCATCCTCGAGGGTTTGCCTCTTTTCCTAGTTGCGGCTCCTTTAACTTTTGGAGTTCCTTCTTCAATTCCTGGAACTTTTGCAGATACTTCATCAACCCTAATCTTTCGCGGCCGTCCTCTTGGTCTTCTCGTCATTGTTGTTCCCGAAGCTGTAATTGCTTCCCCTTTGCTTTGAGTTTCCGTTGCCGACGATAATATCTGAAGATCTTTCTACATCACTATCATGTCGATGCCCCTCTCGTTCATCCGGATTTTCCAGCAGGTACGCTTCCTTCTAAGTAATCGTCAACAGAAAATGTAAAACAAGATTATTTTGTGCAGTCTGGAACAAGCTGTGTACACCGATCTATTGTAAAATGCAGTAAATGCACAAACCGTGATAGGTTTTTCGTATGATTCGAAGCGAAGACTATTGCGATCGGAATGTAGGAGCCGCGTGCATATCCTGTAGCAAAAACTTTCCATTGCCTCCTGTACATGAGAAATGTAGTGCACATCGTCACATAGCAGTTTTCATTTAATTTTGTATAATTTTGAATTTAACAATAACTCTAACACTCACACTTGTGAATTCATGAGCCATTTTCTCTCCATCCCATGCCAGAATATATTGTATTACAAACGCTGCACATGTAAAGCTGCAACGTAGTAGCATAACATGAGTAACAGAAATGCATCAAGAAAATAAAAAGGGAAAAGATAACATGTTATCTTGTCTCGGTATGTCTACATATGGAACTATTTCCCACTCGCGCAAATCAAATGGATTTTCAAAGTTAACCAAGCCTTCCATGATCGAAAATTCGACGCAACATTGTATACTTTCCACCTATAGTGAATGGTCACATACATGAGAAGTTTGATCATGTGTTTGTAGATGTGTACAGAATAGTTGGTTACATACTTACCAATGTCATCTCTAGTTCTTCATCTCGTAAGCTTAAAGATTCAACGATCTGCCTCATGCTTTATAAAGTTCAGGACCAGGAGTCCCCAGTGGTTCCCATTAATGTTCATTGGAACGAATACCTGAAAGTTAATTAATCAATGAAGTTTGCATGCATGGCTTCAATCCAAACAGGGGACGTTTCCAAAATTCATAGTAATTCATGATATAGGAACCCAGAAAATGAAACAAAAAAAATCAATATTACATACCAAATGTTTTCCTTTACATTTATCTGCAATTCGCTTCTTATAATTTTTGGTTAGCTCCCATCTTGTGTCTGCCAACTTTTGAACATCAAACGTTGATATGAATGACGCTGTATCATTCTCAACGTCGCTCAACTGGACATATGCATTTATTACCTGCAAAGTGCGGATTTAGTAAATATTAGGTGTGCGCATGTTTATACTGACGACATGGATCTGAAATAATATTACCTCTCCAAATATGTACTGCTGTGAGACATTTCGGCGCAATTGTCCTGCTTTAATCCTAATGCCATCTATGTCTACAACCCAAGCGTCCTCGTAACTCTGTAATAAGAACATGGCAGCTTCTCTGTCAATTGAACCAGTATTGTAATCGTCGTCGATAATTGGTTCTCTCTTTTTGATATGCGTTATAGCGGGGTCGCTGTGTTGCTCCACGGTCGTTTCCATCGTATCATTTCTTGCAATGGGTGATTGATCGTAGATCCTATCCTTCGCCTCGTGGAAACGTGTGCGTGGCGTTACCTGCAATTAAATAGTTTCTTTAGATTCGAAAATATCATTTCTATCGTCAAACAAGAACAGTGATAAAAGTTGTGAACCTACAATACCTTAACATGTTGCTGAGCATGGCCAGTTTGAGATATAGGTTGGTCAATAAGTGTGCGCACTAGCTCATGGATTTCCTGTTAGTTGACATTTTGTTAAATATTTAAGCATGATAGTACGTAAAATGTAGTAATATCACGCTGGTTACCTGCAGCTTCGTTCGCGTTTCTTCGAAATCAGCGTATACCTTAGCTTCTAGAGTATTGATCCTATCTTCCAGGATGCTGTCGTTTCTAAATGAAGCAAACTCCTTCTTATGTTCCAAAAATTTGATATCCTGTTTGTGTTCCAATTCAAGAAGTTTCTGCTCCAGATCTAGTTTAAGCTCCAGTTTAGTTGCTTTCTTCCAATGTTCAAGGCTTTGCACCTACAAATTTACGAAATAGTGATTTACGCACACAAATAAGCTACGACACTTAAACATATGTCATACTTACTGGTTGGTTGCTTGGACCCTCGGGTGTGTATTTTGCTTGTGACACTGTTGCTTCTCTTTTTTGTTTGGTGTGTGAAGCAACGGGCAAATTAAGCTACAAAAAATTTATATTGTAAATTATATGGGTAACAACACAACCGCATTGGTGCAATGTTTGCTTACTTACAGTTCCTCCGTCTAACCCATCCTTCTCCCAAGCAGTTTGTCGACGCTTGGCATTTTCTTCATTCCAGAATACCATTACTGGTGGGCGGGTTATCCTTTCTTCATACTTGATGCCATGCTGGTTGGCCACTCTAACTCGCTCCCAGTACCAAAACTATTAAAAATATGAAGTAAATATGTATGTCAGAAAATATACAATGTTTAACGGTTTTGACGTACAATATAGAACTGACCTGTAGAAGAACCAAATTTCCCTTCAGGGTTTTTTCGCTCCTATTAATGTAAGAAGTGCATGAGTTCAACAGATGGTTCAGAGTAAATTGGCCCCAATTGAAAAGTGGAATTTGTGCTATATCTCTAACAACTTCTATGTAGCTCCAATGGATGGTGGGCCCTGTGTTTGATGCTAGGAGGACACCAATCGTGAACAAGACGAAAGCTCTTACAAAGTCTCCGTCCGCAGGCCGATCTTTATGAAGCATGTTTTCCAGTCCTTGTAGCTCGAGCTTGTTGTTTGTGGCAAACCTTTGGAATAATTCACTGCGCACAGTTTCATCTTCACTCTTCATTGTTTCATTAATATATTGCATTACATCATTGCCTGAAATCTCGAGTCCCAATATATTATGGACATCTTCCACAGGAAACCTAACAATTTGACCACATAACTTGAAACCTCTGTTGCTGATGTCATATACATCTGCAATGTCCTTTAGCATGTTTTTCCTCAAACTGATACTAGGCATTTGAAGCAGTCCCCCAAATCCAATAGACTCAATAGCCTATACGTGTTCTTTAGATTCCTTAATTTTTTTAACAACATTACAAAATCTCACTGGAGAATGGAAAACTCGCATCTTAGGATTCTGCAACAACAAGTTGGTCATGATATGTTGGTCAAATTGTAGAGGTAACGTCAACGAAAATAAAACTTCATATGGAGATTACCGTGCTGCTAGACCCATCTTGGTTGTTGTTTGTGCGACACTTGCTACGATTGGTACCTGCATAAATTAATTTTTGCAAACAAGAAATGTCTTAGTATAAGACTTGGACGACGCCATTTAGTGAAGATTCTATTTACAACAACCACTCCAAACTCCCACAGTTGCGAAGCTAGAGCTAGCATGATGGTGGTGCCAAATATACAAAGTTTATGATTTATAAGGGATAACCATAGACTAAAGGAGCTAGCACGAGGCAGCATTGTCGGGCGCCTGCAGCAGATCGAAGAGAGACGAGACGAGGGTGTCGCGGCGGCCACGCGTAGGCTTGCGGCATACAAGGCTGCCCTAGCTTAACGATCTACTAATAAACTTTTCTATCAATTAGCAGGGCTACCTGTAGCCACGTTGAACGGCGTATGGGGAGTCCGCTCTCCTTCTCCTGACGTGTCCATGGTGCCACTGCCTCCGTCGTCGCCGCCGTCGTCGGCCTCCCGATCCCGGTGATGTCGCCCGGCGAGGAGCTGCTCCCGGGGCGGACGTACTTCGTCCTCCCCGCCTGATCGTCGCCGCGCTGCTACTGCTATAGCCAAAAAGAGAAACTATAGATCCTATAATTACGGTTTCCTAAAGCCGAAAAATTGCGGGCAGCGCCACGGGTGGCACCCACAGGCGGGACCCACATGGCATTGACAAAGAAGCTCAAACGTGGGACCCATCGGTGGGTCCCACGTGTGGGTCCCGCCATGTGGGACCGGCCACGTGGCGCTGTTCTTCCCCAGTTCATCCGCCACAGACGTTTTCTTATTTTGATTCATACTACAAAGTTCAAACTTGTAAATATTTGGCATATGAAGTCCAAATGACCTACTTCTTTTTCCTATTTGTTCATAACGATATTCTCTGTGTAAATATCGCATGAATTGTGATCTTTAGCAGAATGAAATGTACTGAAACGGCAAAGAATGTTTTACCAAAATTTCAATCACTTTTTCAATTTCGTAAGAAGGGAAAGAAAATAGATTTGCCCATCCAAATTTGTGGAGATGGAGAGCATGGTCACCTGTACACGTATAAATTTTGGACAAATTTTTTCGAGGTTTAAATATTGTAGAGTGTTCACTACTCCTACTAGGGTCAAACTTCCATGTGTTTCGTAGGAACTAGTCCCCTTTGAACACACTTTGATGGGTTTGTTTTCCAAAAAATTAACCAAAAATCATGTAGGCTTGTATTGACAGGGGACAGTGACAAACCGAATTTCAGCCAAAAATTCGATAGATTTCGCGAGAAAAAATTTGACAAAACAATTGCAAAATTTCACGAAATATCAATTTGTGCCCAAATTTGAATAGTAACGTGCCACTTGGGCTCCTCGGTCCCTCGGCCCATCTTGGCCTCTTTATAGCCCATCTTCCACGGTCCAGCCTTCCTATTATAGTAATTATTTGTTGATTTACTAAACAATCCTTTACTAAAAACGTTTCAATTAATTTCCTTATTTTTCTCCTTTCTTCTCCCCCACCCACCTTGCGAGAGATTAGGATCCTTCCTTTTCTGTTGCGCTAGGATTCACCCTGCCGCGATTTAAGGTGGGAAGCCGCCTCTGTTGCGCCCCTTCCACCACGCAATCCCATCTCTCCTGCCTCTCCATCCCCTACGCACTCCCTTCTCTCCTGCCGACTGATCGAGATGGCAGATCGCCACCATCAACAGATCATAGCCTTTCAGGGGTTACATCCTTCCCCATGCTCTCGGTGCCAAAGCCGATGCAGGCATTACTTATGCCCTAACTGTGCAATCAATCTTTCTCCATGCATGTCCCCAATCGGTGGCCTCGGCAACCCGAACGCGGTGTGCTGCAACTGCTGGTGCGAAGAGGTCCGCAAATGCGTCATGGGGTGTTGTCTATCGGAATCGAGTTCCGACGACGACGACTCAGAATATGAGGTAATCTTGTAGCATGACAGCATTGACTTTTGTACTACATTACTGCATGTAATTTGTTGCATGGGCATTAGATTTTCCAGTATTCTTTGCAGTTGCTTAAAAAAAAAATCCGTCGCACAAAGAAGAGGATCGTTGCTATGAAAAGTGACCAAATGTACCAAGCAAGGCAGATACACAAAATGTCCAAGATTATCGATGATCTCAAAATGATTATCGATGATCTCAAAAGGAAGTGTTCTACGTCGTCGCCAGCCTAACTCGGCGTTGCTGCTGGTTGCTGCTCGTTGGCCTGTCGAAGCTGTTTTGCAGTCAGTAGGGAAGTGTTCTTCGTCTAGATGTAGCAGTAGTAGTTGTCGCCCTCTCGGTATTGTCAGACAGAAGCATGGCAATTTATAAAGTTTGATGTTCAACTATTCAGTTTAAGTTCTGGAAATTTCCTTGGTCTTGTGAATTGTCTTGTCAGATAGAACCAGTTTTAGTTCTGTACATGTTGTGTTCTTGTCCAATTTATCCTGCCTGTTCTTGTCAATCACGGGCCAAAAAGTGCAAAAATTGGTTTCTGTGCGGACCGCCCAACACCAGCACAGGTGCGGAATCGATCCGAGGATCATCACCAGCACAGGCTGCGTGTGCGGAATCGATCCGAGGATCAGCACCGGCACAGGGCGGACCGCACACAATCGAACGGAGGGGCCAGGCACAGGTCAAGCAGGGACTGGGACGAGATCAAGTGAATTCGACCCGTCCCAGTCCCCTCCGCTTTTAAGCAGCTGCGGCGCGCACTGGGCAGGCGAGGTGGGACTAAACCTCACCGCGGGCACGCGCGTCCGCGCGAGACGCGGCCGCGGGGATGCAACGGGCCGTAATCCGCCGTGGCCCAAACAGGCCCATGACACGCATCTATATACCGGCCCGATCCTTAAAAAAAACACGGATTTGAGTGGGCCGAAACGGCCCATAAAGCAGTTGGCCCGTGATCCCCCTGCGGGCCCGCCGGTCCCGCCCGTCATTGACGTTGGCTGACTTAGTGTGGTGTGCAGGCGACGCCACGCGCGGCCACACGCGCATCCGCTGTGGGGGCGCCACGCGTCCCACCGGAAGGTTCCGGATAAGGACGGGAGGACGCGGCTTCTCCACTTCCGCACGGGCCCGGGAGCAACGCCGTTTCGTTTCAACGGGTCGTCTCCCCCGTTTCGTTTCGTTTCAACGGGTCGTCTCCCCCGTTTTAAATCGGCGTCGACTCGTCTCCCCATCGATTCACTATAAAAGGCTCCCTCCCGAAGCAACATTTCACTCGCCCAAGTCTTCCCCTCGTCGCGTCGAGTTCTTCGCAATTGCTCCGCCTCCTCGAGATGGCTTCTTCAGGCGCTCCCGGTGGCGGCGCATCAAGGCGCGGCATCTTCTTCAGCGGCAGCAGTGGCGGCGGCCAAGGTGTTCCGGCTCCGTCGCCTGGTCTCGGTGGCGCCTCGTCGTCGGTAGGTTTCCCTTCTCCTTGTATCTTGGTTGGATTTGATTTGGGGGTTTCGATTCGGTGATATTGATTTGGGGGAAAAGGTTGGTTTTTGATCGAATTTGTTTGACTTTTTGCAGGGCGGCCGCCGCTGGCGGACCCGCTGTCGTCCCTCAAGGCGCGTGCGCCATCGCCAGGCACGGGAGCAACGCCCGGCGCCCCAGGAGTTCGTGGCGCGTCCGGCGTCGCCATGGGCGCCATGGCCGGACCAGACGGTGGTGGCCCCGGTTGTGGCCCCCGTGGTGGCGCCCCAGGAGTTCGTGGCGCGTCCGGCGTCGCCATGGGCGCCATGGCCGGACCAGACGGTGGTGACCCCGGTTGTGGCCCCCGTGGTGGCGCCCGTGGTGGAGCCCGTGGAGGCGGGTGACGCCCAGCCCGGCGCCGACGGCGACGACAGCGACGACGACTATTTGTTGGAGGAGGAGTTTTACTTGACTTCATCGGACGAGGAGGGGCTGAAGCACGATGAGAAGTACAAGATCAAGGTCCGGAACATGCCTTCGGGCCTCGTCTGGTACGAGTGCCCTTTCTGTCCGGAGGAGAAATGGTTCGAAAAAATGGACCAGATGAAGGCCCACGTCCGACAGGTCGTGGCGAACGGCAAGGAGGACGAGTACGGGAACCTGGACGAGGAGGCCATGAACCACCACTGCATCGCCGTGGCGCGCGGCTGGGCATAGGTCCGTAGTGCCGCGCGGTCCGTGTGTTAGTCGTTTGTGTGTTCGCGTTCGCGCGTTCGCGTCGAGTCTGTTTGTCCACGTCGTGAGCGTCCATGTAATAGTTTGAACTTATGAAATGAAGAAATGGACGTCCAACTATTCATGTTTGTCGTGAGCGAGGAAACTATTACATGAACGAATTGGCCACTGATTAAAAGTACCGCATACATTAACATGACACAAACGAGATTAAATACTTGAAATCCCGGCCAAAAGCATGAACTTCTGCCCACTTGTTCCTTGCTATGTACCAAAAGCATCTAGATCTTCCTGGATATAGTCTATATATACCAACTATTGATAGTATGTTATGTACCAAAAGCACCACATATCTGCTGGTGCGGATCCCGCACTTGGCTCGTCGGACATCTACCTGCGACAAAGTGCCCGAAGACGGCGGCCGATCATCGTCGCCGCCGCCTTGAAGCCACTGAGGACGGTGGACGCCGGCAGCCTCGAGCGGATGCGACGCCGTATCCCCGGGTAGCAGCACACCATGACGTAGAAGAAGACGCTGCTTGGCGAGGTGAACGCGCTCAGCGCACTGCTAGCCTTCAGGCGAACCCACCTCGTGAGGCGGCAGGTCCACCAGCTGCCGGCGGCGTCCGTGACGGGGAGCTCCGGCTCCGTCCGCAGGAATGCGTTGATGCGGCGAATCAGCGGCCTCGTGACGGGCCACACCACCGCCGCGGCCGAGGCAAAGGTGATGGCCCCGACGGCGGCAGCCGGGTTCCAGCACATCTGCGAGACGTCCACCTCTCCCATCAGCTGCACGAAGCCGACGCTGTTCGCGAGCTCGAGGTCGTTGCCTGCAAGCACAAGGTCCAAGGCGTCGTCGTCGCCGAGGTCAACGGCGGGACGCGTGGCCGCACCGACGCGCGCGAGGGCGGCGATGGCGCGGATGCGCCCGAGGGCGGCGATGCAGCGGATGCGCGCCAGCGCCACCTTCCACAGGGCGCGGCGTGCCGGGATCCGGATGGGACGACCCGGCGGCGGGAGACGGCGCGCCGGAGTCGCGGTGGCAGAGACGGCGCCGGTCGTCGCGGTGGGGAGTCGCCGCAGATCCGGCGCGGAGAAGGCTCGCGGGAGACGCATGGCGGATCTTGCGCCGGCGTGCGGATCTTGGCAGATCTTGCGAGTTGCGACGGCGAGGTGCAGCTACAGAACAGCTTTTGGGAGAGAGCAGAGCAAGGTGGACGCCGCATCTTGCGTGGAGAGGACGGGTGATTCTTATAGATGAGCGTTGCTGAGGATTAAATGCATTTTGCAGGCTCACTTGATGTTCCTTGCAGAGCGTTGGGAGATGTGCCCTTGGGGTTTTTGGTGAAGGGAAGGAGGAGCTATGAGTGGCTGTGAAGTGTGAGTGAGCTGAAGCATATATGATTGGATGTGCAGCAGGGTCATGGAGAAGCTGAGGGGTCATATAGAAGAGCTCCAGTGCCCTACAAGTACCAGCAGCAGCAGGAGCTTGATATGGGAGAGTTGCATGTTGTCAGGTTTTCTACTTTTGGCTGCATGTGAGTGAAGTGGAGGGAGAGATAGTGGCGGGGCCTGGCAAGGTGGACTTCTGGGTCAGGCCTTGTGCCTCATTGCTTCCTACCACAAGCCATTTGGAGTGGCCAAATGACCCCTTTTGGAGAATCCAATTTTTTTTGAAAATTTAAAAAAATCTGAAAAAATTTACAGACGTTCAGGTTGACTTGAAAACAGTATGTGAACTAGTCTCTGTTCAAAATTCGAAACAAATTAAGAGTTCAGAAAAAATCAAATGTTGCATGAATTCATTTTTTTTTTCTTTCCCAGACCAAGTAACCACAATTAAATACCCAACCTTGGTCAACCAATTTGGCACATGAATCCTTACTTCCTGGATTTTTTTTGGATTTTTCTGAAACATCAAGAAATTTCAAAATTTGCCGAAATTTGGAATCTCACGGGCCACTTGGGCTCGCGTTGACTCGTCCGCGGTCTAGCCTAGTTCCGACGGCCCAGCCAGACGCGGCCCAGCCACACCAGACGCGGGACGCGTGTCATGACTGCAGTTTCTGGGAGCTGCGGGCGCACGTGGACAACACCCAGTTTCGCCACCATTGGATGACACGCGGGACCGGATACCTGCTGGGACCACAAATCTAGTGAGAGTATACAGCGGGCAGGTAAATGGTGACCCAGTATTCAAAACCTCGTAACTTGTACATACAAAAAAAGTTTTCAAAAATTCTACCAAAATTCATGTCAACTGGTAACGACTAGATACACACTCTCACCAAAGTGTGCGCTCAGTTTCAACAAATTTCGCGAGATATAGCAAAAATCAGAAATGAGTGGTTTTTACAATTGTTTTGGCGATTTTTATCTCTCGAAAAATAACGAATTTTGACATCAAATTTGGTTTGTGACCATTTCATGTCACCACAAACCCAAGTTATTTTTGGTTGAATTTTTTGAAATATAATCCACATAAGTGTGTTCAAATTGGACAACTCCTCACTTACCAAATGGAAACTTCACTCAAATCCAAGGAGAAGTGAACACTTTCGAAAATGCGAGGTTCAAAAAAATGTAAACATAATTTATATGTGTGAAGGTTGCCAAGATGTCTATCTTCAAGAAATCCCATGCGCAGAACGGCTTTGTATCGAGATTTACAAAAATAACAAATTTGAGATAAAAAATGAACATATATTAACTGCCGTATAAGTACATTTCAATGCTATAAACCGATGATCATGTGGGAAAACCGGACAGAGACATTTTTTATGAACAATCAGGAAAAAAAACGAGGTCATTTGGATGTTTAATTCTCATAATATACAAGTTTGAAATTTAATCTGTGAATCAAAATGAAAAAACGCCACCAGACTGAAGAACTGGGGAAGAACAGCGCCATCTCATCCACCTTGTGGGGCCCACATGCGGGACCCACAAGGTATGCCCCACATGCGGGACCCACATGGTATGGCCCACGTTGTATGGCCCACATGTGGGCCCGCGCTCCACGTGGCCGCGCCTGGTGAAGGCGCCTCTGGATCGGGTTGGTAAGCAGACAACAATTGGATTGTTGCTTCGCGACTGGTTTGGGCTACGGCCTAATTCGGCCCATTGCATCTCCGCGGGAATGGCCGAAAACGTAAACGGGCGACCCGCCTTCACGTCCGCCGCGCGCGTGGGTGAGCTGAGGTTTAGTCCCATATCGGCTGCCCAGCTCGCGCCGCACCTGCTTAAAAGCGAAAGGGACCTGGACGGTTCCGAACTTACTTGCTCTGTCCCCAGTCCCCTTGGCCCCTGTTCTGTGCGGGCCGTCCCATGCCGCACACTCTGCTTGGCCCGTAGGCTGCTCGAGCTGCTGGTGCTCATCGGCTTGCCCGATCGATTCCGCACTCGCAGCCAGGGCTGGTTGTTGCCCGTGGGCTGCTCGAGCTGCTGGTGCTCATCGGCTTGCCCGATCGATTCCGCACTCGCAGCCAGGGCTGGTGACGGGCGGTCCGCACAAAAATTTTTTGCATTTTTTTTCGGGAGGTGGGCGTGGATCATGGGCCGGTGTGGCCCACTTGAATTTGAACAGTGTTCACTCCTCCTTGAATTTGAATGAAACTTCCTTTTGGTTTGTGGGGAGTACCTCATTTTAACACACTTTGGTGGAATTATTTTCTAAAAAATTAACCAAAATTCCCATGGGTTGGTTATGACATGGAACAGTAACAAACCAAAATTCAGCTGATGACCCAGGAGTCCACCTGGCCGGGCCCGCCACTATCTCTCCCTCCACTTCACTCATATGCAGCCAAAACTAGAAACCTGGACAACATGGAGCTATCCCATATGAAGCTCCCCACCTGGCCGGGCCCGCCACTATCTCTCCCTCCACTTCACTCATATGCAGCCAAAACTAGAAACCTAGACAACATGGAGCTATCCCATATGAAGCTCCTGCTGCTGATACTTGTAGGGCACTGGAGCCCTTTTATGACCCCTCAGCTTCCCACAAGCCTGCTGCACAGCCAATCAGAAGCTTCAGCTCACTGACACTTCACAGCCACTCCTCCCCTTCACCACCAAGCTCTAGTAGCAAAAACCCCTAGGGCACAAACTCCAAGGCTCTGCACGTGAATCGAGGCACTTTTTTCCTGCCATTTTCTCTCTCATCTGAGTTGCAGACGCTGCAGAACGTTGTCTCCTCCTCACAATCTCTCTCCTGCGCACAACCCAAAGCACCTGCATTGCTGCTGCTGGCACAAACCGTGAGTGGAAGCAGGGCTTCATTGGTTTCTCCCCACAACCCTAGAACGACATGTAAATTGATACAGAGGGAGTACTATAGATTCACGTGGAGTAGTGCCAAATCTGGACATGAAAGGAAGTTGGACACCAGGCAACTGTTCATTTCATTGCAAAGTTGACGATACAGTTCGACGACACACAAACACGACGGCACCGCAAACGCGAACACTAACACGAACCACAGAGCTATGCCCAGCCCTGCGCCACGGCCAAGCAGTGGTGCTCCATGGCGTCTTCGTCGAGGTTGCCGTCCGGGAGCTCCTTGCCCTGCGCCACCCTCTCGAGAACGTGGTCCTTCAGCAACTTTCGCTCAATGTACTTCACGTCCGGGCAGAATGGGCAGTAGAACCACTCAATGCCCGACCAGGTCGACTTGGACATGATCTTGTACTTGGGGTTGTGCCGCAACCCCTCCTCATCCGATGAAGTCAGGTAGAAGGGGTCGTCAACGTCGTCGTCGTCGTCCTCTTCCTCCTGCGGCTGGTTCTCCTCCTCCTCCTCGTCTTCGTCGTCCTCCTCCTGCTGCCGGAGCGGCCATGGCGACGGCGGCCGCACCTCCTGCTGCCGGAGCGGCGCCACCGGGGCCGCCGGCCATGGGGCCCATGGCGACGGCGGCCGCGCCTCCTGCTGCCGGAGCGGCGCCACCGGGGCCGCCGGCCATGGGGCCCATGGCGACGGCGGCCGCGCCTCATGCGCCACCACGGGCGCCACAACCGCCTGGTACGGCCATGGCGCCAATGGCGACGCCGGACGCGCCACGGGGGCCACAACCGCCGGTCCTTCCTCCCGTGCCTGGCGCCTGCGCGCGCGCCTTGAGGGGCGATGGCGGCTCCGACGGCGGCGGCCGCCCTGCACAAATTCAAAGAAAAACGATAAAAAACCAATCTTTTCCCCCAAATCAACATCACCGAGATCGAAACCCTAACTCAAGAAAAGCAAAACCTACTGACGAGGAGGCGCCACCGAGACCAGGCGGCGGAGCGGGAACACCTTGGCCGCGGCTTGAGGACCCGCCGCCCCCGCCGCCGCCGCCACTGCTGCCGCCGAAGAAGAGGCCGCGCCTTGATGCGCCGCCACCGGGAGTGCCTGAAGCCATCGATGCGGGCTGTGGCGGAGCACTAGACGCGACGAGTGGAAGAGGGGAAGAGCGAATGAAGCGGGCTCGGGAGGGAGCCTTTTATAGTCTCGATCGGGAGACGAGTCGACGGTTATTGAAAACGGGGGAGACGACTCGTTGAAACGGCGTTTCACTTACAATGCGGGCCCGGGCGGAAGGGGAGAAGCCGCGTCCTCCGTCCTTATCCGGAACCTTCCGGTTGGGACGCGTGGCGCCACCACAGCGGCTGCGCGTGCGGCCGCGCCCCTGCACGCGACACTGAGGCAGCCACCGTCAATGACGGGCGGGACCGGGGGGCCCGCAGGGGGGTCACGGGCCAACTGCTACCTACCCCGCAGGGTCGGCGGAGGGGCCCGTTCCCAGACTCTTCCGGGAGGTGGGCGTGGATGATGGGCCGGTGTGGCCCACTTTGTTATTTCGGCCCGTTTCTCCCTGGCGTGCGCGGTCGAAAGCGTAAAGGCGCGAGTCGCCTTCACGTCCCGCGCGGGGGCGCGCTGATGTTTAGTACCACATCGGCTGCCCAGCTCGCGCCGCACCTGCTTAAAAGCGAAAGGGACCTGGATGCTTCCGAACTTACTTGCTCTGTCCCCAGTCCCCTTGCCCCCTGTTCTGTGCGGGCCGTCCCATGCCGTACACTCTGCTTGGCCCGTGGGCTGCTCGAGCTGCTGGTGCTCATTGGCTTGCCCGATCGATTCCGCACTCGCAGCCAGGGCTGGTTGTTGCCCGTGGGCTGCTCGAGCTGCTGGTGCTCATCGGCTTGCCCGATCGATTCCGCACTCGTAGCCTGGGCTGGTTGTTGTGCTGGTGACGGGCGGTCCGCACAAAAATTTTTTGCATTTTTTTTCGGGAGGTGGGCGTGGATCATGGGCCGGTGTGGCCCACTTTGTTATTTCGACCTGTTTCTCCCTGGCGTGCGCGGACGAAAGCGTAAAGGCGCGAGGCGCCTTCACGTCCCGCGCGGGGGCGCGCTGATGTTTAGTACTACATCGGCCGCCCAGCGCGCCCCGCACCAGCTTAAAAGCGAAGGGGACTGGGACGCCGCGAACTCACTTAACCTCTTCCCAGTCCCCTGCTACCCTTGGCCCTATCTGTGCGGGCCGTCCTGCGCCATTTGTTGGGCCTCTGCGCTGCATTCAGTGCTGGTGCACATCAGCCTGCCTGATCGATTCCGCACTATCTGCAGCCGGCGCGGGCGGCCCGCGCAAATTTTTTTTTATTTTTTTGGGTATTTCCAACTGGCTGTGGAACAAAAAACTCCACAATATGAACCAGACAATGCAGAATCACAACATGTTCAAATCCAAACTCACATAATTCAAGGAGGAGTGAACACTGTCATTGACTCGAAATAAAAAAAGAGAATAAATGAGAGGATTTTGCAATTGTTTTGTCGAATTTTATCTCGCGAAATCTATCGAATTTTTGGCTGAAATTTGGTTTGTGACTGTCCCATGTCAATACCAGCCAACATGATTTTTGGTTAATTTTTTGGAAAACAAACCCATCAAAGTGTGTTCAAATTGGACTAGTTCCTACTAAACACATGGAAGTTTGATCCAAGTAGAAGGAGAAGTGAACACTCTACAATATTTAAACCTCGAAAAAATGTTTACAAAATTTATACGTGTACAGGTGACCATGCTCTCCATCTCCACAAGTTTGGATGGGCAGATCTATTTTCTTTCGCTTGTTACGAAATTGAAAAAATGAGTGAAATTTTGGTAAAACATTCTTTGCCGTTACAGTACATTTCATTCTACTAAAGTTGACAATTCATGCGATATTTACACAGAGAATATCTTTATGAACAAGTAGGAAAAAGAAGTAGGTCATTTGGACTTCGTATGCGAAAGATTAACAAGTTTCAGTTTTGCAGGACGCCGCCGCGAGCGCCACCTGTCCCACCGCGAGCGCCACCTCTCCCTCAAAACATTATTTTCCCATTTATGAAGTTACCGTTCTACCCTTTTCTAAAAATAAGAACTCCAAAAATGCAATTTTTGCCATGTCCTAATCCCCACTTTTGGTGGAGGAAAGTGGAGGAAATTTTTTCCTCCAAGGCCCACTCGTCATAGAGATAGATGGAGGTAATTTTTTCCTCCATCTGATTTCCTCCACTTTCCTCCTACCTTTCTGGCCCTCCGATCGGCCGCTCTCGGTCAACGTGAGCCACTCAATTTTTCCCCAAGTATAATAAAAAATTTCCTATTTTATATTGTTAAATTTTACTGGTACTAGACTTATTTGTCCTAACTGATAATACACTTATTCATCTATCCTGATTCCTGAATTCATGATGCTCATAGGTTGTCAATGTTAATGTGGCCAACAATAACGAATAATTAATATAAATGCTGCACATATGTGTATGTGTTATTGATGCACTGTTGCGAATGTCAGACTTACTAAAGTTTGTCTACAGTTTTACGTCACTAACCTACTTTTTTTTTCATGTATACATGCAGAGCATGACGCACCAGAACTTATGTGTGCATAATAGTGTTGTGCAAACTGATCCATATAGTTTGCATCACTGCTTTTGTTTATTCGTGAAAGCATGGTAGTTAGAACACTGATGTCAGCCTAATAGATTAACGTTACTTGGGATTGTTTGCTGGAGTGTGATGGAATGGAACAGAGAAGAGGCCTCAAGGGCTAGAAGAATTGCTCTGAAGAAGCTGGTGAATGAACAATTTTTTTGTGCCCTAAAGGTTGCACGTCAAGCTCAAAGGCTTTATCCTGACCTTGATAACTTGTCACAGTTGTTAACTGTCTGTGAAGTGTATTGTGCTGCACAGGCAAAGATTGATGGAGACTTGGATTTGTATTCTCCAAGTTGAAATGGCAGCAGATGACACAGCCATCAAAAAGCAATATGGCAAACTAGCGTTTTGGCTTCACAGCAATAAAAACACTCTTCCTGGTGCAGAAGCTGCATTGAAGTTGGTTTCAGAAGCTCATGCAACATTGTGTGATCAGATGAGGCGATCTCTGTATGACCTTAAAAGACAGCATGCTTCCAGAAAAGTGAAAAATAAGGCCACATTGCTATCAGGCAAGATTCACACAAGCAAAAGTGATGGGGCTAGATGCAAACCACCATATGATGTTACAATGGTGTTCTGGATCATATGTCCGCATTGTCAGAAGCGATTTGTCTACGATAAACAGAACTTTTTCGTCAGCTGTGATGACTGTGGCAAAAACTTCTTTGCATTCAAGCTGCATGAGCAGGCGCAATGCCCTCAAGATACCTATCATCTGCACCAATGTCAATTTCAACCATGTCAACAACATGGTGAGCCCAGTCAGCAAATTCAGCACACTAAGGTTCATCTTAACGGAGGGAACATGGATTCTACGATGCATGCAACACTAACTGATGAACATATAGGAGGGGATGTAAGCTCAGATAGTGATGGACAGGGTAGTGTTCAGAGACAAGAAGTGAAGTAGTTCAGTTTCCTGTAGTGCACCACATGTGCCCTCCTTTGGCTTTTGCCGACAGCAATACTATTGGAAGTATGACACCAGAATCCCTAGATCCAAACTTCGTGCTACTCACAACTTGAGTAGACAAGATGCATATGCGGTAATAAATGCTGCAGTGTCCTCCAGTCTTAAGATATCAGGTAAAAGAAAGCCAGACGATGGCACTTACAACAGCTACAATAGGAACTCCTATGAAAATAAGAGGCAAAGGAAGAACAGTACACTCTTTGTTGATGATGAAATGTTCTGACTGTAATGTTGCTTGCTCTGACGATAAATCTGTCGGGCATGTTCCCACTGAAGTGGACAAACAAGAGGAACAAAATATGGCACATGACGGTATTGAGCAACAGTACGAGAGTAAAACTACTGATATTGGTAATCAGATGTCTGGCATTCCTACTATCAGCTATGAGTGTCCAGATATGTGAGGTCTGGGCCATGTACGGGAACTGGGCACCTGGCTGGGTTCCTTTAGTCATGATCGTCGTCTTGAATACGCTATCAGCAACATCAAGAAGTGCACTGAGGCAAGCATGCTGTTTTCTTTTCTCACTAGAGTTGATGGCCACGTCTGTGTGTTCAAGCCTGACGTCGAAAAAGGGTACTGGAGATATCGATGAAGGAGAAACTAAGGTTCCCTCATTGGATACCATCATTCCGACTGACAAAAGAAAATGGTGGCAAGCTGCGTGGCTTCTACGAACTTGACCCAGCCACTGTTCCTGCTGCTTTTCTACAGAAGAGTTCGACCCATATCACTGCCGTTGATGTCTGACCTTTCTGAAGACTTTGTAAGATCTGGCTTACCATAGGCTATAGTTGGTATCTAGGAACCTATTTTGCATCTGAAATTGAAGTGCTATGTAGTCACGACTGCACATTTTGTCAGAACCTTGCTAACTTTGTTTGCAATTGCAGTAGTGTGGTGTAGTGGTCTACAATTTACTCATGAGGCAATTGCTGCTGTAGTTAATTACTATTTATCTAAAGCCGTTGTCAAGTTCTCTTGAATGTCCCTGTCTTGCACATTCTGTTGAGAGTTCTGATCCGAATCTCAACTATAATGTCACGGTGTATGATATCTTCTTCTCTTTCTCTTTTCGATGCAATGGAGTTGTAAGGAGCAATGTATGGCAGCATTTGCATGTGATGTATACATAGGCTGTTATCACATTTTGAGATTGTGTACGGGATCAACAGCTTGGAATCCTGAACTTGTGCTCAGATCGAGAGCAAGCAAAGTAAGATCGGAGGACAGGTTATGTCGTCTCGCGCGTGTGCTGTCGTGAGCCACGCAGCCGGCGGCCGGCAGACGGCAGTGAGTCGAGGTTGCAAAACGCATGACTCAATCCCTCTCGCCCCCCAACATATCATGCACCACCAGGAATGACAGAAACATAAGTTTTTGGAAATGACAAAGAAGACCAACGTGCCCCTGAAAGCAATAAGGGAAGTAAAAGGGTCTTGGATAAGAAATAACGCTACACATATCGCCAAAATAATGTCCACAGATCGATAGACCTTTTGCAAGCAATCAATAGAAGAATTTGTTTCAATAGGTAAATGTACACCTCCATCACGGCTGTGTTGCCTTCTGACGATTAAAGTTATCATAATTGCTGGTAATTTAGAAATTTGGATGAAGTCTCGCCTTTTTTTTCTTGTTAATAGTCTCACAAATGAGTGACTTTGATTCATCACTCACTGTTCCCAGTTCTCGTCGCCTCCCCTCCCCCCGCCCCCCTCCTCCTCCTCCGCAGAACCCAACAGAAGCCCCACTCGCGAAGAAGAGCTTGTCTACCTTCTCACCCGGTAGGCCGCGTGCGTCGTGGCCCCGCGCGGGGGCCTCGTCGGCGGTGGGCTGGAGGCAGGAGCCCCCTCGAATGTCAGTTCTTTCAAATTTCTTTAACTCATGTCTTGAACTTAAAAATGGCAATATAAAACTATAAAAGTTTTGAAGTACTTTGGATGTAGTTATATGATTAGTTGCGAATGCAAGAATTTCTTATTTGTAGAATGCATATATGAGTTACCAAAGTTTATGAATCATTGGTAAGGGTATGAATCACGTGTCAATAAAAAACAAAATAAAATACAAATAAAGTAATAAAGTCTGATGCTAAATTGCTATTTACAATTAAATTATAATATCAAGTAAAAATAGGAAATAAAATATATTACGTTTAAGAAATATAATTTATTTCCACAATTATTAAGTTAGGTTTTGCATATTATCATTTTAAGTACTTTATTTATAAATGGATTTTTTTTAGTACCTTGATTAAAGAAAAAAAGTGCATTTGGGCCGTCCTCGCAGGACGTACTGGGTCAGGTGGCCCATTGGATCTGGCCACCATACCGACCCACGCTTCTCAGGGCCTATTTCTCACTTCCTTCCCTCCCTCTCCTCTCTCGAAATCAAAATTGAAAATCCCCCTCCCCCCCCCCCCCCCCCCAACCTTTCCTCTCCGTGAGTGAGCTCATTCTCCAAGAAGCCGCGGGAGGACAAGACCTCGCCGGAGACCTCTCGAGAGTAGGCTACAGAGGATTGCGCCGGGGGTGGCCAAGAAGCCCTAGCCATGCTACTTTCTTGGCTACAGAGGATTGCGCCGTCTCTCCGGCAGCTGGCGTCTCTGGTAGCCGGCCTTCTTGCTGCCAGAGGGGCCTGGGCGTTGCGGGTCACTGCGGCACCGTGGGGCGTCCTCGTCGACCTTCTCACCCGGCAAGGCCATGGCACGCCGTGGCACCACAGGCTTTTCACCAGTAGAAGGCGGTCGTCTGAGCTCTCGCTCGGAAGGACCAGCACTAGCAGTGCAAGCGGGGGGCGGGGGGGATGCGGGCCGGCTGCCCGCCCCACATCCCGCGTCAGCGGCCGCAACATCCGAAGCTGGATATGACATGTGGGACATGGCACTACGTGGACAAAACTTTCTATTTTTGTGAGTGAACTACGTGGACCAACTGCTAACCAAAACTGATAGCTTGCCCAAAAAAACACTTTATGCATTTGATGTATTGGATTATTGTTTAACTGAATTTTAAAACAACTGAAAGAAGAGTAGGGAAAAAAAAAAGAGGGGAAAAATTGGTGGAAGAGGGGGGATGCGGGCCGGCTGCCCGCCCCACATCCCGTGTTAGCCGCCGCAACATCCGAAGCTGCATATGACATGTGAGACCTGGCACTACGTAGACAAAACTTTCTATTTTTTCGAGTGAACTACGTAGACCAACTGCTAACCGAAACTGATGATAGCTTGCCCAAAACAAATTATGCATTTGATGTGTTGGATTACTGTTTAACTGAATTTTTTTTTAAAAAAACAACTGAGAGAAGAGTAGGAAAAAAAAAGGGGAAAAATTGGTGGAAAAAAGGAATTGCGAAATTGCCCCTGGCTCTCCCCTGCCCTTTCCCCTTTGTCCCCGAACGCAGAACGGCGCTGCTGGCCTTCTCTCCGCAGCGCAGCGCACAGGCAGAACTCGCCGGCGTCCGCGAGCGAACACTGCCTCACAGGCGCAAGAAGCAGTACTTAATCTCCAGTATGGCCACCAAAATCCGCCTCCCTCTCGACCCTGTTCCCTGGAACCCCTGCCAATCCCCCGCCTCTTCACCACCAGACCACCAAGGCCCGCCGCCTCGCCGCCATCCTCCGCCGCCCACCACCCTGCAAGAACTTCTCCCGGAGGGCCCCCAATCATCCACCAAGGTCCTCCGCCGCGCCGTCGCCGCGCTACCGGGGCTCTCGCCGTCGCCGCGCTCGGGAACCGGGTGGGCAAGAACGTTTCTTGGTTCTTGGCCAAGAAACCATCCCTGAGCCGCGGGATGGCCAAGAAGAAGAAGCAGCCGGCGCGCGGGGCTTCCGCGTCGCAGAAGGCGGCCGCGCCGTCTCCAGGGCGAGGCATCAACGCCGCGCCGCCAGGGGCACGCCTCGTCGCCGAGGCGGCGGGCCTGCCCAACTTCTGGTGGAGGCTGCACGGAATTTGGGAATTCGTGTGCAGCCTCTTCGCCCGGCGCGCCGCCGCAGGAGGTCTGGGCGTGCCCACATTGCAGGGCGACGCCACCAGAGGCGCCCAGCACCACCCCGCCGAGGCGCCACCAGCCGCGCCCGTCGCCCAGCACCACGCCGAGGCGCCACCGGCCGCGCCCGACCCCGCGTCGACCTCCTCCTTGCCGCCGGGCTTCGGCGTCTCCGCGGAGGTCGGCGAACTCCGCGCTGCTGGTGGGACTCCCTCCGCCAAGGACGAGACGCCCTCCGGCAAGAAGGTCGCCGGCCAAGATGATGTCCAAGGCGGTGGCGAGGGCGCCCATCACCACACCGAGACCGTCGTCTTCGAGGAGGCGCCGCCTGCCGCGCTCACCCCCGACGCCTCTGTCCGCCACGCGGCGACCTCCTCCTTGCCGCAGGGCACAGCGCCCGCGCGCGTGCCGTCGTCGTCAGCAACAAGTCTCGGCGCGGACGAGGCCGGACTGGTGGACGGCTCCTCGTCGCAGGACTGCGACCCCGCCGCGCGGCCCCAAGACGGCGCCGACGCCTCCGTGGGCACCAGCCACCACGCGGCGACCTCCTCCTCCTCCTTCCCGCAGGTCACGCCTGCCGCACGCGCCTTGGGGGATCTTGCCGCAGGCGGAGCCAACCAGGCTGGGCGGGGTGGCAAGGGCGGTGGCCGTCGTGCCAAGCCAGGACGCGCCAAGAAGGCCAAGAAGGTGAACGGCACATCCGAGGTCAGCTTCCTGAACATGCTTGCTGTACAGCTTTTGAACTTGTTCATTATCAAATGACTGAATAAGTGATTCTGAAATGCTTGCCCAACAGCTTCTGAACTTGCTCATTGTCAAATGAATATATTCCTTCATATGTAATCCACGTTCATAATGTTTGTCTTGTGCATTGGCGAAAGAATTTGTAATGGAGTGCTTTAACTACCTGAAATTTTAATCTCTCATTCACTCCAAACTCCTGATATGAACTGCTGATCGAACTGCTTCTGAACTTGCTCCTTATCAAAACTGAATCAATTCATATAATCCTGACATTTTAATCTCTTATTCACTTCACAATCCTCATGTGTCCTGCTTCAATGAATTAAGGCAGGACAAGGTGACATGATGAATCTGCATTTTTAATCTGAAGTTTTGAACCTTCTTGACCTTATTACTCTCACGAAACTGAAAAACTCATTCAGTAGATTTCAATTGTACTGTTTTACTCATGTAACCATACGCATTATATGTGGGCCTTATTTAAATGATCAAAGATGTTGTTCAGTTGTCAGTATTATGAATTAGAGTAGATGGGTTGAACAACACAATCCATATTCTTATGGCTCAAAGCATGTGTTTATTAGAGTTGTGAAACTTTTGTAACAGGTTCCTGATGTTATCATTTTCTTTTCCTTTTTTGAGAAAGGGGTCTCTGGAATTTTTGAACAATTTTTCATCTAATAATTAACTGTTGGTGACTGGTGACTGATTTGTTCAATTGAAATGACAATTTTTTAAACTGTTGAAGCCTTGTAAGTATTAGATGTTGGACATGATGCATATTTATTTGTGTACTCTGTGAAGAGATTTTCCATCTACTATTTGCGTATTGCACCAAGTGGAACTTATGAAACTAAATCCAACAATAATACTGCATATATGAGCTGATATCTGTTTACAAAATTTCAATGAATTTTTTTAATGCTCAGTATCCACTTTCCAACCAATTCCAAGCTGTCTTCCTTTATGGTTTCCCTTATTTTCATGAATATTAGTAAAGAATAAGGAATTTGCTATTGTCTTCATGACAGTGGATAGATGATGAAGAATATGCAGAAGAAGTAATAGATCCAGAGATTGAAGCTCACTGCAAGTATGTGAAAAAGGTTTCGGCTTGGAGAAAAGGTTATACAATATGCTTAATCTGCCACCTGGAAGGCAAACAGAAAGAAATAAAAGGGGACAATGATGAGGTAAATTAGTAAAACAAAACTGAATCAATGATTGATACTAATCTGTTATTAATTAACTTTTGCGTACCTATCTTATGTTTCAGATAATAAAGCATTGTCTGGGTATTCATAAAGGTGAGGGATACAAATGCGAAAAGCGCGGCTGTTTAGCTAGAGGAAAGACCAAGCATGATACCGGTTTGCACGAGATTGAGTGCCGTGGATGAGCGAAGAAGGTAATTAACGTCACATCAGTCTCCAAGCACTTGCACCCTTTTTCGGGATAATAACATATTGAAGCACAAAACAGATGATATAGTAACTGGAAACTCGTGTCATGTTGAATTGAATATAGAGGGTCGAAAACTGAGGAGCTCTTCAAACTCTCTTATCTGTAAATGAAACTTCACAGTTCAGAAACCTTTTACTTAACAAATGAGTCAGCAGAACACATGTGAATTGAACTGATACTTGCACACACAGCAATAGTACATAGACCACCGATGCCAGTTTTTAATGTTGCATTGTATTATAATTTTCTGCATATCCTAAGTATATCTTTTCTTTTCGCAGAGCACCAGTGGAAAAATCTTTTGAAGAAATTCAGTCGACTTCAAAGCACGAGTTCAGGAGAATCTGAACCCTTAGGTTCAAGGGTTACTGAAACTGCTATCTTATCATGTTGTATACCCTTCACCTAGGAGGGGCTCAGTTTTTTTCCCCTTCATTGAAACTAGGGGATCAGTTTTAGTCTACTTATTTCTGAAGTCAGCACTTGGTGCACAAAAGTACGAAGTTTCAGTAAATTGGATGTTTTGATCTGGAATGAACAAATGTGATTTTGTCACAAGTTTTGTTGTTTCAGTTCTAATTGTTTTATATTCTTGCATGTCGATGCATATTTTCTGATGCTTTACATTGGGAGTCAATGCAACGTTGAGAAGCATATGTACGTGAACGTGTTGCAACAGCTCAGATAAATAAAACCCCACTGAATTATTGCTATGTAAACATATATAAGAGCCTATTCTTGTGTTGAACAGTCAACATATTCATAAAGCTAATGCTAACTGTTATCCCAGAAATGTGTTTTTTAGTTATGTTCTTCTACATTTTCAGATTAGGCTTAACCTTTCTGAAAAAAGGCTTAGAACATTTAGTCACCGAACAAACATACAGAAATGATACTCAAGTGTACCATATTGATAACTCAAGTAGACAACGGGACATTCAATTAATTTTGAACCAAAAGTATGGCACTCATGATACAACTACATAGTACAGATATCTATCTGTTCAATGCTGAACACATCTTCGCAAAGTTAGGTGTTATCCAAATGGGTGCTGGCCAGCTGCACCAACACTGAGAAGGCACAATTTCTTCTGTGGTGTTATTTTCCAAGTTGAAAACACCTATATCACGGCGGTTTCTCTTCCAAAATGCAATACCTCTTTGATCATCAGTCAAGTAGACATGAGTTGCCTTCAATTGTGGATATTCTTCAGCAGTTACACAATGGGACTGACCATACCCAAGGAACAGCACATGGTCATGCAAGCTATTGATCTGCACAAGCTTTTTTGCTGCCATATCAACTTTATACAACATAATTTCCCGAGTTTCCCTTTCGATCTCCGAAAGGACACGCTCTGGAGTATCACCCCCATCCCCAATCGGGATGGCGTCCTGCTCCCTCCAAACCTGGAATAATTCGCCAGATGCTGACTGAACAATGTACATACGTTCATGAATATAGTTCTTCATGTTGTTCATAATCACCTTCCTCGAGAAAGATGAACCGGTGAGATCAAAGGCATCCATTCCACCTGTTGATGTTACAGCATACAAAATACCATTCAAATAGATGCAGTCTTCATAGTCCCCGCTAGGCGGCAACCAAGTCCATCTGGAATCTCTAGCCCTTGCAAACGAAAGCTGATAAACAGGATTGTGGATAAGGACTACAATGTAGCTTCCTGTGGATGAATCAGAAAACACAAACGCCTTGCCATAGAGCTTGTCACGAAGATTGCCAAGGGGAAGGATATAAGGGTCACCATACTCAGATTCTCCATCATACTGTGAGAGCTCATACTCTTGGAGCGCACCTGATTCGTCAAATATGGGCTTCACTTGCTCAATGGTTGTCACTGACGGCAGGGCGATCTGCTCTCCGGTGATCGGATTGACAATGTGTAATTCAGACCTCTCATCCGCGGTAACCAGCCAGCCATTGGAAGACCCAATAAGATACCTACTACGGATTGGTGGCTCCGGGAGAGTAAGCTTGTAGACCCTCTTCTCTGCAAGGCTGTACATGCAAGCAATGTTGTCGCCGGCAGATTCAGACATGTAAAGGAGACACGGCGTGTGATGACGGTTGTACCATCCAGAGCTGCGTAGGCCGGTGTATACGGCGTGCCACGAGGAGCAGACACAGCCTGCGCGCACCAAGTCAGGAATTTCCAGGAGAGCAAATATATCACCGAGGATTTCTTCTGGCAGCTCCAGAAAGTCCCTGTTCACCACCGTTGCCTCTTCCATAGGTGATGGATTCACACGCTCATGATCACGCTGCATTGTCTTCAGTAAGCTGGGGCCAAACGCAAAGATCTTGGGCCAGAAAGCTCGCAAGATCAGATGGCACAGACCGCGCAGGCTCATCATCCCTGCTCTGCTGTAGTTCGCCATTGGAGAAAACTGACTAAAACTGAACCTCTCCCTGCCCTGCCCTTCAGAATTTGTTCGCGATCTCTGGAAGGAGCACACCACGGCAAAGCCCCTGCCTCTGTACTTATAGAAATCGACAAATCAACGAACTGACGCCTCGATCCGAATTGGATTGGGGATGGAAATCCGAATCGAAGAGCTGTGCGGTGCGGTACCTGTAGTGGCTGGAGAACGGAACCCCCAAAATGATTCGGACCTGACTGAGTTGCCTGGAGCACGGAAACTCGGTTGCCCCGTAACTGAAGCCGGGTCGCTGACCGGCGGCGTGGAGCAGTCGCACAGGGGGATGTGCCGGCTGAATTGGACCAAAAGAACTGATGGAGGAGCTAGCCCGCGCCACGCCTCAGATGATGAGGACTTGGGCGCTTTGCCTCGATGGAGGAGCAAGCCCGCGCCGTAGTCGTCGTTGTCGCCGGCGGCGGTGGCGGTGGCGGTGGCGGTGGCTAGGACTGGAGTGCGATTTTTTTTTTTTTTTTTTTTTTGAGGTGGACTGGAGTGCGATATGGAAGTGAATGAAAGCATGGACTGGTTTAGCAATTTTTACTGGAAGGCCACGGTTACTGGGCATTAGTTCGCCGGCCCATAGCAGGATAAAGAGGCCCATATGTGTAGGTAAAGGGCGGAACATTACCTAAAATAAAAAAAAAGGTAAAGGGCGGAACAAGCGTAATTCGGAAAAACCGTCTCCAGTGTGGGGGTTATTTGGTTTGAACGAACTGTAAAAAGATTGAGAACACGTGAAGGATCAGAGCAAACTGATGAATGATTGCGAACGATCGGATCGGAGGAGCTCGACGTGGAAGCCGTGCGCAGGTTCTTGACTCACCTCGGCGATCGATGGCGTAGCTTCCCTGCGCTGCGTTGAGCCAAGCGACGCACGCATGCAGAGATAATTGATCGATCCCACGAGTCTTCTTGCGTCGGATGAAGAGCACCCTCAACGCAGCGCAGGGGACATGGCTGAATCGTGCGCCACGCCATACCGCCGGCGCCAACGCAATGCAACATCCGAAGCTTGCAAGCCGCAAGCAAGCAGCGCGATATATTCGCGGTCTGCTCTGCGTCGCACGCAAGCCCGCGTCGTGGGCACCCGTTTGAACGGCGCCACCATGACGCGCTCAAGGACGGCCATGGCTGGCGTGCCTCCTGCAGCGAGTGCTCGCCTCGCGGCGCAAAGCTTTTTGACGGCCACCATGACTGCAACCGGAGCCGTGCAGCCGGAGTCCACGTGCTGATGCCGTTCATCGCGTAGGCCGTAGCCAGACATTGCAGGCACTACACCATGTACACTTTTCCCGGACCGCAAACTGTTGGGAAACATCATTTATCCTTATCTCATTAACTGTCGGCAAATCTGTAGAAATTAGCAGTCAAATAAAGTGTCGGCATTGATGCAAAGGGCCTACAGATTATGTGTCGGCGTTGCTCCATTTAACAGATAAATTGTCGGCGTAGCTTCCTTGACTGATAATGTGCCGGTATACGTTGTTCATTCGACTTATGAAGTGTCGGCAATGATTTTTAGGCCCGGCACCAACACAAAATATTTTGTTCAGCGCGGCGCGGCCGCACGCTCTCCTGTCTCTCGCTCAGTTCTCGCGCCTAAGTCCCCAAATTTTCCCTATTTATTTGTATCCCTAGTTCTTAAATCCACACAGCAGCCGCCCGCCTAGCTCAATCTGCTGCTCAACGCCCGCACCCTCACCCACTACCCAGCGCCGCCCCTCCCATCCATGCCGCTCGCCTTCAGCCGGTCGCACGCCCCTGCCCGAGGTCCGCAGCACTCGCCCTGGTCATCCGGTTCGTCGCGTTGCCGCCCACGCAATTCGACTGTCGACATAGGATTTAATTTTCCCGACGGATTCTACCCTGACTGTTTAAAACTATCGGCGTAGCCTATGTGACACATTTTATGTCGGCAATTGTGGCCTTGGTCGACTGTAGAAAGTGTTGGGAAAGGCTTGCCATGGTATAGTGAGAGAAACTACACGACAGAGGATGATGCCCGTCACCGCGGGCTTTGATGCTGTCGCTCGGCTCGCTGTGCTGCGGCACGGCTCTATAGTTGCATATAGTAGTTGTATGGAAGAGCTCCATTTTACCCCACAAGCAAGAAAGCTACATATTTGATTAGTTGCTATGAATACATATAAATTTATATGTGAAAGAACTACATTAATTAATTAGTAAATTACAATTCCTTAGATCAACATACGTGTATATGAGCTCGCCACCGCCACAAATCATCGCCTTCCGCCTAATAAATCCCGCCATAGACGGCCTTGCCCGGGCCTCCTGCTGCGCCACCCCACCCGGCCCCGGCGGCTTCCTGCCAGGTCGGGCTTACGTCGCCCTCCACCTCCTCCAGTCCCGCCGCTCTCCCTGCCTCATCTAAGCCCTCCACACGCCGAGCAGCCATCCAACGCGCCTGTGGAAGCCGTCCTACGCCAGGGTCGCGCTCGCGGCTGATCGCCCCATGCCTGTCCGCGCGAAGCCGTGCCAAGCCAACATGGCAATGACAATGCGGGTTTTCGCGCGAAGCCGTGCCAAGCCAACATGGCAATGACAATGCGCGAAGCAGTTACCTTTTACATGTTTTCTCCCATCTCTTCATAATATATATCGACGGTATCTCAATTTGCTTCTCGGCTCTAAGCACTTGTATGATATGACGACACGGGATGCCATAAGATTCATATAATTTACAAGAGCACATACCAAACATGTTTGACTTGTTCATCTCAACCACTCGCTCTTTCCCAAATAGGTTGCTGATGGTGAAAAATTTTGTATCTTCACACTCTGAAATACCTTGAATAATGCAATTGTCTCTTGCAGCCACGATTTGTTCCTGGATTTTCCTGAAAAATTCATGTGTATATATGACACTACAATTCTTCTCCATGGCCCACGGTGTCACCAATCTAGGAGTGGTGTGAAGACTTGCATTGTCAGCTTTCAACTCCTCTTGGCGCTGGCACTCCAAAGCTGTGTCAAATCTTAGCCAAAACTCAACAAAGGTCAACTTTCTATGAATGAAACGGTTAAAAAAAGAATTTGCACTCTCCGATCGTGATGTAGTCCTAAGCATTCCTGCTAGAGGTATGTCCAAAAAGTATACCGGAATCCATGATTCGCGAATGGCAAACTTAGTGGAAAACCACTCATTCCCCGTAAGTTCATAATCTGTTATGAGAGAATTCCATTGTGTCACAAAATCATCTGAATTCTCGGCCCCCCAAACACACTTGTTTAGTCGATCCCAAAAAGTTTCATCGTTTCTTATAGAGGGCCCGACCTTCTCAGGAATCTTTTCCATGATATGCCACATGCAAAATCTATGAGCTGTATCTGGTAGAATCTGAGCAATAGCAGCGATCATGCTCGCATCTTCATCTGTTGTGATCAGATGGGGTGGTACTCCACCCATAGCCTTAAGAAAGGTCTCAAATAACCATACATATGACTCGATCTTTTCATCTGCTAAGAATGCTGCACCAAGGAAAACACTTTGCAAATGATGATTGACTCCTGTAAATGGCACAAATTTCATGTTATACTGGTTGGTGGTATATGTCGCATCTACTGAAACCACATCACCAAAAACACTATAGTTTTTCCTGCATGTAGCATCCGCCCAAAATACACGAACAAGTCGTCCTTGTTCATCCACCATGAAGTCATAAAAGAAGGCAGGATTTACTTCCTTCTTTCGCTCAAGTTGTGCCACAAACATTTGTGCATCTGCATCCTTGATTTTTGTTCTGAGGTCACGGAAATAGTTTTGCAAATCCCTCTTTGTGCACCCAACATTCTGAAACCCACCCTCACTGACATGGAGAAGTCGATATGCCTGAGAGGTGCCAATGCTAGCTTTATGACAACTCCTGGGCGGTGTATGAGTATCTCCTCTCCCTGGTTCAGGCGATGTACCCAACGAATATCTCCTGGGCTCGGCGTCCAGCGTCCAGCGTCCAGCGGCGACGGTCTTCCTAGGATCGGAACGGCTCGGCGGATTTCGTCCTGGCGGCAGCGGAGAGGACCGGACGGGCAGCGGACGAGCGGCGGCGGCGGAGGACCGGACGGGCGGCGGCGGATTTCTTCCTGGCGGCGGAGACGGGACGGGCTGTGAGCGGAGTTCGTCCAGGACGGGTCGTACAGCGATGCCCACGTACTGGGTTGATTAGATTAGGGGTTATTTGCAAAATAAGAGATTAGAGTGGGATTGGTGGGGGGGTTTAAGTGCTAAAACAACCCACCTCTCCCTCTGGCCATCGGATGAGGATACTGTGATTATGGTTGGAGTTCTTATAGTTCTCATAGGAAGCCGGTTCTCATAGGATACGCTCCCTACTTAGAAATATGTTAATTATCTTTCAAATTTCTTTAACTCAAGTCTTGAACTTAAAAATGGCAATATAAAACTATAAAAGATTTGAAGTACTTTGGATGTAGTTTTATGATGAGTTGCGAATGCAAGAATTTCTTTTTTTTAGAATGCATATATAACTTACCAAAGTTTATGAATCGTTGGTAAGGGTAATGAATCATGTGTCAATAAAAAACCAAATAAAATAATAAAGTCTGATGGTAAATTGCTATTTGCAATTAAATTATAATGTCAAGTAAGAAATAGGAAAGAAAAATATATTACTTTTAAGAAATGAAATTTATTTTCACAACTATTGAGTTAGGTTTCTCAAATTATCATTTGAAGTACTTTATTTATAGGTGGATGTACCTTGATTAAAGAAAAGAAAACGTGCATTTGGGCCGTCCTCGCAGGCCGTCCTGGGTCAGGTGGCCCATCGGATCTGGCCACCGACCGACGCCTGCCTCTCCTCCTATTTCCCCTTTCCTTCGCTCTCCTCTCGAAATCGAAATCGAAAAATCCCCAAACCCAACGGCGTGAGCTGTTTTCCAAGAAGCCGCGGGAGCCGACAGGACCTCGCCGGAGACTTGCCGTCCTCAAGAACGAAGCGATGCAGCGCCGGCGCGTCGAGGCCAGGCTCCCCCCACCTCCACCTCCCCTTCTCCCCCCGCCAGTTCCCCAGCCAGGCCAAGAACCGGGGGGCGGCCAAGAAGAGCTCGCCGCGCCACTTTCTTGGCTACAGAAGATTGCGCCGCCTCTCCGGCAGCTGGCGTCTCTCGTAGCCGGCCTTCTTGCTGCCGGAGGGGCCTGGGCGCTGCGGGTCGCCGCGGCGCTGCGGGACGTCCTCGTCGACCTTGCCCGGCAGGCCGCGGGCGTCGTGGCCCGGGCGCCGCTCCCGGGACTCCTCGGCGGTGGGCTGGAGGAGGGAGACGCCCCCAACCGCTTCCCCGCCGCGGGAACCCCCTCGAATTCCGCGCCGCCGACCTCCAGCGACGCCGCGCACCCGGCCATCTCCGCGCCCGGCGCCCAGCACCACGCCGACCTCGTCTTGGAGGAGGCGCCCCCTGCGGCGCTCGGCCCCGACGCACCACGCGGCGACCTCTACTGCTTTACGCCGCTCCCTCTCCGCGCCGCTGGTGGGACTCGTCGGCGGAGTTCTGGACGCCGGGGACTCCCCCAACCGCTCCCCCTCCGCGGGGCGCCGCTCGACGTCCGCGCCACGCTGGGCGCACACATGGCGCCCCTCCAACAACGCCGCGCACCCGGACATCTCCGCGCCCGGCGACCAGCACCACGCCTTCGAGGAGGCGCCACCTGCCGCGCCGACCTCCTCCTTGCCCCAGGGCTGCGACCCCGCGGCGACCGGCTTCGGCGGCCAAGAAGATGTCCAGGGCTCCTCCGCGCTTGACGGCGACATCTACGGCGCCGCGGACCTCGACTCCTCCTCCAACGCCGCGCCGCCCGCCGGAATCCTCCCCATCGACGCCGCGCGGGCCCAGGACGGTGGCCAAGGGCGCATCATCGGCGCCGACGCCGTATCTGCGGGCGGCGACCAGCAGACCCCTCCTGCGCCACTGGCGCCGCTTGCCGGCGGAAGCAACGGCGTCCCTGCCGTCACCAACCCCGGCGCCGCCAACTCCAGCGCTCCGGGCGCGGGCCGCCGCGCCGTGCCAAGAGCACCGACCCGCAGGGCCATCGTCCAGGGGCCTCACCCTCAGGTTTGTCTTTGCACCTCCCTCTCACCTCCATTGTAGGTTCAAATCAGCGAACTCCCCTCTGTGCCGCCATGTGATTACGAATTCTCTAGAAATTATAGTGCATTTGCAAGCATTTTGGCATGGGAAATTCGTAACTTAGTGGAATGTTAAGTCTGAATGTTAAATCTGAAGTTTTGAACCTTCTTGACCTTTCTACGCTCACGAAACTGAAAAACTTATTCAATACATTTCAATTGTACTGTTTTACTCATGTAACCATACGCATTATATGTGGGCCTTATTTAAATGATCAAAGATGTTGTTCAGTTGTCAGTATTATGAATTAGAGTAGATGGGTTGAACACAATCCCTATTTTTATGGCTCGAAGCATGTGTGTTATTAGAGTTGTGAAACTTTTGTAACAGGTTCCTGATGTTATCATTTTTTTTTATTTTATTTTTTTGAGAAAGGGGTCTCTGGAATTTTTGAACAAGTTTTCATCTAATAATTAACTGTTGGTGATTGGTGACTGATTTGTTCAATTGAAATGACAATTTTTTTAACTGTTGAAGCCTTGTAAGTATTAGATGTTGCACATGACTCTGAAGAGATTTTCCATCTACTATTTGCGTATGTCACACCTCTGCGCTCTTCCTCTTTGATTTTTGCAACTAATGACTTCACCACAAGCTCTTTGTGGCGGAAAATCCTTGCATTTCTTTCATTCCATACTGCCCAGCTGATGAGTAAGATCATTGTTCGTAGACCTTTCTTTTGCACGTCCTGCGTTGTAGCAATTGTCATCCACCATTCGTGGACATATGCTGTTTGTGGCAGTGACTTTATTGTAGCTGTTGTTTGGCCGTCCATTGAGCAACGGCATCCCATACGCGTCGTGTGTATCTGATCGGCCAGCAAGTGATGCGTTGTCTGTCATGCATAGGGGGCAGAAAGCCATGCTCTGGTTTGTAGTCTGTCTGCAGTCAATACTCGGTTTTGTATCACTAGCCAGGCAAATGTCTTGCATTTATACCTAGAAATTGTGCCAGGTATGCTGATGAGGCCTTGTACTGACCGTTTAGAGTCAGTTTCCATTCAGTGTCATCCTTGGCATAGGATCGAGCTGTATGTCATGGAGTAGATTACATAGGGCTACCAACTCATGGATGTGTTGCGTGGTTATTTGGCCTTGTAGATTTAAATCAGTGATCCAAGTATCAAAATTGAATAAGTGCTTTACTGGAATCATTTCTTCCTGCATGTATCTAGTACCAACATCTAGCTTATCATGCAACCATTCGTATGTAACATACTGTTTCATCATTGTTTAGGTGGATCCTTTCGACAAGGAGGGCTATGACCTGACCATGCTCTTTGGGGACGATGAGTTGGAGGCAGACGGAGAATTGGGTGAAGCTGTGATGTACGCAATGTACTGCAGGGCTAGGTCTTTGAAGGTTACGAACAAGAAGAGGGACGAGCTCTGCGACATATGCTTCTTCAGGCTCGGGGTGGTGTTTTCTGACGAAAAGGAGAAAGTAAAAATTCTTGCCATACTCTCATTGGGAAATTTAAAGTGATCTGCTGCTTGCTAAATTCAAACTTGTGTTGGATCAAAGATTGCAGGGCATTGTAAGAGGGTGCACAAGGGGGAAGGCTACCCCTGTGAGAAACAGGGCTGCTTCGTGAGATGCAGCAGCCGCGGAGAAGCTGGTTTGCATAAGCTATATGTGCATGATCAGCGACATAAAGGTAAGCTTACAAACAAAAAGGTTTTCGATACAATATTCGGTTGGCTACCTAATCTTATGAAATATTTACTTGTCTTTGATGAAATATTACTTATCTACCCTATTTGATCATGTGTATATCCGTGCAGATTGGTGGCGGGAACTGTTGAAGAAGCGTGGGGTAAAGCTGGAGTAAGGACACTCAGCATGAGAGGAAGGCATCTTCTCTACGTGCCCTATTTGATCTTTTGTTTTCTCTGATGAGGAGACTGTTAGATGGAAGGCATCTAGTCTTTGTTTCAGCTGAGTTGTACACTAAACACTATTTTTTGTGCTGAGTGAAGTCTGGGTTATGCTACTGCCCTGGGGAACGTTTGCACTGAGACCTTGTTTTTGTATTGATATCAATAGAAATGATGCTATGACTTTCTTAGCCTTCGTAGTATAATGGATGATATGAACGGAGCCAGGAATCCATATGTGGGTTAACAATTCAATAGAGTATTGCCTTGCCTGTATTGGATTGCCAATGCCCTCTTAAAACCATGGCCTGCAGCGTCATGCTACCGTCTACCTCTTGCTGTCATGGTGCTAGAATCCATTGCAACTTCTTCACTTGTCTCATTACTGGAGAACAAAGTCAACTGCCACACGAGGACGTACTCGTGTTTTCCCAGGAAGGGTAAAGGGAGAGAAGTGCCTGAAAGCATCCAAAAATTCGAAATGAGGTTTTGTAATGAAAGTAAATGTGGAAATTCTGAATAACTTCAATTCAGTTATATTGGAAGGAAAAATAAAACAGTACCTTTATGGTCTGGGGCACCATCCTTGCGTTCATATGGTTTGCTCACTGAACCGGCAAAAATAATTATACTGCTCCTTCAAGCCCATTATGGAAGCAAGTAAACCAAAATACAGAGATGTATTTTCTCATAAGAAATGAATTTCATCTGTATAAACATGGCACCCACACTGCAGCAAAGGAAATAAAGGTCAAACTGCAGTGAAACCAAGAATAAAAATAAAATCAGTATTAGCAGAAATGATAAAAACGAAATTTACCTTGCAAAGTTCAGCAGCTCATAAGTTCCTGATGTAATTCCCACAATGCATAATACAGTTTCATCCCATTCTTGCCATATATCCAGCAAAACGTGACGCCAAAAGAAAATAGGAAGACCATGGGAGATCCTAAGACATGTAGCTCACTAACCCACCTTACCTGATACAAGCTGTCAGCTTGCAGAACAACCCTGACAAATAATGAATCTGCAGCAGATACTAAAACTGCCACCAAAAGAAAATATACCAAAGATGAAATGGAAAACACGCAATTGACTACCCCAAACTTAGCCACACACTCGATCCTGCCCTCATTAGCTCCCTTCCACAGAAGCGGCGGCGACGAGAGCAAGACACAGAGCTCAGCTGATCACCACACCATAGACCAACAGAAATTTAAAACTGCCACCCAACAGAAAAACCACACCAGATGATCATGAAATGAAAAAAAAAATGCACGCTTGACTGCCCCAACTTTGTCAAACAGCAGCTTCACACAAGCAATTGAAGAGCAACAGAGGAAGGTAAGGGCAAGGGAAGAACAGAGTCCTTGGCACAGCCTGGCATACAATTGATGCGACCCAAGCCATTGCCATATGAGCAGTGTGATCAGACAGCATATGCCCTAGAGGGTAAGATCAAACATTTGCCAATAAAAGTTTAGGTGGCCAGGACAGTTATTTTCTCAGCTTGTTCTAACATAAGTTTTATTTACAATAAATATTATGAAACCACCAAGTGAAAGGCCAAAGCAGTATGTTTGAGTGGACTTTTGTTATGAAACGCAAATGCATATAATAAATGACAAGTAAAGCGTAGAGAAAAAGTACAAAATTGAGTACATAGGGAAATTGCTTAAGCCACAACAGCAGAGAGGCCAAGACATGTGGCTGGCTAACCCACCATACCTTATATAAGCTGTCACCACTGCTTCTGAACAACCCTGAAAATCATGAACCTGCAGCAGATACTAAATATACCACATAAAAAGAAGTATCAGAAGAAGATGAGATGGAAACTGCGCACTCGACTACACCGAACCCAGTAATCAAGCACACCTTGTATAAGCTAATCACGGCTGCTTCCAAAACAATCCGACAAATAATGAACCTGCAGCAGATACAAAAACTGCCACGAAAGGAAAAGCCAGGAGATGAGATGGGAAATGCACAACTGGCTGCTCCAAATTTTGCACACAGTAGGTTGATGCAAGCAAACGACCAAGCAAGTAGGAAGAAAGGCTACTGAGAATGGAAAGGGCGGCGGGAACAACAGAGTCCTTGGCACAGTTGACACTTCTGTACCATCGATCTGGCCATGGAAAGACAGACCATTGCCATTGGCACATGAGCGTGAGTAGACATATGTGATCAAGGAAGATCAAATGGTCAACAAATAAAAGTTTCGCTGACAACGACAGTTACTGCCTCAGCATGTTCAAGCTCTTGTTTTGTTTACAATGACTTTTAGGAGAACGTCTTGTCAAAGGACAAATAGCATTCAACGTTGAAATGAACTTTATTCATTAAAAAAAGGCCAAAAATTAAAGGACAGTTGTATAACATAGGAAGACTTATGAAGTTAAATAATCACTGATCTGGCAGCATGTCAACCATCCAAAGAGGCAATTTGCAACAATACTAACAAAATAGAGATGCCTGCAAGCAATATCAGTAATGATATGTGACTGCAAGACTTTTTATTATCCTTTTTTATGGCAATGCTAACATGTAAAACTAAAATAAAATAAAGCCCATTATGTAGCAGAGTCATATTTACTAAATAAAATATATTTTGCATTCACGAATATAGCTCCCTCATTGTAGCAAAGGAGTTGTAGATCAAAACTAAAACTAAACAAAGGATAAACAAACATAACCATTAACCAAGATTATAACCAATATTAGGAAACTAACAAGAAAATAATTTAGACAGGTAGGTGCTTTTCAGTAATTAAACAGCATGTTTAGATTGAAAACTGATAGTTCTGCAAAGGAGTTGTAGATCAAAACTAAAACTAAACAAAGGATAAACAAACATAACCATTAACAGATTATAACCAATAATAGAGAAAATAACAAGAAAGTAATTTAGACAGGTAGGTGCTTTTCAGTAATTAAACAGCATGTTTAGATTGAAAACTGATAGTTCTGCAACCCAAAAGAGCGTCCACGACACAACCTAGTTATCATAGGTTAGGGTAAGAACAAAGAAAGCCAGATAATATTGTTATCATGTCAACTACATACCATACAATGTATAGAAAGGAAAGGGTGAGGGGAGGAACATACTAGTCCTTGGCATAGCTTGACACCCTAATACCAAGGTTGCGGTGCAAAGGAAAGAAAGATAACTTCCTTTGTTATATGCCAACCGAGTAATCAGACAGCTTGTGCCCTACTGAGTATACTCGAGTTTAGGTGGCCAGGAGAGTAATTTTCTCAGCCTGTTATAAATTTTGTTAAAGCATCTAGTGAGAGGCCAAGCAGTATGTTGGAAAGGACTTTATTGATGAAAAGTGAATACAATAATAATAAAAAAAAGCATAGCATAGAGACCAAGTACAAAGTTAAATACATAAATAAACATCTTAATATCTAATTGTTTGATGCCAAACTCATTCTCCTAGGATTTGGAATCAGCCATACAGGGGCTGGTGAGTTGGACCAAAGCTGAGGGGATACAATTTCCTCTTTGGTGTTATTTTCCATGTTAAACACTCCAATATCACGCTTGTCATTCTTGAACATTGTAATATCGAGATTGTTATCATCAGTGAAGTAAGCATGATTTGCCTTCAGCAGCGGATAATCTTCAGCAAGATAGCAATGTGATTGGTTAAGGCCAAAAAACAGCACATGTTCACCAAGGCCACTTATTTCCACCAGCTTTTTTAATATAAGGTCCACTTTATGTACTTTGATTGTGCTGGTCCTGGTGGAGATTCGAGGCTCATCGTCTAACTCAACTTCTAATTCTGAATCATATTCTTCGTCTTCATGCCCTTGCGGTGAAGCACTAGACCTCCAAATTTGCAACAGGTCACCACATGGAGCTTTCATAATGTAGATCCTCTCAGACAAATAATCTTTCATATCACCCAAAACTATATTTGGTTCAACTGTAGGGGCACCAAGATCAAAAGCATGGATTTCTCCAAACGAAGTGGAGGCATATAGATACCCATCCTGAAATAAGCAGTCTTCATAGTGCTTATGTGGTGGCAACCAGGTCCACTTATCATCCCCTGCCCTTGCAAATGAAAGCTGCGAATGTGGGTTGTGGATGAGCACCAGGAAGTAGTCTCCTGTGGATGGATCTGAAGAGAGAAATGCCTTATAGAATAGGTAGTCCCGCAGCTCACTTGGAACAAAGATTGATGGAGAGTCTGCAATTTCCTCTTTTCCAGTGTACCATGAGTATTCATACTTGCGGATGGAGCCAGCATCATCGAATATGGGCTTCACCTGCTCGATTGTGGTGACTGATGGCAGAGAAATCTGCTCACTGGTGATGGGGTTGACAAGGTGCATTTCACACATGTCATCGACAGTGATGATCCATCCAAACGAGGAACCCATGATATATCTACTTCGGATGGGCGGGTCTGGCAGAGTCAATGTGTAGGCCTTCTTCTCAGCAAGACTGTAGAGACCTGCGGCGCTTGCACTTGAGGATTCAGAGGTGTATATGAGGCATGGTGTCTGATGCAGCTTGCAAGGTCCAGTGTTGCACAGGCTGGTGTAGGCAGCATGCCATGAAGAGCAGACTGATCCCGCGCGCACAAGGTCAGGGACCTCCAGGAGGGCAAATATATCCATCAGGATCTCCTGTGGCAGCTCTTGAGATCCATTGTCAACATTAACTGGCCGGCTAAGAAGAGTATCACTCCGGAATGTCTTTGTCAAACTGGGTGAGGAAGCAAAGATCTTGGGCAAAGTTCGCAAGACCAGACGGCATAGCTTCCCTAAGCTCATCATCACACCATCTCTGCTATACATCGCCATTGAGTAGCAAACCAAAACGAGAATCAGGGATATTCCTCTCCAAAGACAGAACGCGTTGGTTCAGCAGACATACGCTTGCAATGTTTTTTTGAGGAGGGCAGGCTCCAGGCTCTGAACTATAAATCAGCGACCCAAACGATCTATGCCTCACTTCCAATTCGACTAGGTGACGGAATCCGAATCGATGAGCGGCACCGCCGTGGCAGGAGGGCAGATAGGAATCCGAATCGAAGAACGGCACCGACGGGGCAGATGCGACACGGACTCAACCCGAAAACGACTCGGGCTTTCCAATCAACCGGCACCAAATGAAACCGAGCTCTGATTCCGCAGCAGCTGGAACTGAAGGGGGAACACTGACCGTGACCGGCGGCAGGATACACCGACGGGGCATGGGCCTGACCGGGTTGGAGCGAAGAAGAACTGCCGGGTGTGGCGCTCCGAGCAGAGTACTCAGACGCCTGCGCTCGTCTCGAGGAAGGAGGAAGCCTGCGCCGTCGTCGTCGTTGTCGCCGGTGATGGCGACGGCGGCAAGGCTAGCAGTGGGGAATGGAAGTGAAATGAGAGCATGGGGGCCCACGGTTGTTTACTGGTCTAGAAGCCCACGGTTGCCTGGGCTTTAGGTCCCTGGCCCAGAGCAGAAAAATTCTATTCAAATGGGCCCATCGCTCAAGTCCAAGAACAAGGCGTAACACAGAAACCCGTCTCCGGCTTGTGTAAATGTTGGTGAACAACATGAAGCACTTATGTATTATCTGATCTCCGGCTTACATGTTGGTCTGGCTTACATGCTACCAAACACTATCTTGATGTGGTGGAAATCAGTGCTCGCGTCCACGGCCGTGCTCGTGCTGCTCTAAGCTCGTGCAATGTCCCCTGTACTGACGTGTGCGTGTCCATCAGATACTTTCAGCCGATTAGTCCAAGTTCTGTCCCATGAGTCGGCGTCTTCTCCGGTGGCCACTTAGAATGTCAAAGAGGACTCTGAATTAGCACAACTGAACTCTGGTTAGCTTTGTCTGTTGTGATCTGCCATCAAAACTTCTGTTGTACATTGTAGTATGTCTGATCAACCTAGCGTTTACCATGCGCTTAGCCTTCTTACTTGTCACTTGCCATTGTGTACCAACGGCAAGCCCTGATATCACTGGTACTTTGTAATACTTCACTAGGGAGCATGTGGGAGGGGTTCTAACGTTTACAGGCCTACCGGAGATTGCAGTAAGCAATTCTTCGTTACCAGGCTCCTCATATGTTTATGTGCGCAGTAATGAAAGTCCTATGGTACCGTTGTAGAATATTACTGAGTCTAAACCCTTAAAGAACCAGTTGGGTGGAAAATATTTTTTACCTGCCAAAATCTACCCCACCTGTATATCAACTGTCGATTTGGATCATTCCTTTTTTAATCTACCGTCCAAATCAGTCAAAACCGGCCCCACAGCAATCCATGGGACAAAATCAGCGTTACGCACGTCATTGGTAGTTCAAAAATCCTGACATCGATCAAACTTTTCTCACCCGACGTTTTGTCCCCGGCGATTCCCACCTGATTTATTTATGGAAATTGATTAGTGCTTTCCTTTTTTTTGGATTGGTGTGAGAGGCCGGGTAATGGTTTCCTTTTTTGCGGATTCATGTTCGACGCAAGCGCGGTCGTGGCGGCGACGGAGGCCAGGCGGCGGCTGGCGGTGAACCTCCCTGCGACCCTCCCCGAGCGCGACGTCTCTGCGACTCTCCCCTCCACCGCGCGCAAGCTCGCCTCCACCACGCGCGCTCATCGTCCTCGCGGGCCGGTCGCCTCCCTGTTCATCCTCCTCCTTCAGATCCCTTTTCCCGTCGTCCTCGCGGTGCAATCAGTCAAGGCCGCCGGATCCCGTTTCCCCAACTCGAAGATGGAAGGTGAGTCCAAGGATTTGGGTTCATTCCATTTTTTAATCTTGGAGGAAACACTAGGTGCCCCGGTTCAATTTCGACCAGCCTGGTCTTCCCTCACATTATTCTAGATCAGTTTTTTGATCTGGCCAGGATGTATCTTCGCAGGAAGAGAAATCTTGGAGACAGACGCTGGGGGCCCAGGAGTGATCCCCCCAGGTTCCTGCGCTCGACGACGACAAGCTGAACAATGCAATAGGTTCGTGATTGATTCCTTAATTTTCCTCCTTGTTTGATGTCCTGAGTGAGTTCTTAATGATTCTGTTTGGGCGCTCTTGATCTTGCCTCGATTTGGGGATCTGTAGATGGAGACAACTGGAGGGCACATACACATAGGGCTTCACTGTGTCTATGATCCTGTATGTTACATGGACTAAATTCCTTAAAATGCACTCATCGGTTCTACAATGATATTCACCTCTCAGATAGAAACCTGAAACGAATTTGGAAATTTTAATATGGTAGCAATATTGATATTCACCTCGCCGATTTCTATATTTTAAGGAGAGTGCCTGGACAAGGTTTTATGCAGGCTGATGCTTCTATATATAAAATCCTTTGTTTTGTTTTCAAAGTTAGAAGCTCATAGCTGATTGAGAAGATTCAAGCTTCCAATGCCGCTTTTGCAGTGAACATGAACTAGCTGGTATTGGTGATATGTATGTAGCTTCAACAAGTATCACATCGGTTCTCAACCTAAAGAATGATGTCTTCATTGCTACTTCTAGAGCTTCATACAATTAATAGTTCTCTAATCCTTTCATTCTGCATTGTAATTATTTTGAGTGGCAATAAATATTTCTGACTACAGTGGCAAGCAAAAAATCTCAATTACTTAGAGAAAATGAATATGACAATGAACCGCCGTCAGGATCTCCCTTTGATTTTCTATGTATTAAAGGTGTTTGATGCTATGCCAGTGAGATAACATAACTATATACGATTTATTCTATGTTAAGTTGAATTACACGAGAAATCTGTACTCGTATATGGTTATAGCTGTAGCCTTGTAGGATCACTTCACGAATTATGCATTGGACACACATTGCTTTGAAAAGAGCCTGCAACCATTGTGTGACAAACGACTAGCGGATGAGCTAGCATGAAATTATTATTGGTTTTGTGTTCTTTGCAGTAATAAGAAATTTTCGCTTTGAAATAATTATGCTGGATAGCCATGATGGGTTATGATGCCAAATATGGGTTATGATAGTTCAGTTCACCATTTTAGTCTCCAATGGATATGATCATTTGCAGGCAGCTTTGTGTTTTAATCAGAAAGTGTCGTATGATGATGCATGCTCTAATGGATGTAATTTGCAGGCACCAATTGTTGGAATGAGCTAGATACTTTTTTTTTTTGGGCTTCCTGAAGTTGGCAGCTTCAGGAAGTTGTACACAAATGCTTCAGAACGCACAAGCTCTTGTGATAAGGTGCAGTTCGACCCAAGGTTAGAAAAACTAATTCTCTGCTTTGCTGACTTGTTCATCTCGCTGATTGGGCAGATATGGACCATACCGTTCTTCTCGTCAAACTGTCTGGATCATTAGAAAATTAATCGATCCCTTCTGAACTTAATTCTCTGCTTTGCTTTACTTGTTCCATTTTCTTGTACTGTGTAACCAAGAATTTCTTAGTGTCCTCTATATTATTTGACTTACGCAGGACTATATTGAAACCAATAGAGATGAGATGAGCCAGCAAGGTAACAAGCGAATTGATCGCTGTGCGGACTCAGGAGATCAGGCTGTCCGGTAAGCCAGTGGATGACCACAGCTAAAAGTTATTGCCATGATTATTCCAATGTTACACATAGGACATGCAATTTCCTCTTGCAACCTTAATAAACATATGAGTCGTGGTACCTCTTTATAATTCTTTGACCAGAGTGTGATCTGCGTCTATTACATTATTTGATTCGTTGTTGGCAGGATTATAGAGAAACCAACGGAGACCAGATGAGGTAGCGGATCAAGAATATCTTGGTGTTTCGTCATACCTCACGAAGAGCCACAAGGGAGCTACTTGTTGTTAGGAGATCAGACTGTCAGGTAAGCCAAATGATGATCAAATCTTGGCCTCTACCATTTTGCTTAATTTAATAGTCCGCGTCCTGGTAGCTCGCTACTATACCTCGCCGTCAGGTAAACCAAAAAGATGACCATAGCTTGGTTTCCTCTTCATCATGTGGACCAGGTATTGATAGAAGAGATTGTGATATTAAGGTTTTATTTCATTTACTATCTCTAGCTCATGTTGCTTTTTATCTTTCTGACGATTTTGGTCTCGCTCGATTCCGATGAGCCAATAGAGAGAAAACTTGTGTTTTCTTAGAATTTCATCTTCCTCGTGGCTATATATGTACTTTCACATTTGAAGTTTCAAATTTTCTTTTGTATATAACAACTTAAGAATTTCTAATATTTCACTTACATTTATTTTTCCTGCAATAACCTGTATTTAGAGAGCATGTTGAGCTAAATACATGCTTTCATGGTCCACGCCTGCACATCAACCTAAACAATATATGATGTGCTAGCTTGCTGAGATGAACATGCATTGTGATGCCCTTGTTTTTTATTGAACCATTAGGACTGTAAGTTTCAGTTGATGTTCAAGTCACAACCTGAAGCCCTTGAACGATAAATGCATGGTTTTAATAGTACAGACATTTTGCTTTAATGGACATGGCTAATATGATTGTTCAAAATATTTCAGAACAAGACTGGAGTTGGACCTGGTTAATTTATATCATAAAACAATTGAGAAGCCAGGAGGTTGTGCAATATGATGGAGATATTGGAAGGATTGAAGCTATCAAGCTCTACTCAAAATAAAGTGATCTCAGACTAGCTTATTATGAAGCTGTGAAGAACTGAGGAAATGTTCATTTCTTTTTGGTGGTGGTGCAGTGTGGGTGGACCATCAAGCTCAAAGTGGTGTAATTTGGCACCAAGCCCCTGATTTTGGTACTGCCTATATCTGAGATTGGCATGCATCTGTGAGGCATCCTCTCATGACTTTATTAAGTCATTCTATTGATCGAGGTACTATGCTCTTCTATGTGATTTTTTTCAGGCGCAAAGCCATATGCAGGTATATGGCATTTTTGGAAATTTGTAAGCATACAAACCTTCGGCTCAGAATTGTGATATGTATTGGATAGTTTGAAAGAGCTAATAGAGCAGAGAATTGTAAGTACAAAACAACAAATGAATAATAGAGCAGAGAATTGTAAGTACAAAACCTCCGCCAATGTACTTTATTACTTTCAATAAAGTACATTGGCGGAGGTTTTGTACTTACAATTCTCTGCTCTATTATTATTTTCATGAAAGTAATAAAGTACATTGGCGGAGGTTTTGTACTTACAATTCTCTGCTCTATTATTCATTTGTTGTTTTGTACTTACAATTCTCTGCTCTATTAGCTCTTTCAAACTATCCAATACATATCACAATTCTGAGCCGAAGGTTTGTATGCTTACAAATTTCCAAAAATGCCATATACCTGCATATGGCTTTGCGCCTGAAAAAAATCACATAGAAGAGCATAGTACCTCGATCAATAGAATGACTTAATAAAGTCATGAGAGGATGCCTCACAGATGCATGCCAATCTCAGATATAGGCAGTACCAAAATCAGGGGCTTGGTGCCAAATTACACCACTTTGAGCTTGATGGTCCACCCACACTGCACCACCACCAAAAAGAAATGAACATTTCCTCAGTTCTTCACAGCTTCATAATAAGCTAGTCTGAGATCACTTTATTTTGAGTAGAGCTTGATAGCTTCAATCCTTCCAATATCTCCATCATATTGCACAACCTCCTGGCTTCTCAATTGTTTTATGATATAAATTAACCAGGTCCAACTCCAGTCTTGTTCTGAAATATTTTGAACAATCATATTAGCCATGTCCATTAAAGCAAAATGTCTGTACTATTAAAACCATGCATTTATCGTTCAAGGGCTTCAGGTTGTGACTTGAACATCAACTGAAACTTACAGTCCTAATGGTTCAATAAAAAACAAGGGCATCACAATGCATGTTCATCTCAGCAAGCTAGCACATCATATATTGTTTAGGTTGATGTGCAGGCGTGGACCATGAAAGCATGTATTTAGCTCAACATGCTCTCTAAATACAGGTTATTGCAGGAAAAATAAATGTAAGTGAAATATTAGAAATTCTTAAGTTGTTATATACAAAAGAAAATTTGAAACTTCAAATGTGAAAGTACATATATAGCCACGAGGAAGATGAAATTCTAAGAAAACACAAGTTTTCTCTCTATTGGCTCATCGGAATCGAGCGAGACCAAAATCGTCAGAAAGATAAAAAGCAACATGAGCTAGAGATAGTAAATGAAATAAAACCTTAATATCACAATCTCTTCTATCAATACCTGGTCCACATGATGAAGAGGAAACCAAGCTATGGTCATCTTTTTGGTTTACCTGACGGCGAGGTATAGTAGCGAGCTACCAGGACGCGGACTATTAAATTAAGCAAAATGGTAGAGGCCAAGATTTGATCATCATTTGGCTTACCTGACAGTCTGATCTCCTAACAACAAGTAGCTCCCTTGTGGCTCTTCGTGAGGTATGACGAAACACCAAGATATTCTTGATCCGCTACCTCATCTGGTCTCCGTTGGTTTCTCTATAATCCTGCCAACAACGAATCAAATAATGTAATAGACGCAGATCACACTCTGGTCAAAGAATTATAAAGAGGTACCACGACTCATATGTTTATTAAGGTTGCAAGAGGAAATTGCATGTCCTATGTGTAACATTGGAATAATCATGGCAATAACTTTTAGCTGTGGTCATCCACTGGCTTACCGGACAGCCTGATCTCCTGAGTCCGCACAGCGATCAATTCGCTTGTTACCTTGCTGGCTCATCTCATCTCTATTGGTTTCAATATAGTCCTGCGTAAGTCAAATAATATAGAGGACACTAAGAAATTCTTGGTTACACAGTACAAGAAAATGGAACAAGTAAAGCAAAGCAGAGAATTAAGTTCAGAAGGGATCGATTAATTTTCTAATGATCCAGACAGTTTGACGAGAAGAACGGTATGGTCCATATCTGCCCAATCAGCGAGATGAACAAGTCAGCAAAGCAGAGAATTAGTTTTTCTAACCTTGGGTCGAACTGCACCTTATCACAAGAGCTTGTGCGTTCTGAAGCATTTGTGTACAACTTCCTGAAGCTGCCAACTTCAGGAAGCCCAAAAAAAAAAAGTATCTAGCTCATTCCAACAATTGGTGCCTGCAAATTACATCCATTAGAGCATGCATCATCATACGACACTTTCTGATTAAAACACAAAGCTGCCTGCAAATGATCATATCCATTGGAGACTAAAATGGTGAACTGAACTATCATAACCCATATTTGGCATCATAACCCATCATGGCTATCCAGCATAATTATTTCAAAGCGAAAATTTCTTATTACTGCAAAGAACACAAAACCAATAATAATTTCATGCTAGCTCATCCGCTAGTCGTTTGTCACACAATGGTTGCAGGCTCTTTTCAAAGCAATGTGTGTCCAATGCATAATTCGTGAAGTGATCCTACAAGGCTACAGCTATAACCATATACGAGTACAGATTTCTCGTGTAATTCAACTTAACATAGAATAAATCGTATATAGTTATGTTATCTCACTGGCATAGCATCAAACACCTTTAATACATAGAAAATCAAAGGGAGATCCTGACGGCGGTTCATTGTCATATTCATTTTCTCTAAGTAATTGAGATTTTTTGCTTGCCACTGTAGTCAGAAATATTTATTGCCACTCAAAATAATTACAATGCAGAATGAAAGGATTAGAGAACTATTAATTGTATGAAGCTCTAGAAGTAGCAATGAAGACATCATTCTTTAGGTTGAGAACCGATGTGATACTTGTTGAAGCTACATACATATCACCAATACCAGCTAGTTCATGTTCACTGCAAAAGCGGCATTGGAAGCTTGAATCTTCTCAATCAGCTATGAGCTTCTAACTTTGAAAACAAAACAAAGGATTTTATATATAGAAGCATCAGCCTGCATAAAACCTTGTCCAGGCACTCTCCTTAAAATATAGAAATCGGCGAGGTGAATATCAATATTGCTACCATATTAAAATTTCCAAATTCGTTTCAGGTTTCTATCTGAGAGGTGAATATCATTGTAGAACCGATGAGTGCATTTTAAGGAATTTAGTCCATGTAACATACAGGATCATAGACACAGTGAAGCCCTATGTGTATGTGCCCTCCAGTTGTCTCCATCTACAGATCCCCAAATCGAGGCAAGATCAAGAGCGCCCAAACAGAATCATTAAGAACTCACTCAGGACATCAAACAAGGAGGAAAATTAAGGAATCAATCACGAACCTATTGCATTGTTCAGCTTGTCGTCGTCGAGCGCAGGAACCTGGGGGGATCACTCCTGGGCCCCCAGCGTCTGTCTCCAAGATTTCTCTTCCTGCGAAGATACATCCTGGCCAGATCAAAAAACTGATCTAGAATAATGTGAGGGAAGACCAGGCTGGTCGAAATTGAACCGGGGCACCTAGTGTTTCCTCCAAGATTAAAAAATGGAATGAACCCAAATCCTTGGACTCACCTTCCATCTTCGAGTTGGGGAAACGGGATCCGGCGGCCTTGACTGATTGCACCGCGAGGACGACGGGAAAAGGGATCTGAAGGAGGAGGATGAACAGGGAGGCGACCGGCCCGCGAGGACGATGAGCGCGCGTGGTGGAGGCGAGCTTGCGCGCGGTGGAGGGGAGAGTCGCAGAGACGTCGCGCTCGGGGAGGGTCGCAGGGAGGTTCACCGCCAGCCGCCGCCTGGCCTCCGTCGCCGCCACGACCGCGCTTGCGTCGAACATGAATCCGCAAAAAAGGAAACCATTACCCGGCCTCTCACACCAATCCAAAAAAAAGGAAAGCACTAATCAATTTCCATAAATAAATCAGGTGGGAATCGCCGGGGACAAAACGTCGGGTGAGAAAAGTTTGATCGATGTCAGGATTTTTGAACTACCAATGACGTGCGTAACGCTGATTTTGTCCCATGGATTGCTGTGGGGCCGGTTTTGACTGATTTGGACGGTAGATTAAAAAAGGAATGATCCAAATCGACAGTTGATATACAGGTGGGGTAGATTTTGGCAGGTAAAAAACATTTTCCACTCAACTGGTTCTTTAAGGGTTTAGATAGATTAAAAAAGGAATGATCCAAATCGACGGTTGATATACAGGTGGGGTAGATTTTGGCAGGTAAAAAACATTTTCCACCCAACTGATTCTTTAAGGGTTTAGATTATCATGTAATGGAGCTTCGTTACCATTTTCACTTTTGGCCTGCATATAGACGAGTTACTCGTACGTTTTCCTGAACGAAAATTTACATGCGCAGCATGTAAGCCAGACCAGATAATACATAAGTTTTTACCTCGTTGTGCCGAAAAATCATGTTGTCTATTTTCGATGGCCTGCCATCATATTGTTTCAGTATTCCTTTCGCGAATAAGAGATGGTTCCCAGAGTTTACTTCCATTAAACTTCCGCTACAGTTTTGGTCAGGTTTGAGGGAACAAAGAGAGAAGCCAGTGTGGTCGTAGGGGCTCCAAGAGGAAAATATGGTGGACGAAACCAAATACAAATGGAAAATCATGCACGCCAAGGAATTTTAACTTTGGCAAGAGTGCGAAATTTCAACAATGTGATGCTCCTTTCCGCTCCAGAAATTTGATCCTTTTTTTTATAAATGAAATTTGATCTTTTGACAGCCGTAACATTGTTTCCCAAAGAAGAGCAAAAACCTGTTCGTTTATCGTTCCTCACTTCCAGGTGGGGTCCAGCTAAAATACCTTTTATTTATTTGTTTAAAAATGTGAAAGTTATGAATGGGCTCTCTCACTGCCGAGAACCGAGGAGTGCCAACTGCAACTGTATTTCTCCACCAACCCGCCGCTCGTCTACACCAATCCCCACCCGCCGTCCCCGCTGATCCGGCCACCGCCGATCACCCACTCCGCCACACACCCGTCTGAGGCGGCACCACCTGCTCCGGTGAGTCGCTCCCCTATTCCCCTCCCCTGCTCCGTTGGCCGCGGGTCACGCATTCGCCCTACTGGGCCACTTGGGTTCTTCCCGTTCTTCGATTGCGACGAGTTTAGCCATGGAAGAGTTTTTGCCGACTCATCATCAGAATGATGAATGGTTCGCTCATTCGGCTGCCAGGGGCTTGTATTGTGATGTCCATTTGCGGCTAGGTTATTGGTATGATGACGCGTTAGCTCAATCGATTGCAAAAAGCTAGTTCTTTTGTGTTGTTCGGTGGTTAGCGAAGTTTAAAGGAAAATGTTTTCAGGTTGGTTGTCTCTCTGGTTTACTAAAATGCTTGCACTCCATAGGTTTGACTGCGCAGTAGTTACGGCGAAACTGTGGCGTGAATTTTTTCCATTAGTGCTGTATGTCTCTCATGTTGGTAATTTTAAATCATAAAAAAGTTGGGCCAAATCCTTACAGAGGTACTCTGGTTTTTATTTGTTGAAGTTGGTAAGTGCAAGTTTGCTCTAATCAACGTCAACAAATAAACAAAAAAGGAGGGATTAGAAAGGAATGGTGAGGGCAGCTAGAGGTTTAGTTACCATGTAGTTATACGTGGGTAACATAAGTCCTATTCACCTGTCACGGTTAAAAAGCTGATACCTGAATTGCCGTTTGTCGCCTATGTCTATTTTATATTGTTAAATTTTACTGGTACTAGACTTATTTGTCCTAACTGATAATACACTTATTCATCTATCCTGATTCCTGAATTCATGATGCTCATAGGTTGTCAATGTTAATGTGGCCAACAATAACAAATAATTAATATAAATGCTGCACATATGTGTATGTGTTATTGATGCACTGTTGCGAATGTCAGACTTACTAATGTTTGTCTACAGTTTTACATCACTAACCTACTTTTTTTTCAAGTATACATGCAGAGCATGACGCACCAGAACTTCTGTGTGCATAATGGTGTTGTACAAACTGATCCATATAGTTTGCATCACTGCTTTTGTTTATTCGTGAAAGCATGGTAGTTAGAACACTAATGTCAGCCTAATAGATTAACGTTACTTGGGAGTGTTTGCTGGAGTGTGATGGAATGGAACAGAGAAGAGGCCTCAAGGGCTAGAAGAATTGCTCTGAAGAAGCAGGTGAATGAACAATTTTTTTGTGCCCTAAAGGTTGCACGTCAAGCTCAAAGGCTTTATCCTGACCTTGATAACTTGTCACAGTTGTTAACTGTCTGTGAACTGTATTGTGCTGCACAGGCAAAGATTGATGGAGACTTGGATTTGTATGCTATTCTCCAAGTTGAAATGGCAGAAGATGACACAGCCATCA
>CM017440.1:24116994-24243898 GCA_007726485.1 Eragrostis curvula | reverse complement strand
TGCATTGCCTGGAGAATCGCTTGATGTAGTCCCTCAGGGACTCGTCGGCGCCCTGCCGGCAGTTCCGAAGGTCCCACGGGTTCCCCGGGCGCGCGTACGTGCCCTGGAAGTTGCCGATGAACACCTCCTGGAGGTCAACCCAATCCTGGATTGAGCCCTCCGGGAGATGCTCGAGCCACGTCCTGGCCGAGTCGGCCAAGAAGAGGGGGAGGTTGCGGATGATGAACCGCTCGTCGGTGGCACCGCCGGCTTGGCACGCCAGGCGGTAGTCCTCCAGCCACAACGCGGGATTCGTCTCCCCGTTGTACTTCGTGATATTGCTGGGCGGCCGAAACCGCTGGGGGACGGGAGCCCGCAAGATGGCGCGGCCAAAAGCCCGTGGGCCAGCCGGGACCGGAGCCCGAGGCTTGTCTTCCTCCGGGTCAAATCTCCCGCCACGCCGCGGAGCGTAGACAAAGTCCTCGGTTTCGCACCGTGGACCTCGCCCTTGCTCGCGGCGCCTTGCCCGCAGAATGTCGCGGGCGTCGCGGATCCTGCCGATCCGCTGATGGACCGGCGGCGCGTCCCCAGTCCCACTTTGCTCGGGGGTTTGGTGGACGGAACTTTCGGGTTGTGGCCGTGGCTTGCTTGGCGTGCGGTAGGAAACGCTGGATTCCCACCGCCGTGCAGCGGAGCTTTGCTCGCGCTCGGCCTGCTGCACCGCCGCCAAGTCCAGGAGGTCCTTGAGCTCCCCCTGGATTCTTCGCTGGTCCTCGTCGGACGGTTGCGGGAGCGCGCGCAAAAGTGTCGCAGCCGCGGCGACATTTTGGCTGGGCCTGGTGTATCTGGGCACGAGGTTGCCCGCCTCGGCCAGAATCCGCTGCCGGGCTTCGCGCCCATGGGCACGCACGCGTTCGCGCAGGGCCTGGCGCTGCGCCACCTCGTGTTCGAGCCGCTCGCGCTCCTCCTTGAGCCGCCGCGCGGCTTCTGCGAGCTCGTGTTGGCGTTGGAGCAGACGCTCCAGGTCATCGCCCTCCCGGAGGTCGGCGCTCGCCGGAGGGGTTCCTTGCTGCGCCTGTGTCACGAGCAGGGGCGCGGCTTCTGCGGCCGCTCCGGCGTCCGCCGTCGTCGCGACCGCTGCAGGGTCTGGCTGCGCCGCCACGTCGTGAACGTTGCGGCGGCTGCCTCCACCAGCTTCCACCACCATGCACTCGCGCGAAGGATGGTGACTGCCGGCGTCAGAGTCGTAGTCGAGGAGGTCATCCTCGTCGCTGTCGTAGTCGTACTCCGCCATACCCACGAGCTCCGCGCTCGCGGACATGGCGGGGGTGAGGGCCCTTTGTGGGGGTGCCGGCGGTTCGACGCGCGAAAGCCCCCCATCCCGGACCACGATGAACCCCAGGCTCCCGAAGTACACGAGAGCGCCCGGAGACCAATCGATGTCGTGGCTCGCCATCAACTGAAGACGTCAAACGCGCGGAGGTCCCCTACCTGGCGCGCCAACTGTCGGTGTTAAGAAACCGGCCGACAAGTAAATTTGTAACTACGGCGCCTGACAGTCTTCTATAATGGCGAGGGTTTTGCGAGAGAGGCAAGGTTTATACTGGTTCAGGCAATTGATGCCCTACGTCCAGTTCGTGAGTGGTTCGTGTTTCGACTTGCAGAGGGGAGCTACAAGTGTTGACGAGGGAGGAGGAGAACTCCAAGCCTCTTCCTCTGTATTTCTATGTCTGTGTGTGTTGTCTATCTATCCGGGGATCCGCCCCTCTCGCCTCATGCACCCAGCTCTCCTTTTATAGTCAAGGAATGAGCCGGTTTACAAATGGGAACGGGGCTTTCGAGTTGTGGGCGGCGCGGCTACGCGCCGCACTAGTCCGATCCCTAGCCGCTACTGTTGCTCTATTCAGGCGGCGTCCTGTCAGCCTGGTCGCAGGGCAGGTGTGTCGAGATGTCAACCCAGACTGTCGCGGCCGTCTTGTCGCCGGTCCGGTCTTCGTCCCTGTTCAGGGTGATGATGATGTCGTAGCCATCCCGCTGCTGTACTCGAGGTGTCAGGCGGCGCCGCGAGATGGGACGGGTGCCACTGTGCGGGTCACATCGCGTGCCTGCAAGTATATGAGTTGCTGGGTAGAGTTAAGGCTCCCCAGCTACTCGTCGTAAATGCCTGTCCTCCTTGTCAGAGGAAAATCTTCTCGACGAAGTCTCCCAACTCGGGGTCGGGCGAAGCGCGGCTTGTGGGCCCGCCCGACTGGGAGTCGGGCGAGGCGGAGTTCGGGGCCCCACCCGACCCACCCGACTTGGGGTCGGGCGGGGCGGAAGTCGTGGGCCCGCCCGATTGGGGGTCGGTCGAGGCGGAGTTCGTGACCCCACCCGACTCGGGGTCGGGCGGGGCGGAAGTCGTGGGCCCGCCCGACTGGGGGTCGGGCGAGGCGGAACTTGTATGTGCCCTCGGGGTCGGCCGTGGGCCCCTCGAGCGCTCTGTTGTCATGCACCTGTTCCTGTGGGCCCTACACAATTAAGCTGAGACGGTCAGCGGGATTAAGTATCCTAGATCAGGATACCCTGATTTGGGTATCCGTCAAGTGTTTTCTTACTTGTGGTTATGCCACACTCTCGCCCTTGTGTTTGGGCTTGTTGGTTTGAGGCCTAGTTTAGCTAGGTAGCTATCACAGTTTTAGCCCGGTTTCCCCAAATTAACCGAGCGATGTAGGGTTTTTGCCTCGTTTCCCTAAAAAACGAGGCCGTTGATCTGTGGTCTGCCACACTTTGAATACAATTCAGGTGTGGATGCTCTCCCCCCGGTGACGTTCAAAAAAAAAAACAAAGAAAGACCAATGTGCCCCTGAAAGCAATAAGGGAAGTAAAAGGGTCTTGGATAAGAAATAACGCTACACATATCGCCAAAATAATGTCCACAGATCGATAGACCTTTTGCAAGCAATCAATAGAAGAATTTGTTTCAATACGTAAATGTACACCTCCATCACGACTGTGTTGCCTTCTGACGATTAAAGTTATCATAATTGCTGGTAATTTAGAAATTTGGATGAAGTCTTGCCTTTTTTTTTTCTTGTTAATAGTCTCACAAATGAGTGACTTTGATTCATCACTCACTGTACCCAGTTCTCGTCGCCTCCCCTCCCCCCCCCTCCCCCCTCCCCCCCCCCCCCCCCCTCCTCCTCCTCCTCCGCAGAACCCAACGAAACCCCCACTCACGACCCCCCGCCGAACAACCGGAGCGATGCCGCGCCGCCGCCGCCATGGCAGGCTCCCCCCCACGTCCACCTCGCCCGTTCCCACCAGGAGGCGGCCAAGAAGAGCTTGTCACGTCACTTTCTTGGCTACAGAGGATCGTGCCGCCTCTCCGGCTTTCTTGCTGTCGGAGGGGCCTGGGCGCTGCGCGACGCTTTCGTCGACCTTCTCACCCGGTAGGCCGCGTGCGTCGTGGCCCCGCGCGGGGGACTCGTCGGCGGTGGGCTGGAGGCGGGAGCCCCCTCGAATGTTAGTTCTTTCAAATTTCTTTAACTCATGTCTTGAACTTAAAAATGGCAATATAAAACTATAAAAGTTTTGAAGTACTTTGGATGTAGTTATATGATTAGTTGCGAATGCAAGAATTTCTTATTTGTAGAATGCATATATGAGTTACCAAAGTTTATGAATCATTGGCAAGGGTATGAATCACGTGTCAATAAAAAACAAAATAAAATACAAATAAAGTAATAAAGTCTGATGCTAAATTGCTATTTACAATTAAATTATAATATCAAGTAAAAAATAGGAAATAAAATATATTAAGTTTAAGAAATATAATTTATTTCCACAATTATTGAGTTAGGTTTTGCAAATTATCATTTTAAGTACTTTATTTATCAATGGATGTTTTTTTAGTACCTTGATTAAAGAAAAAAAGTGCATTTGGGCCGTCCTCGCAGGACGTACTGGGTCAGGTGGCCCATTGGATCCTGCCACCATACCGACCCACGCTTCTCAGGGCCTATTTCTCACTTCCTTCCCTCCCTCTCCTCTCTCGAAAACAAAATCGAAAATCCCCCCCCCCCCCCCCCCCAACCCAACCTCTCCTCTCCGTGAGTGAGCTCATTCTCCAAGAAGCTGCGGGAGGACAAGACCTCGCCGGAGACCTCTCGGCCTGAAGAACGAAGCGATGCAGCGCCGGCGCTGAGAGGGTAGGCCACAGAGGATTGCGCCGGGGGTGGCCAAGAAGCCCTAGCCATGCTACTCTCTTGGCTACAGAGGATTGCGCCGTCTCTCCGGCAGCTGGCATCTCCGGTAGCCGGCCTTCTTGCTGCCAGAGGGGCCTGGGCGCTGCGGGTCGCCGCGGCACTATGGGGCGTCCTCGTCGACCTTCTCACCCGGCAAGGCCGTGGCACGCCGTGGCACCACAGGCTTTTCACCAGTAGAAGGCGGTCGTCTGAGCTCTCGCTAGGAAGGACCACCACTAGCGGTGCAAGCGTGGGGGGGGGGGGGGGGTGGATGCGGGCCGGCTGCCTGCCCCACATCCCGCATCAACGGCCGCAACATCCGAAGCTGGATATGACATGTGGGACCTGGCACTATGTGGACAAAACTTTCTATTTTTGCGAGTGAACTACGTGGACCAACTGCTAACCAAAACTGATAGCTTGCCCAAAAAAACATTTTATGCATTTGATGTATTGGATTATTGTTTAACTGAATTTTAAAACAACTGAAAGAAGAGTAGGGAAAAAAAAGAGAGGAAAAATTGGTGGAAAAAAGGAATTGCGAAATTGCCCCTGGCTCTGCCCTGCCCCTTCCCCTTTGTCCCCGAACGCAGAACGGCGCTGCTGGCCTTCTGTCCGCAGCGCAGCGCACAGGCAGAACTCGCCGGCCGAGCGAACACCGCCTCACAGGCGCAAGAAGCAGTACTTAATCTCCAGTATGGGCACCAAAATCCGCCTCCCTCTCGACCCTGTTCCCTGGAACCCCTGCCAATCCCCCGCCTCTTCACCACCAGACCACCAAGGCCCGCCGCCTCGCCGCCATCCTCCGCCGCCCACCACCCTGCAAGAACTTCTCCCGGAGCGCCCCCAATCATCCACCAAGGTCCTCCGCCGCGCCGTCGCCGCGCTACCGGGGCTCTCGCCGCAGGAGGTCTGGGCGCGCCCACATCGCAGGGCGACGCCACCAGAGGCACCCAGCACCACCCCGCCGAGGCGCCACCAGCCGCGCCCGGCGCCCCGCACCACGCCTTCGAGGAGGCGCCACCTGCCGCGCCCGGCGCCCAGCACCAGCCCGCGTCGACCTCCTCCTTGCCGCCGGGCTGCGACCCCGCGGCGGCCGGCTTCGGCGTCTCCGCGGAGGTCGGCGAACTCCGCGCCGCTGGTGGGACTCCCTCCGCCAAGGACGAGACGCCCTCCGCTCGGGCCCAAGGCGGTGGCGAGGGCGCCCATCACCACACCGAGCCCGACGTCTTCGAGGAGGCGCCGCCTGCCGCGCTCACCCCCGACGCCTCCGTCCGCCACGCGGCAACCTCCTCCTTGCCGCAGGGCACCGCCCCCGTCGCCGCGCCCGCGCGCGTGCCGTCGTCGTCAGCAACAAGTCTCGGCGCGGACGAGGCGGGACTGGTGGACGGCTCCTCGTCGCAGGACGGCGACCCCGCCGCGCGGCCCCAAGACGGTGCCCAAGGCCGCATCCTCGGCGCCGACGCCGTTGCTGCGGGCGGCGACCAGCAGACCCCTCTTGCCGGCACAAGCAACGGCGTCCCTGCAGTCACCAACCCCGGCGCCGCCAACTCCAGCGCTCCGGGCGCGGGCCGCTTCGCCGTGCCAAGAGCACCGACCCGCAGGGCCATGGTCCAGGGGCCTCACCCTCAGGTTTGTCTTTGCATCTCCCTCTCACCTCCATTGTAGATTCAAATCAGCGAACTCCCCTCTGTGCCGCCCTATGATTACGAATTCTCTAGAAATTAGAGTGCATTTGCAGCATTTTGGCATGGGAAATTCGTAACTCAGTGGAATGTTAAGTCTGATTGACAATAGCGCTTAAGTGAGCATGGTGATTCCATAGGACTACCAAATCATGGATGTGCTGCGTGGTGATTTGATATTGTAGGTTTAAGTCTGTGATCCTATTGCCTGGCGAGTTAAAATGTACAGATAATGTACAATACCTATTCTAGAATTGTGATCCTATTGCTTCTGAACTTGCTCCTTATCAAAACTGAATCAATTCATATAATCCTGACATTTTAATCTCTTATTCACTTCACAATCCTGATGTGTCCTGCTTCAATGAATTAAGGCAGGACAAGGTGACATGATGAATCTGCATTTTTAATCTGAAGTTTTGAACCTTCTTGACCTTATTACTCTCACGAAATTGAAAAACTCATTCAGTAGATTTCAATTGTACTGTTTTACTCATGTAACCATACACATTATATGTGGGCCTTATTTAAATGATCAAAGATGTTGTTCACTTGTCAGTATTATGAATTAGAGTAGATGGGTTGAACAACACAATCCATATTCTTATGGCTCAAAGCATGTGTTTATTAGAGTTGTGAAACTTTTGTAACAGGTTCCTGATGTTATCATTTTCTTTTCTTTTTTTGAGAAAGGGGTCTCTGGAATTTTTGAACAATTTTTCATCTAATAATTAACTGTTGGTGACTGGTGACTGATTTGTTCAATTGAAATGACAGTTTTTTTAACTGTTGAAGCCTTGTAGGTATTAGATGTTGCACATGACTCTGTGAAGAGATTTTCCATCTACTATTTGCGTATTGCACCAAGTGGAACTTATAAAACTAAATCCAACAATAATACTGCATATATGAGCTGATATCTGTTTACAAAATTTCAATGAATTTTTTTAATGCTCAGTATCCACTTTCCAACCAATTCCTAGCTGTCTTCCTTTATGGTTTCCCTTATTTTCATGAATATTAATAAAGAATAAGAAATTTGCTATCATCTTCCTGGCAGTGGATAGATGATGAAGAATATACAGAAGAAGTAATAGATCCAGAAATTGAGGCACGCCGCAAGTATGTGAAAAAGGTTTCAGCATGGAGAAAAGGTTTCACAATATGCTTAATCTGCCACCTGAAAGAAGAAGAGACGGAAATAAAAGCGAAAAATGATGTGGTGAGTTAGCAAACTGAATCGATGATTGGTAGTAATCTGTTATTAATTAACTTGTGTGTACCTATCTTATTTTTCAGATAATAAAGCATTGTCTAGGTATTCATCAAGGAGAGGGATACAAGTGCGAAAAGCGCGGATGTTTAGCTAGAGGAAAGACCAAGCATGATACCGGCTTGCACGAGATTGAGTGCCGGGGATTAGCGAAGAAGGTAATTAACGTCACATCAGTTTCGAAGCACTTGCACGCTTTTTCTGGATAATAACATAATGAATCACAAAACAGATGATATAGTAAACTGGAAACTCGTGTCAAGTTAGCTGAATATGGAGGGATAGGGGTCGAAAACTGAGGAGATCTTCAAACACTCTTATCTGTAAATGAAACTTCACAGTTCAGAACCTTTTGCTTAACAAATGAGTCAGCAGAACACATATTAGTGAATTGAACTGATACTTACTTGATAAACACAACGATAGTGTTATAATTTTCTGCATATCCTAAGTACATCTTTTCTTTTCGCAGAGCACCAGTGGAAAAATCTTTTGAAGAAATTCAGTCGACTTCAAAGCCCGAGTTCAGGAGAATCTGAACCCTTAGGTTCAAGGGTTACTGAAACTGCTATCTTATCATGTTGTATACGCTTCACCTAGGAGGGGCTCAGTTTTTTTTCCCCTTCATTGAAACTAGGGGATCAGTTTTAGTCTTCTTATTTCTGAAGTCAGCACTTGGTGCACAAAAGTACGAAGTTTCAATAAATTTGGATGTTTTGATCTGGAATGAACAAATGTGATTTTGTCACAAGTTTTGTTGTTTCAGTTCTAATTGTTTTATATTCTTGCATGTCGATGCATATTTTCTGATGCTTTACATTGGGAGTCAATGCAACGTTGAGAAGCATATGTACCTGAACGTGTTGCAACAGCTCATATAAATAAAACCCCCACTGAATTATTGCTATGTAAACATATATAAGAGCCTATTCTTGTGTTGAACAGTCGACATATTCATAAAGCTAATGCTAACTGTTATCCCAGAAATGTGTATTTTAGTTATGTTCTTCTACATTTTCAGATTAGGCTTAACCTTTCTGAAAAAAGGCTTAGAACATTTAGTCACCGAACAAACATACAGAAATGATACTCAAGTGTACCATATTGATAACTCAAGTAGACAACGGGACATTCAATTAATTTTGAACCAAAAGTATGGCACTCATGATACAACTACATCGTACAGATATCTATCTGTTCAATGCTGAACACATCTTCGCAAAGTTAGGTGTTATCCAAATGGGTGCTGGCCAGGTGCACCAACACTGAGAAGGCACAATTTCTTCTGTGGTGTTATTTTCCAAGTTGAAAACACCTATATCACGGCGGTTTCTCTTCCAAAATGCAATACCTCTTTGATCATCAGTCAAGTAGACATGATTTGCCTTCAATTGTGGATATTCTTCAGCAGTTACACAATGCGACTGACCATACCCAAAGAACAGCACATGGTTATGCAAGCTATTGATCTGCACAAGCTTTTTTGCTGCCATATCAACTTTATACAACATAATTTCCCTAGTTTCCCTTTCGATCTCCGAAAGGACACGCTCTGGAGTATCATCCCCATCCCCAATCGGGATGGCGTCCTGCTCCCTCAAAACCTGGAATAATTCGCCAGAAGCTGACTGAACAATGTACATACGTTCATGAATATAGTTCTTCATGTTGTTCATAATCACCTTCCTCGAGAAAGATGATCCAGTGAGATCAAAGGCATCCATTCCACCTGTTGATGTTACAGCATACAAAAGACCATCCAAATAGATGCAGTCTTCATAGTCCCCGCTAGGCGGCAACCAAGTCCATCTGGAATCTCCAGCCCTTGTGAATGAAAGCTGACAAACAGGATTGTGGATAAGGACTACAATGTAGCTTCCTGTGGAGGAATCAGAAAACACAAACGCCTTGTCATAGAGATCGTCACGAAGACTGTCGAGGGGAAGGATACAAGGGTCACCAAACTCATATTCTCCATCGTACTGTGAGAACTCATACTCCTGAAGTGCACCTGATTCGTCAAATATGGGCTTCACTTGCTCAATGGTGGTCACTGACGGCAGGGCGATCTGCTCTCCGGTGATCGGATTGACAATGTGTAATTCAGACCTCTCATCCGCAGTAACCAGCCAGCCATTGGAAGACCCAATAAGATACCTACTACGGATTGGTGGCTCCGGGAGAGTAAGCTTGTAGACCCTCTTCTCTGCAAGGCTGTACATGCAAGCAATGTTGTCACCGGCAGATTCAGACGTGTAAAGGAGACACGGTGTCTGATGACGGTTGTACCATCCAGAGCTGCGTAGGCCGGCGTATACGGTGTGCCACGAGGAGCAGACACAGCCTGCGCGCACCAAGTCAGGGATTTCCAGGAGAGCAAATATATCACCGAGGATTTCTACTGGCAGCTCCAGAAAGTCCCTGTTCACCACCGTTGCCTCTTTCATAGTTGATGGATTAACACGCTCAAGATCACGCTGCATTGTCTTCAGTAAGCTGGGGGCAAACGCAAAGATCTTGGGCCAGAAAGCTCGCAAGATCAGATGGCACAGACAGCGCAGGCTCATCATCCCTGCTCTGCTGTAGTTCGCCATTGGAGAAAACTGACTAAAACTGAACCTCTCCCTGCCCTGCCCTTCAGAACTGGAAGGAGCACATCACGGTAAAGCCCCTGCCTCTGTACTTATAGAAATCGACAAATCAACGAACTGACGCCTCGATCCGAATTGGATTGGGGATGGAAATCCGAATCGAAGAGCTGTACGGTGCGGTACCTGTGGTGGGCTGGACAACGGAACCCCCAAAATGATTCGGACCTGACTGAGGTGCCTGGAGCACGGAAACTCGGTGGCCCCGTAACTGAAGCCGGGTCGCTGACCGGCGGCGTGGAGCAGTCTCACAGGGGGGTGTGCCGGCTGAATTGGACCGAAAGAACTGATGGAGGAGCAAGCCCGCGCCGTCGTCGTCGTTGTCGCCGGCGGCGGTGGCGGTGGCTAGGAGTGCGACATGGAAGTGAACGAATTAAAGCATGGACTGGTTTAGCACTTTTACTGGAAGGCCACGGTTACTGGGCATTAGTTCGCCGGCCCATAGCAGGACAAAGAGGCCCATATGTGTAGGTAAAGGGCAGAATAAGTGTAATCCCGAAAAGCCGTCTCCAGTGTATGGTTGTTTGGTTTGAGACGAGCTGCAAAATGATTGAGAACACGTGAAGGATCAGAACAAACTGATGAATGAGTGACCGACCACGCGAACGATCGGATCGGAGGAGCTCGACGTGGAAGCCGAGCGCAGGTTCTTGACTCCCCTCGGCGATCGATGACGTGGCTTCCCTGCGCTGCGTTTACGCACGCATGCAGAGATTGATCGATCGATCCAGTCGCTCGGCTCCACGCCTCGGCGCTCCCCACGAGTCTTTTTGCGTCGGACAAGGGCACGCTCAACGCAGCGCATGGGACATGGCTGAATCGTGCGCCACGCCATACCGCTGGCGCCAACGCAACGCAACATCCGAAGCTTGCAAGCCGCAAGCAAGCAGCGCAATATATTCGTGGTCTGCTCTGCGTCGCACGCAAGCCTGCGTCGCGGGCACCCGTTTGAACGGCGCCACCATGACGCGCTCGAGGACGGCCACGGCTGGCGCTCCTCCTGCAGCGAGTGCTCGCCTCGCGGCGCAAAGCTTTTTGACGGCCACCATGACTGCAACCGGAGCCGTGCAGCCGGAGTTCACGTGCTGATGCCGTTCATCGCGTAGGCCGTAGCCAGACATTGCAGGCACTACACCATGTACACTTTTCCCCGACCCCAAACTGCTGGGAAAGATCGTTTATCCTTATCTCATTCACTGTCGGCAAATATGTAGAAATTATAGCAGTCAAATAAAGTGTCGGCATTGGTGCAAATGGCCTACAGATTATTTATCAACGTTGCTCCATTTAACAGATAAATTGTCGACGTAGCTTCCTTGACTGATAATGTGCCGGTATACGTTGTTCATTCGACTTATGAAGTGTCGGCAATGATTTTTAGGCCCGGCACCAACACAAAATATTTTGTTCAGTGCGGCGCGGTCGCGCTCTCTCCTGTATCTCGCTCAGTTCTCGCGCCTAAGTCCCCAAAATTTCCCCATTTGTTTGTATCCCTAGTTTTTAAATCCACACAGCAGCCGCCGCTGCCGCCCACTCAGGCCATCGGGTTCATCGCACCGCCACACGCCCTGGCCATCCGGTTAGTCGCGCCGCCGCCCGCGCAATTCAGTTGACTGTCAACATAGGTTTTAACTGTCGGCATAGGTTTCCCCGACGGCTTCTACACTGACTGTTTTAGAACTGTCAATGTAGCCTATGCCGACACATTTAATGTCGGCAATTGTGGCCTTCGCCGACTGTAGAAAGTGTTGGGATGATGTCCTTCACCGTGGGCTTTGATGCTGTCGCTCGGCTCGCTGCGCTGCGGCACGGATCTAGTTGCATATAATAGTTGTATGGAAGAGCTCCATTTTACCCCACAAGCAAGAAAGCTACAAATTCGATTAGTTGCTATGAATACATGTAAATTTATATGTGAAAGAACTACATTAATTAATTAGTAAATTACAATTCCTTAGAGCAACATATGTGTATACGAGCTCGCCACTGCCACAAATCATCGCCTTCTGCCTAATAAATACCGCTATAGATGGCCTTGCCCGGGCCTCCCGCTGCACCACCCCACCCGGCCCTGGCGGCTTCCTGCCGCGTCAGGCTTACATTGCCCGCCACCTCCTCTTGTCCCGACGCTCTCTCTGCCTCATCTAGGCCCGCCACACACCGAGCAGACATCCAGAGCGCCTGGGGAAGCCGTCCTACAACAGGGTCGCACCCGCGGTGATCACCCCGTGCCTGTCCGCTCGAGGCCGCGCCAAGCCAACATGGCCATATGACAATGCGGTGCCGGTGATGCGGGTTTTCTGGCGAGGTGGAGAAAAAAGATAAATCAAAAGTTATTTGTTAATATGGTTACTTTAGAAATATGTTAATTATCTTTCAAATTTCTTTAACTCAAGTCTTGAACTTAAAAATGGCAATATAAAACTATAAAAGATTTGAAGTACTTTGGATGTAGTTTTATGATGAGTTGCGAATGCAAGAATTTCTTTTTTGTAGAATGCATATATAATTTACCAAATTTTATGAATCATTGGTAAGGGTAATGAATCATGTGTCAATAAAAAACCAAATAAAATAATAAAGTCTGATGGTAAATTGCTATTTGCAATTAAATTATAATATCAAGTAAGAAATAGGAAAGAAAAATATATTACTTTTAAGAAATAAAATTTATTTTCACAACTATTGAGTTAGGTTTCTCAAATTATCATTTGAAGTACTTTATTTATAGGTGGATGTACCTTGATTAAAGAAAAGTAAACGTGCATTTGGGCCGTCCTCGCAGGCCGTCCTGGGTCAGGTGGCCCATCGGATCTGGCCACCGACCGACGACGCCTGGCCTCTCCTCCTATTTCCCCTTTCCTTCGCTCTCCTCTCGAAATCGAAACGGAAACTCTAAGGCGCGGCCGCTCGCGCTCTGTTCTTACAGCGCGTCCATCCTCGCGCGGGCCTGGCCTGCGTGCGCGCGGCCCAAAAATATCTGGAGAAAACAGCCGCCGCGCGGCCCGCGCCCCCAGTCCCGACAAAATCGCCCCCTTCCTCTTCTCGCTAAGCAACTCCTTCCCTCTCCGTCTGTCCGAAATTTTTGCCTTCGCACAACCACCGCGAGACAGTGAGAGAGGCGACGGCGACAACATTCCGGCGACCTTTCCGCGGTGCCGCCAGGGACCCCGGCGTCCTCTCCGCGCCTCCCTCGCCGCGGCGGCCGCTCCGCGCCGCCCGGACCCCGGCGTCCTCTCGGCGCGCCCGCTCCGTCGTCGTAGGGGATCCCGTCGACAAGTTGGAGTTGCTTTCCGCAGCGCCGCGCGTCCCCGCTCTCCCTCCTTCCCCGGCGCCGCGCGCCCCCACCTCCTTCCCCAGCGCCCCGTGCTCCACTGCCTCCTTCCCCGGCGCACCAGTCCCCAGTGCTCCACTGACTAGGTAATTGCATTCGCGCCTACCAAATTTTGTGATTCCGTTCCATAGTGGTTAATGTTTTGAGCGTCATTCGGTTAGGGTTAGGCTCACAAGTTGGTTAGGGTTTCGATGGGGTATGGTTTTTTTGCTCTTTTAATCTCCAAATTGTTCATGTATTTTCAGGCTCTGTAGCAACTGAGAATACGCTTCTTTAAATGAATAAAGGAAGTAGTAGCAACTTTGTATTGGATACTAGTAGCAATTTTTCCTACACTAGCAGCAGCATTTTTTGTATTGACTACTAGTAGCAAAAGTTGCTACTGATTTGTATTACTGTTAGGGTTAGGCTCACAAGTTGGTTAGGGTTTCGATGGGGTATGGTTTTTTTGCTCTTTTTGACGGATACCCAAATCAGGGTATCCTGATCTAGGATACTTAATCCTGCTAACCGTCTCAGCTTAATTGTGTAGGGCCCACAGGAACAGGTACACGACAACAGAGCGCTCGAGGGGCCCACGGCCGACCCCGAGGACACATACAAGTTCTGCCTCGCCCGACCCCCAGTCGGGCGGGCCCACGACTTCCGCCTCGCCCGACCCCCAGTCGGGCGGGCCCACGACTTCCGCCCCGCCCGACCCCGAGTCGGGTGGGGTCCACGAACTCCGCCTCGCCCGACTCCCAGTCGGGCGGGCCCACAAGCCGCGCTTCGCCCGACCCCGAGTTGGGAGACTTCGTCGAGAAGATTTTCCTCTGGCAAAGAGGACAGGCATTTACGACGAGTAGCTGGGGAGCCTTAACTCTACCCAGCAACTCATATACTTGCAGGCACGCGATCTGACCTGCACAGTGACACCCGTCCCATCTCGCGGCGCCGCCTGACACCTCGAGTACAGCAACGGGATGGCTACGGCATCATCATCACCCTGAACAGGGACGAAGACCGGACCGGCGACAAGACGGCCGCGACAGTCTGGGTTGACACCTCGACCACCTGCCCGGCGACCAGGCTGACAGGACGCCGCCTGACTAGAGCCACAGTAGCGGCTAGGGATCAGACTAGTGCGGCGCGTAGCCGCGCTGCCCACAACCCGAAAGCCCCGTTCCCATTTGTAAACCGGCTCACTCCTTGACTATAAAAGGAGAGCTGGGTGCATGAGGATGGGGGACCAATCCATCGATAGATACACACGAAGAGGCTTGGAGTCTTCCTCCTCCCTCGTCAACACTTGTAGTTCCCCTCTGCAAGTCGAAACACGAACCACCCACGAACTGGACGTAGGGCATCGATTGCCTGAACCAGTATAAACCTTGCCTCTCTCGCAAAACCCTCACCATCACAGAAGACTGTCAGGCGCCGTAGTTACAAATTTACTTGTCGGCCGGTTTCTTAACACCGACAGTTGGCGCGCCAGGTAGGGGACCTCAGCGCGTTTGACATCTTCAGTTGATGGCGAGCCACGACATCGATTGGGCTCCGGGTGCTCTCGTGTACTTCGGGAGCCTGGAGTTCATCGTGGTCCGGGATGGGGGGCTTTCGCGCGTCGAACCGCCGGCACCCCCACAAAGGGCCCTCACCCTCGCCATGTCCGCGGGCGCGGAGCTCGTGGGCATGGCGGAGTACGACTACGACAGCGACGAGGATGACCTCCTCGACTACGACTCCGACGCCGGCAGTCACCACCCTTCGCGCGAGTGCATGGTGGTGGAAGCCGGTGGAGGTAGCCGCCGCAACGTTCACGACGTGGCGGCGCAGCCAGACCCTGCAGCGGTCGCGACGACGGCGGACGCCGGAGCGGCCGCGGAAGCCGCGCCCCTGCTTGTGACACAGGCGCAGCATGAAACCCCTCCGGCGAGCGCCGACCTCCGGGAGGGCGATGACCTGGAGCGTCTGCTCCAACGCCAACACGAGCTCGCAGAAGCCGCGCGGCGGCTCAAGGAGGAGCGCGAGCGGCTCGAACACGAGGTGGCGCAGCGCCAGGCCCTGCGCGAACGCGTGCGTGCCCATGGGCGCGAAGCCCGGCAGCGGATTCTGGCCGAGGCGGGCAACCTCGTGCCCAGATACACCAGGCCCAGCCAGAATGTCGCCGCGGCTGCGACACTTTTGCGCGCGCTCCCGCAACCGTCCAACGAGGACCAGCGAAGAATCCAGGGGGAGCTCAAGGACCTCCTGGACTTGGCGGCGGTGCAGCAGGCCGAGCGCGAGCAAAGCTCTGCTGCACGGCGGTGGGAATCCAGCGTCTCCTACCGCACGCCAAGCAAGCCGCGGGAACAACCCGAAAGTTCCGTCCACCAAACCCCCGAGCAAAGTGGGACTGGGGACGCGCCGCCGGTCCATCAGCGGATCGGCAGGATCCGCGACGCCCGCGACATTCTGCGGGCAAGGCGCCGCGAGCAAGGGCGAGGTCCACGGTGCGAAACCGAGGACTTTGTCTACGCTCCGCGGCGTGGCGGGAGATTTGACCCGGAGGAAGACAAGCCTCGGGCTCCGGTCCCGGCCGGCCCACGGGCTTTTGGCCGCGCCATCTTGCGGGCTCCCGTCCCCCAGCGGTTTCGGCCGCCCAGCAATATCACGAAGTACAACGGGGAGACGAATCCCGCGTTGTGGCTGGAGGACTACCGCCTGGCGTGCCAGGCCGGCGGTGCCACCGACGAACGGTTCATTATCCGCAACCTCCCCCTCTTCTTGGCCGACTCGGCCAGGACGTGGCTCGAGCATCTCCCGGAGGGCTCAATCCAGGATTGGGTTGACCTCCAGGAGGTGTTCATCGGCAACTTCCAGGGCACTTACGCGCGCCCGGGGAACCCGTGGGACCTTCGGAACTGCCGACAGGGCGCCGACGAGTCCCTGAGGGACTACATCAAGCGGTTCTCCAGGCAATGCAACGCGTTACCCAATCTCGCTGACGCCGAGGTGATCTCCGCGTTCATCGCGGGCACCAGCAACGAAGGGCTCGTTCATGAGCTCGGCCGCAAGAGCCCGCGCTCCATCAAGGAGCTGCTCGACGTGGCCACCAGCTACGCCTCCGGTGAGGATGCGGTCGATGCCCTCCTTCACCGGACTAAAGGCAAGGCAAAGCGGAACGAGAGTTCCGGTGCGGGTCCGTCTGCCCCGCATGACAAGAAGCAAAAGCAGAAGAAGAAGAAGGGCGGCGATCAGCAACGCCGCAACGACGCGCTCGTCGCGGCCGTCGAGCGCAAGCAGAAGAAGCCGGCCGTCGACAACGACGGCAAGAACCAGCATTTCGAAAAGATGCTGGAGGCGCCGTGCCCCAACCACGCCTACCCCGTCAAGCACGCCCTCAAGGATTGCGGGCTCATGCTGAAGTTCCTGGGCACGAAGGCAAAGAAGTCCGACCACAAGGATTCTGACCCCGGGGATGACGGGAAGGACGACAAGGAGGCGGACGGTGGATTTCCGAAAACCACCGGCTGCCTCATGATTTTCGGAGGCGAAGGAGTCAGCTCCTCCAAGCGGCGCCAGAAGCTGGAGCGCCGAGAGGTGTACGCCGCCGAGCCGGCGACTCCGGCCTTCCTCAAGTGGTCCGAGGCGGCCATCACCTTCGACCGCGGCGACCATCCCGAGTACGTGCCGCGTCCGGGGCGGTACCCACTCGTCGTCGACCCCATCGTCTCCAACAAGCGCCTATCCAAGGTATTGATGGATGGTGGTAGTGGCTTAAATATTTTGTACGCAGAGACCCTCGATGCCATGGGAGTCAGTCGCTCTCGCATCCGACCTTCGGGCGCACCCTTCCATGGGGTCGTGCCCGGAAAGACGGCCATGCCGCTCGGGCAAATCGACTTGCCCGTCACCTTCGGCACGCCGATCAACTACCGCACAGAGGTCCTCACCTTCGACGTGGTGGACTTCCCCGGCGCGTACCACGCGATCCTTGGTCGGCCATGTTACGCGAAGTTCATGGCCGTCCCCAACTACACCTACCTCAAGCTCAAGATGCCGGGGCCGAGAGGTGTCATCACCGTGAGCACGTCTGTTCAACGTGCTTACGAGTGTGAAGTAGAGTGCTGTGAGCTGGCAGCGGCGCTCATCAACAAGCCTGACCTCCCGGAGGTCGCCAGCGCGGAGTCCGAGGAGACGCCGGCTCCGAAAAAGGCTTCCGGCTCGTTCGAGCCATCCAAGGACACCAAGAAGGTTCCCCTCGACCCGTCCGACCCCGAGGGGAAGACGGTCATCATCGGGGCGACCCTTTCTGCCAAATAGGAAAGCGCGCTCGTCGATTTCCTTCGCGCCAACAAGGACATCTTCGCGTGGAAACCCTCGGACATGCCGGGGATTCCAAGGGAAATCGCCGAGCACTCCCTCAACATCAAACCGGGATCGAAACCGGTCAAGCAGAGGTTGCGCCGATTCGACGAGGAAAGGCGCCGAGCCATAGGCGACGAGCTGGCAAAGCTCCTTGCCGCCGGCTTCATCAAAGAAAAGTATCACCCCGAGTGGCTCTCCAATCCTGTACTTGTTAAAAAGAAAAATGGGAAATGGAGGATGTGTGTTGACTACACAAGTCTCAATAAGGCATGCCCAAAGGACCCGTTTCCTTTGCCACGCATCGACCAAATTGTTGACTGGACCGCAGGGTGCGAAACCCTGTGTTTCCTAGACGCCTACTCGGGCTATCACCAGATCCCACTAAAGATCGGTGATCAAGAGGCAACGGCGTTCATCACTCCCTTCGGCTCATATTGTTACGTTACAATGCCGTTTGGGTTAAAGAACGCCGGCGCCACTTACCAACGTTGTATGATCAAGTGTTTCGGTGATCTCATCGGACGGATCGTGCAAGCGTACGTGGATGACATCGTAGTCAAATCCACGCGAACCGACGACTTAGTCGCCGATCTCAACGCCGTGTTCCAACGGCTAAGAGAGAATGGCATTAAGCTCAATCCCGAGAAATGCGTTTTCGGGGTCCCAAAAGGGATGCTCCTGGGATATTGCGTTTCACAACGCGGCATCGAAGCCAACCCAGAAAAAATCGAAGCCATCGCGAAGATGGGGCCGATCAAAAACCTGAAAGGCGTACAGAAGCTGACCGGCTGCTTAGCCGCACTCAGTCGATTCATTTCCCGACTCGGGGAAAAGGGGTTGCCGCTCTATCGCCTCCTCAAGAAGTCCGACAACTTCGTCTGGACAGCCGAGGCACAGGAGGCTCTTGATCATCTCAAGGCCAGACTCTCTAGCGCCCCGATTCTCGCCTCTCCGACCGAGAAGGAGCCCTTGTTGCTCTATATAGCGGCGACAACACAGGTGGTCAGCACCGCCCTGGTGGTGGAGCGGACGGAGTCGGGCAAGGTGCTCAAGGTACAACGGCCCGTGTACTTCGTCAGCGAGGTCCTCTCCGACTGCAAGACGAGGTGGCAGCAGATCCAGAAGGTGATATACGCGCTGGTCATCACTCGGCGCAAACTCCGCCACTACTTCGACGCCCATCCGGTAACCGTCGTCTCCTCCTTCCCCCTTGCTGAGGTTTTAGGCAACCCGGAGGTGTCGGTCAAAATTTCTAAATGGGCGTTAGAATTAATGGATCAGGGAATAGAGTTTACGCACCCATCTGCCGTAAAATCACATACCCTGGTAGATTTCATCGCCGAGTGGACCGAAACTCAGTTGCCCATAGTTCCTATCGAAAAGGGATGTTGGCGGCTGTTTTTTGACGGCTCTCTCACAAAAAGGGGTGCCGGGAGTGGGTGGCTGCTCATCTCTCCGAGAGGTGCGCGAATGCAATATGTCATCCGGCTCAATTTCCCAGCATCACACAATGTAGCCGAGTACGAAGCTCTGCTTAACGGCATGAAAGCAGCTGTCGAGTTAGGAGTCCGTAGGCTCGAAGCCTTTGGCGACTCTCAGCTCGTTGTTAACCAGGTCATGAACGAGTCCACCTGCACTAACCCCAAGATGGCGGCCTACTGTGCCGAAGTCCGCCGTCTGGAAGAAAAATTCGATGGTTTTCAGGTTGAATACGTCCCTCGGCGGGACAACGAAACGGCCGATTCGTTGGCCAGGCTGGGATCAAACCGGGAGATAGTCCCGGCAGGCATTTTTGCCTGCGATCAAGACAAGCCGTCCATCAATGATCCTGCGTCGGCCGACCCGACGAAAGAGCAAGCACAAGAACCGGTTTCGATTGAGGCCAACGAGGCCTTGGTCATCGACCGCGACAAAAACACGGGGGCTCCCGCCGACCCCCGCGACGCCTCGCCCGACTCGGGGGCTGACCCCGGGTCCCGCGATGACTGGAGGCAACCCTTCATCGACTACCTCCTGCGACAACAGCTTCCGTCCGACCGCACTGAGGCACGCCGACTCGCAAGGCGCGCTAAGACATTTGCGATGGTCGGCGGCGAGCTGTATAAAAAGGGCGCTCTGGAATCCTCCAACGCTGTATCCCTCTCGACGAGGGTAGGCAGCTACTCCAGGATATCCATGGCGGAACGTGCGGCCATCACGCTGCACCACGAAGCTTAGTCGGCAACGCATTCCGGCACGGTTTTTATTGGCCGACCGCTGTTGCCGACGCCCAACGAGTGGTGCGCACTTGCGAAGGGTGCCAGCATTATGCTCGTAAAACTCATCTGCCGGCTCAGGCCCTCCAAACCATCCCCATTACTTGGCCGTTCGCGGTATGGGGGCTGGACCTGGTTGGACCCTTCAAAAAGGCACCAGGAGGCTACACCCACTTGCTTGTCGCCGTTGACAAGTTCTCAAAGTGGATAGAGGCCAGGCCGATCGGCAAGATTGACTCGGCGCAAGCCGTCAAGTTCTTCACCGACATCGTACATCGATTCGGGGTGCCAAATGCCATCATCACTGACAATGGCACGCAGTTCACGGGGAAGAAATTCCTGAACTTTTGCGACCAATACGGCATCCGAGTCGACTGGGCAGCTGTTTCTCACCCCCAAACGAATGGACAGTGTGAACGAGCAAACGGCATGATCCTCCAAGGATTAAAGCCCAGAATCTTCAACAAGCTCAAGAAATTTGCCGGTCGGTGGGCAAAAGAGCTCGATGCAGTGTTGTGGAGCCTAAGGACGACGCCGAGTCGTGCCACTGGCTACACTCCATTCTTCATGGTGTATGGAGCCGAGGCAGTGCTGCCGACTGACCTGGATTATGGAGCTCCGCGGGTGCAAGCGTTTGACCCGGACCTCAACGAGCGCTACCTCGAGGATGCGCTCGACCAGATCGACGAAGCACGAGAAGCCGCGCTCCTACATTCCGCCAAGTATCAACAAGCGCTGCGCCGCTACCACGAACGAAAGGTTAAAGGCCGCGCTTTCGAGGTTGGCGACCTCGTTCTTCGCCTTTTGCAGGGCAATCAGGGTCGGCACAAGCTGACTCCGCCGTGGGAGGGACCATACACCGTTGCGGAGGTGCTTCGGCCCGGAACCTACAAGCTCAAGAACGCCGACGGACGCATACTCGCCAACGCGTGGAACATTGACCAGCTACGTCGTTTCTACCCTTAGCTTGTATCTCCTTTTCCTTTTGCATCGTTCAAAGACATGCAAACGAAATAAAAAGAAAGTTCGTTTCTTTCTGTCTTTTTGAAATTCACAACAAGTCCTGACCTGCCGACCGCCGATCCCCGACCCTAACGGCTCGGGGGCTCCACCCGGCGGGTGTGCAAAAAAGGCCATGTAAAATCCAAAATGCCCATGACAAACGAGCGTCAAGGCCAAGAGCGAAAATTGCGCCGACAACGCGTCCGTGGCTAAGGAATTTACATGAAAATCCTAAGTGCAGGTCCGACTCGGACAGAACTTGAGCGTCGACGATCTCTCGGCCGACCCGACTGGACGACTCGGGACTCTGACGCCTCGGCGGCTAGGAGCGGCCTGGGTTACCAGTCAGTCGAATGAAAGGTCCAAGGCAACCAAGCGGTCTGAAAGAGGAGGAAGTCACGAAGGGAAAAACACTTAAAATTTCGAATAAGTTTCGAACGAACACAAATTTAAAAAAACGAAGTACTTGTTTCATCTAAAGGCAAGTTTTTTATATTTACATGAGGGCCACTCGGCCCAACTCGACTAACTACTCTATCTTCTACTACTCGTCACTCGGAGGCGACGGCAGAGGAAACGCGAAGGAGGCGAGGAGGTTGGCAATCGTCGCCGCAACGGGCGCGGCCTTCTTCTTCAGCTCCTCCATCTCTTCGTCGGAGAAGCCAGGCACCATGCCCAGCGACAAGCCCGCGAGGTCGAGGGAGTCGCCGTAGTGCGTCTGCTCCATCACCAACGTCCAGAAGACTCCGGCCTCGAAGCTCTCACGACGGAGGGCACCGAAGCGGTTGGAGATGGAAAGCAGGCGCGCCTCCAGGCTGGTGGTCCCGTCCGGCTGTGGCACCTGCAGCTCGTCGACGAGAAGCTCGGCGCCGATCCGCAGCCGCTCCAGCTGGGTGTTCTCGCCCCGCGCCACCTCCAGGTCCGCCTTGAGCGCTGAAAACCAAGTAAACAAGAAAATCAAACAAGCGAACGACGAGGCGAATGGATCAAGGCAGAGGTACAGCAACCTTACCGTCAACCTCCTTCTCCAACCCGGCAACCCGGGCGGTGAGCTGGGAGACCAACTCGGAGGACGTCCGTCGAAGCACTCGTTCGGAGTCGGCCGCCTCGCGTGCCTTGGCCGCGTCCTCCTCCGCCTTCTCGGCTTTCTTCTCCGCCGCTTCGGCCCTCTTCTCCGCCGCTTCGGCCCTTTTTTCGGCGGCGGTCGCTCTCTCCTCGGCCCCGGCCAGCGCCAGCTTGGCCTGGTCGGCCTCCCGCATGGCCTGTGTGGCCTGCTCCACCACGGCCTGCCCCTCCTCATCAAGCCGAACTCGTTCGCTCTCTTGGAAGCGAATGCAGTTCGACTTGGCCCGACTCAACTTGGACAGTTCCTGAGACAACGAAGAGGGATAAGCAAAACAAAAGCGGGAAAAAGACTCTGCGAAAGAGTGAGGATGTATGCACCTGAGTCGGGGCCCCCATCGCCTTTATCGCGCGGAGCGCGGTCTCCAGAGCATAAATGGCTTGGCCCTGATTCTGGTTAAGCACGCCCCAGAGTTGCCGCTCCGCCGGCTCGTTGAGGACCCGCTCCTGTCCATCGGGCCCTTGGACGCGCAGGACATCGACGTCCGTGGGCGCACCCGAAGTCGACTGCGGCTGCGGAGGCGTGGTGGAGCTTAGACGAGGCCTCGACGGCCCGGACAGCACGGAGCTGCCCGTCTCCATCAACGCGGCGACCACTGCAGCCGCCTCTGCCGACGTGCTCGCCGTCGGTGCCACCGTGCTCGCCGCCGGTGCCACCGTGCTCGCCGCCGGCGCCGCCACGCTTGCCGCCGGCGCCGCCGCGCTCGCCGCCGAGCCGAGCGCCGTCCCCAAAACCCCTGAGGACCGGAGCAGCTGCTTCCGTGGCAGGACCTGCAGCGGACCCCTGAAACAAAAGAAAATTAGCGAACGAAATAAAGAAGTAAAAGAAACGCAGCGAAGTCAAGTACTAACCGGAACGGCTGACGCTTCGGGGTCGGGCCGGCGGACGACCCAACCTCATCACACGCCCTCTTGCCCGAGAGGGCACTCGCCGCTGCAGCCGTCGTCCCTGCAGAAAACGCCACCGTCGCCACCGCGGCGATCGCCTCCGAAACCGCCGTCGCGGGGACGGCGGCGGTCCCCGCCGACTCGGGCGGGGGAGTCACCCCGACTGGCGGAGCCAAGGATACCGCCGTCGCGGAGACGGCGGGAGCCGTTGCCACCACGGTCGCCACGGCTGGCGAAGCTTCAGAAGCTGCCGTGGTCGCCGCCGCCGCCACGGACGCCGAAGTCACCACGGCCAACGGGGCCGTGGGGGACGCCACGGTCGTCACCATCCCGGCGGACGGCAGCGCGGTGATTATGGCGGATGAGGTCGTGGAAGGAGCCGCGGTCGAGGCGCCCGTCGATGCCATCGTCGCCGCGGCCACCGCCGAGCTCGTCGCCGCCGATGGCACGGTCACCACGACCGATGTCGTCGCGGCGGCCGATGCCATTAGTGGCCCCGCCATGGCCGTCGCCACGGGAAGCAATCTCGCGGGGGAGAAGGTGAGAGCCACGGAGGCGGGGGGAGCCGCCGGCCGCGAATAGCCTGCCGCGCCCCCACTGCCTGAAGCGCCGGCGACGTTGGGACCCGGCGAGCGACCTCCCAGTCGATCCCAGTCGACCTGGTCGTCATCGTCGTCATCGGCGCCGTCATCGCCGCCCTCGTCGTCACCACCGTCGTCATCATCGTCGTCGTCGTCGTCCTCGGAGTCGGAGACCACGTCGCCTCGGCGGCGACGCTGTCTCTTCTCCTCTTCCCTCTTCACCCGCTTCGCCTTCTTGGCGTCCTCGCGGTCTTTGCGGGCCTTCTGCCGCTCCGCCCGCTCCCTGTTGCTCGCGCGGACGGCGTCGTAGACTTCGGGAAGAGGGGCGGCAGAAGGAACGAATGCGACGCCAGTCTAAATCCAAGAAAAAGTGTATAAGCGAAAAATCGGAAAAATCGAAACAACGCCGAATCGGGATCGAAACCAAACCGAAAAACTTACGAATTGTAGGGCCCCCTGCTCCGGAAGCATCGGCGGGTGGCCCGGGATCGGATAGTCAAAGCTATCCCAATCCGCCGCTGTCTTCCCCATCGCCTCCGAGAGCCGGGCCTTCAGCTCTCGGACGGAAATCCGCGGCTCCGCGTGGGGGTCCACCATGCAGGTCCCCTCCCACGCAAAGTCGTGGCCCATCTCCCACATGGGGAGGCGCCGGTCTTGGAGCGGCGCAAGCCTCCTGACGTGGTAGGCGCCAATGACCCCGACGCCCGCAACGCCGCCCCTCTTGAGTTTGTCGATCGAACCCAAGAGGTCGGCCAACTTCTTCTTGTCAGGGGCGGCCGGTCCCCAACCCCAGCACTCGGGCGCCTCTTCGATCAGGCGCCCGGTGAACTCCGGGAGCGGCGCGAGCGCGGTGTTCTTGAGGTAAAACCACCTCTCGTGCCAACCCTTGTTGGTGTCGGTGACGGCCATGGTGATGTACTCGCGGGCCCGGGTGCCCCGGAGCCGGAAGCTAGCACAGCCGATTGGGACGGTGCGCGGATTCCCTTCCGCGTCCTTCTTGGTCTGGAGCGCGAGGGTGAAGAAGTACTTGAAAAGGTGGAAATGGGGGCGAATCTTCAAAAAACCTTCGCACAAGGCGACGAAGGCGGAGATGTGCTGGATGGAGTTGGGGTTGAGGTGCTGCAACTCCAACTTGTAGTGGTGAAGCAGGCCGCGGAGGAAGGGAAGAGGCGGCATGCCGAAGCCGCGCTCGTGGAAGGAGCGGAAGGAGACAATGTAGCCGTCCGGCGGCGACGGGATCCTCTCCTCCCCGGGTACCAGCCACTCCCGCTCCGCGGTGAGAGGCATCAGAAGGCCGCGCGCAACCAGGGCATCGAGGTTCCCCTTGGTGCTGTTGGACCGGCTCCAATCCGCCATAGCGAATGCGGGCGAGGGACGCGGAGCGACGGCGAAACGAAGGGAGGTTGGAGAGCGAGCGAGGCGAGGAAGACGAAGCGGTTTGCGCAAAGGCGAGCGGCGGTGGATGCGAAAGGTCGCGAAAACCTGGTAAGACAAATGAGGTTGGGCTCATCCCCCTTTTATAGTTATCGCGTTCGCACGACGCATCGTTCCCCGCGCCTCCCCTGTTTCGCGATCTAACCGGTGCAGGTGCCTTAAAAACCGCCATCATGGCCTGCTCCACTACCGCACGAAGACAGATCGTGGCCTCGATCCGCGCGGAAGGCGAACCGTCGCGTCTCCACGACGCACGATGACGGCCCAGGCGGGCTTGGAATCCCGGCCGGGCCCACAGGTAATAAAGGCTAGGGGCTGAAAACGCCCCGACGGCCCAGTTTCCGGCCCAGGAGTTCGAAGGCCGGCCCCGCGAAAGGGTTCGAACGGCCGCTCCAGGGCAAAACTAAGTGAGGGGCCACCAAAGAGGGGTCCCCAGCGACCGCAACCCGTACACCGTAGTACAATGGGCCTCTGACGGTAGCGTCCGAGTCTGAGTCTAAAAAACCTCGACCTTGATCTCCCATCGAGGGAGGGCATCGAGCCCACTGACTCCGAGCGAAAGGAGTCGGCGATCGAAAAAGGCAGGAACTCGGATCTTAATGAGGCCGACTCCAGCTAGTCTCAATCGGATCCCCGCGAAGGGCAAGCCGAGGCCTTCACTCGGACACACCCGTTTGCAGCTTAAACGAGCACCACGCATCGAACCATCGAGGAATGACGTGGCCGGCTCATGCGTGTCCCGTCTTACCGTAAAGACGCGCGGATACGGACGAAACAAAAAGACGAAACGACCCTCGGACGGATCCGCGCATCGAGCGAGGACTCGGGGGCTCGCATTCGCAAACAATGACCTACTGCGTGGTCTCGGGAAAACCTTTTTTGTCACCCTCGGCACAAGTAAACCACTTGTACCGAGGCTCGGGGGCTACACCCGGCGGGTGCGCTCGCGCGCACCCACCGGTAGGAGTAGTACGAAAATACCCTCGGAAAGACAACGACAAGCCTCGACGGCGACCACGACCCCGGCCGCCGCCCAGGCTCGGGGGCTACTGACGGATACCCAAATCAGGGTATCCTGATCTAGGATACTTAATCCTGCTAACCGTCTCAGCTTAATTGTGTAGGGCCCACAGGAACAGGTACACGACAACAGAGCGCTCGAGGGGCCCACGGCCGACCCCGAGGACACATACAAGTTCCGCCTCGCCCGACCCCCAGTCGGGCGGGCCCACGACTTCCGCCTCGCCCGACCCCCAGTCGGGCGGGCCCACGACTTCCGCCCCGCCCGACCCCGAGTCGGGTGGGGTCCACGAACTCCGCCTCGCCCGACTCCCAGTCGGGCGGGCCCACAAGCCGCGCTTCGCCCGACCCCGAGTTGGGAGACTTCGTCGAGAAGATTTTCCTCTGGCAAAGAGGACAGGCATTTACGACGAGTAGCTGGGGAGCCTTAACTCTACCCAGCAACTCATATACTTGCAGGCACGCGATCTGACCTGCACAGTGACACCCGTCCCATCTCGCGGCGCCGCCTGACACCTCGAGTACAGCAACGGGATGGCTACGGCATCATCATCACCCTGAACAGGGACGAAGACCGGACCGGCGACAAGACGGCCGCGACAGTCTGGGTTGACACCTCGACCACCTGCCCGGCGACCAGGCTGACAGGACGCCGCCTGACTAGAGCCACAGTAGCGGCTAGGGATCAGACTAGTGCGGCGCGTAGCCGCGCTGCCCACAACCCGAAAGCCCCGTTCCCATTTGTAAACCGGCTCACTCCTTGACTATAAAAGGAGAGCTGGGTGCATGAGGATGGGGGACCAATCCATCGATAGATACACACGAAGAGGCTTGGAGTCTTCCTCCTCCCTCGTCAACACTTGTAGTTCCCCTCTGCAAGTCGAAACACGAACCACCCACGAACTGGACGTAGGGCATCGATTGCCTGAACCAGTATAAACCTTGCCTCTCTCGCAAAACCCTCACCATCACAGAAGACTGTCAGACGCCGTAGTTACAAATTTACTTGTCAGCCGGTTTCTTAACACCGACACTTTTAATCTCCAAATTGTTCATGTATTTCAGGCTCTGTAGCAACTGAGAATACGCTTCTTTAAATGAATAAAGGAAGTAGTAGCAACTTTGTATTGGATACTAGTAGCAATTTTTCCTACACTAGCAGCAGCATTTTTTGTATTGACTACTAGTAGCAAAAGTTGCTACTGATTTATTCCATTGTAGATAAAAAGATATAATGCATGATTTTACATGTCATTAAAGTCAAGTTTACTATGGTTTGGTTTGTTAATTGCAGCGTGGGTTAGGCTCACAACTTGGTTAGGGTTTGGATTTTAAACTACTGAATTCATCTTGTTGAATTTAAATTCATGGTTGTTCCGTGGCAAAGCATTGTGCTCCTTTGAATGAATAAAAGAAAGTAGTAGTAGTAACTTTGTATGAAATAAGTAGATGCATTTTTTCCTACTCTAGCAGTAGCAATTTTCAATTTAGCATACTTCATATATCTTGGTATGTAGTTATTGTTTATATCGTACATTTTGTGGCTATGTTGCTACTTCAATGCAGCATACTTCATATATTTTGGTATTGTGTGCTTCATCATTGCTTGATGTGTTAAACCTTTAATTTTTTTTATAATTTTCTATCCTTTTTTGTTGTTATCTGAATTTTTTTTTCTGGTCTAGCAGTAGCAACTTATTGTAAGCTAGTAGTAGTAATTTCATATCTAAGTACTAGTAGCAACTTATTGTAAACCTCTAAATATCTGAAAAGTAACATTTTTGCATCATCTCTTTTTTCAGAACATGGTGAAGAGGAAGAAAGCTGATGTTCCACCTGATGGCAGCAAGGCAAGATCTGAATCTCCTCATCGTCCGGTGACAAGGTCTATGTCCGTATCTGAGCAAATTGCTCCAAATCAGCATACCCGGAAAAGGAAGAATAACAACAAGGATGAAGAGGAGTGTGCAACCCCTATTAGTAAAAGGCGGAGGCTTATGAAGAAGACGGTCTCCACTCGTGCAAAAAAGAAATTGGAACTTGAGGATGTTCAAGAGGAACGCTCATCTCGCAGGCACAAGAGGAAGAGAACTATGCGGTTGGAGAAAACTAGCAACAAGAAGGAGAAGTCTGCAAGTAAAAAGAATAAGAAGGAGAAATCTGCAGATAGAAAGACCAGGAAGAAGAAATCTGCAGAGAAGAAGAGGGGGAAAAAGAAATCTTCTTCTAGAAAAACACTAACATTTGCCGAGGAAAGTGCGGCAGAGGAGGATGAAACCACAGCAGAGGATGAGCAAAGCGCCGCAGAGGAGGAAATCGCTGCAGAGGAGGAGGACAGCGCGGCAGAGGAGGAAAGATGGGCAGAGGAGGAGCAAAGCGATGCAGAGGAGAAGGACAGCGCGGTTGAGGAGGACAGCGGGGCAGAGGAGGAGCAAAGCGATGCAGAGGAGAAGGACAGCGCGGCAGAGGAGGACAGCGGAGCAGAGGAGGAAAGCGGGGCAGAGAAATTAGTTGCAGTTCTTCAATCACCAAAGAAAACCAAGAAGGTACTATTGCTCATTCCATTTTTTTCTCCTCTTTCATGTTTATTTACTCATAATACAATATAACTATAGAATTATTTATACTAGCAATTTCTTCCTAATATAGAATATCAACTAGTGTACCCACTTTTTCAGTAGTCATTTTGTGTATTAACTTGTAACTTATGTTGTAACTTTGATAGTAACTTGCCTAGTACAACAGCAACTTTTGTAGTTACTTTTTCAGTACAAACTTTGTGTTAAGACTAACTTTTTCAGTCCAAACTTTTGTATTAGTAGCAACATGTTACTGTTAGGACAAGGTTGACATCTTAAGTTGCTACTACTATTAGACTAAATTTACTACTAATACAAGGACTTAAGTTGCTACTGTTACTGATACTGCCTACTAACATTTAGAAAAGCTACAGAAACATGTTGTCATTTTGTGTATTAACTTGTAGTAATTTGTGTTGTAACTTTGATAGTAACTTGCCTAGTAGAACAGTAACTTTTTGTAGTTACTTTTTCAGTACAAACTTGTGTGTAGAAACAGGTACTAATGATATTTGTTTGTTAATAGGATATAAGGAAGAGGGGCTCAGCAAAAAGAACTATTGAACTCAACGAAAACTTATCTGAACCACAAAAACAAAGGATTAGAGATTTTGGTTTCGGAGGGCTGTTGGAAATAAAGTTGCCTTATGTTCCTGAGAAGCTATCGAAGTGGCTTCTGTCAATTTTCAACACTGAAACATGTGAGCTTGAGGTCCCATTCAGAGGACCCATCAAGGTGGATGATGAGGCTGTCAATCGTATTTTTGAGTTGCCTATGGGAACTGACCCTGTGGTATATAAGATGCGCAAGAATGAAGATACATTTAACCTGTTTTATGAGCTGGTTGGTGCTCAGTCAAAGAAAGCACCGACATTTAAGGATGAGTTAAATTGGTTCCAAGGTGAGGGGAAGGATAGAGTTGATGATAATTGGCTGCGAAGATGGCTCATATTCGTCGTAAGTGCTATATTGTACCCAAACGCTGGTGAAAAGCTAACGGTGAAAGGATATCATTCAGTCCATGATCTAACGCGAATAAAAAGTTTCAATTGGTGCAATCTTGTTGTTGAGGGAGTGGTCAAGGGTGCAAAGAAAGGGAAGAAAGGAAAGGCCGCTTCCGGATGCTTACTTTTTCTATCGGTGAGGCCCCCACACTCTACTGTCCAAATTTTTATAATCTCTGTAAAATCTTATTCTGTAGTATAATGAAGACAAATTGTTTCTTTTTATTTCTCTTTTTGTGATAGTTTTTCATTATTGCAGTGGTAACAACAGCTATGATCATTTAAAGTAGCAACTTGTATTAGTTATTAGGTAGCAACTTTTTAGGCCTACTTGTTTCTGCTCTCATAGAATATAAGCCTCTATCTTGTACTTCCTCTGTTATACATGGTCTGAGGGAGTAGTAATTTTCCTAAGCACTAAGTAATTATACATGTATGTTTTTCCATCTCACAGATATTGTACCTTGATTCCCTCAAGACTGGAATTTCTATGAACAATCGGCCTACAAGAAGAATTGGTTTCTGGGATAAGGAGCTCGTTGATAAGGTCATAAAGATGGACAAGAACAAGCGTACTGGGAAATTTGGTGTTTTGAAGTTGAAGGAAAATGTCCATCCTATTGGACAGGTGTTGATTGGTCCACAGAAAGTGCTAGAATTTGCCAGCTCTAGTGTCCCGCCGCAAACTAGCCGTGAGGTAATTTCCATAATTTTTTTTTACAAACTTTTGTTTTGTGCAGTAAGAGCATCTGATTAACTAGGGTACAATTGTCCAGTAGCAACTTGTCCAGTACCAAGAAATAGCTTTTTCTTTGCTGCATATTATTTTTTTGAATGAACATTCGACAGACAGCGATGTATTTACTTTTCTGATCATTTCCTTAAATGCAGATTCGACAGATTATATCTGATGCTCTTACTTCTTTGAGCACAAGGATCAACGTGGGCGTGTCCCAATTGGTTATTGACATTCTTGCTACTGGCAACCCTCCACAAACCGATGCGATACTCATCGAACCAGATTGTTTACATGAGATTGTTCAATCTTGTGCTCCACAAGATGCAAGTGCAGAGGTATAGTTTTTCTGCTCTTTATTTATGTTTCTCATGTTTGTTTTTTTGTCTCTATATGTTTGTTTCTCAATTGTTCATCACTTTATCTTCTATTTTTTTTTAACAATGACATCATTAGTAGCAACTTCCTTTCAACCAGAAGTAGTAATTTCATCTGTCACAAATTGAAAAAATGATCACTATGTGCAATATGTGATGTTATCCAATTTTTTAATGTTTTGTTTTTTTCCAGCTTGTACACGTAGTAAGTGATGCTATTCAGAAATTCATTTCTACAATTAACCAAGGGGCAGCAAGCTTTGTCCAAGAAGTTGCTGTTGGTCGAGCTCAGGTCAATCAGCGGGAACAAGAATTGATTGCGGCATCGTCTTCGCATGATGCTTGTAACAGGACCGGAGAAATCAACCGTGAGCGCAGGTCTAAGAACAGGCACGATCCACGAAACATGATTGAGGATGAAGATCAGAAATCATTGGAAGACTACGGGAATAGTGATGCTGAAGATGGAAATGAAGAGGTCGGAAATGATTCTGATGAGGAAAACAGTTCTGATGAAGATGGTAGGACTTCTGCTGCAGACGATGGAGTACATGCCGACGATGGTAGGACAGTGACAGCCTAGGCCAGTTTGTATTGAGGGAAAGAAATAAGAAGAAAACAAACGACAACAAACGGTAACAATTTCTTTTCTGAACAAATAGCAACTTGGTATTGTAATCGTGTAGTACTTTCTCCGAGCAACAGTAGCAACTTTGTATGGGTAATCATGCAGTAGTTTTTGTGTTCAATGCAATCTGGCTCTTTTCTGTTTCTGTTTTACCATGTGAAAATCACAGAAAAGATGATGGGAAGAGGACTAACAATCTCTTTGATGATAGCGAATAGGATAAAAAATGTAGCAATTTCTTTGTAACCAACAGTAGCAATTTTGTAATGGAATAATGTAGCAACTTATGTGTTTCATTTATTCTGCCTTCTTATATATATGTATATATTTTTTTGGTGGAATCTCAGCAAAGATGATGAGATAAGCAATGATGACAAAGAGAATTCTGGACACAGCGATAACGATGATGGCGAAGAGGATGATAGCGACAAAAAAATTCATGAAAGTATAAGGTAAAACAATTTTCCCTAACCAACGGTAGCAATTTTTGGTATGGGTAATCATGTAGTAGTTTTTGTGTTCAATGCAATATGGCTCTTTTCTGTTTCTGTTTTACCATGTGAAAATGATAGAAAAGATGATGGGAAGAGGACTAACAATCTCTTTGATGCTAGCGAATAGGATAAAAAATGTAGCAATTTCTATCTAACAACAGTAGCAATTTTGTAACGGAATAATGTAGCAACTTATGTGTTTCATTTAATCTGCCTTCTTATATATATATATATATATTATTTTTTTGGTGGAATCTCAGCAAAGATGATGAGATAAGCAATGATGACAAAGAGAATTCTGGACAGAGCGATAATGAGGATGGCGAAGAGGATCATAGCGACAAAAACAATCCTGAAAATATAAGGTAAAACAATTTTTTCCCTAACCAATAGTAGCAATTGTTGGTATGGGTAATCATGTTGTAATTGCTGGGATTTCATGCAAAATCCGGCTTATATGTGATTCCAACTCAGCACATTGTTTTTTAGATTTTTTTCGATGCTACTGAATAGGATAAAGAAAAGGAGCAATTTGTTTCAAACCAACCGTAGCAATTTGGTACTGGAATCATGTAGTAACTTATGTGGTGTTCATTTGATCTGCCCTCTTACATATTTTTTTTTTGTTAATTATGACAACAGAAGCCCTGAGAGAGGTAACAATGACGACTCGGTAAACCCGTCTCAGCAAAGCACTGATACAATTATTTCTTCAACTTTAAAGTAAGATTGCTTTTTTTCACTGTGTCCAATTCTGATACAATTGTACATTATGGAGCATTCATGTGTTTGTTTCTTATTAACAGGGACATTAATTCCCATACTAGTGCTGGCAATAGGGCAGAACACGAAGATGAGGATGAAGATGATAGAATAACTTTGTCTCATTTGCTTGAAAGAAAACTAAAGAATGTTCGTGCCGACGAAAACAAAGGTCAGCAAATGAGACAGTATTTTTTTTCCTTCGGTCATGCAGACCACTGTTTTCATAGCAACTTAATGTTCCTATTGTATGGAGTGCAGAGGCTCGAAACAGTGATGACAATGAGAAAAAGGATGATGTTGGAGATAAAAATGAGGACGAGGATAATGATGGCAATGATGAGGAGGAAGACCGTGACAAAGATGCTACCAATAAAAAGAAGAAAGATGATGATGATGATGATGATGGCGGTCAGGGAAATGCCAGTATCAAAAATGGTGAGGAGGAAGCCCCTGATGAAGGAAAGAAAGATGGGGGACAGCAAGGGGACAAGGGAGAGTCTGAAGGTCACACTCAGAGAGATGTCTCCGGAGCGCATTCAGATGAAATTCAGAATACACAGGAAGAAACCAGTTCACAAAACACATGCGCTTCAGGGTCTGCAAGTGAAGGATTATCTGACCAAGTCAACCGTTATCTAAAGCAAGATTTGCAGCGTGCACCAGTGGTCCCTGAAGAGCCTAGGATGATTGAACAGCATATATTTTTTGAGCCCAAAACGAAGATTGATGTGTTTGAAGGTCTGGAAACTTTGCCAAATGCTAACTTGGAGTTTCTTCCGAACAATCAATGCGAAGAACGGATAACTGAGCTTCTCAAGGTAGAAAAGGTTGAATTGACAAAGGAACAACGGAAGCGGCTAAGAGATCCATTTGGTGCTAAGAATAAGAGGACAAAATCCACTGGCCACAACCCTGGTAAACCACTCCGAAAGCAGATTGCTGAAAGGGCTCTGGAAAAGAATCATGCTTTGGAAAAGGAGGGAGACACCAGCAAAGAAAAAACAGGTGTTGATACTTCATTGTCTGAATCAGCAAAGAAGGATGTAAGTAACTTGTTGACCCTTTTTTTGCCGCAACAGCAACTTTGGTTTGCAGCAAAGAAAAATAAAATTGGTATGATTTTTTATTAATTATGCATGATAATTTTTTTTTCAGGAGGGGCTGCCTACAGATCAAAAGTATGATGGGGTGAAAAGCGACAAAGCAAGCCACGAAGATAGCTCCAAGGCTGCAATTCCAGTAAGTAACATGGATAGCATCTTTCTTAGTTCTATTCTTGAGCTATGTAGCAGTGGCAACTTTTACCTTCTAACATTAGCAACTTCTTAAGAACCACCAATAGTAACTTTGTGTGGCAGCATATATGAGTGTAGCTTTTATTGCTTGATCCATTAGCACCTATTTTTTGATACTTGTTTCGTTTGGTGTTTTTAATCATAGTTTCGTTGGTTTGCAGCAAGAAGAAAAAAAGATAAAATTATTATTTACATTGTCATCGATTTTTTTGTGCTTGTAACTTTCACCATTTTTTTTGTAAGTAGCAACTTGCGGGTAAAATATACCAGCACCAACATCTGTTATTCTTAATTATGCACTATAATTTTTTTTTCAGGAGGGGCTGTCAACAGATCAAAAAGATGATGGAGTGAAAAGCGACAAAGCGAACCATGAAGATAGCTCCAAGGCTGCAACTGCAGTAAGTAACACGGATAGCAGCTTTCTTTAGTTATGTAGCAGTGGCAACTTTTACCTTGTAACAGTAGCAACTTCTTAAGAACCACTAATTGTAACTTTTGTGGGGCAGCATATATGAGTAGTAGCTTTTATTGCTTGATCTTTTTGACACTTGTTTCGTTTGGGGTTTTGAATCATAGTTTCGCATGATTCTTTTTGGGTCATTGTTCTAGAACTATGTTATATATCAACGAAAGAAGAAAGACGCAAAGAAAGTAAGCTTTGCAGAACCAGAGCAAACACCACATGTTGCCTCCATCGGGGCTCGACAGCAGGAAAGAAAAACATCTAGGAAGGTCCCAGCTTCGAAAGTTAACAAAGATGTGCAAGACACTTCCAAGGTTGCAGGATAAGAAAGTAAAGACGATGAGGTTAGCATAAAAAAAAATACATTACTACAACAACTTTTTTTTTCTGTCACATACTTTTTTTTCTTATGACATAAATTGTTTTTCAACAGGTTCCAATCAAACTGTCCAAAGCATTCCAGGATGTCCCCAATGCACCGAGTTTCTCATTGGGGGTCAGCAGTCAGGAGTCCGGAGATTCACTCACTGATTCAATTGCTGCAGAGGCTTTTAGGCAAGCTGATGAAGTCGTAAGGAAGAAGAAGGAGGAAAGAAGACGACAGAGAACGCACTACGGCGACACATCAGATGATGATACTTTATAGACTCCACTGGAATGTAGGATTTACCCCAATATTAATATCGCGACAGCAAACAAGTTCATAGCTAGTCGCGAAGCTGAGCACCTTTACAATCATGTCTGCACCTGGAGGACAAGAGATGCTTCCCTAAGGTCAGTATCGCCTTCTACTGTCCAGTAGCTTGTAATGTTCTTTATTGGTTCACCTATTCAGTAGCATTTCTGTTCTCCTATTCAGTAGCATTTCTGTTATCCTATTCAGTAGCAATTTTTGTTAACCTATTCAGTAGCAATTCTGGTCCCTAACCAGTAGCAATTCTGGTCCCTAACCAGTAGCAATTTTGGTCAGCTATCCAGTAGCAATTATGTTCAGCTATCCACTAATCTTTTTTGGTCTAACTCATCTTTTTTGATTATTTTAGCCCTGTAATCTTTGACAATGGCAACATTAAAGCTACGGCTTCAGAGATTGCTACGAGCATAGCACCGTGTAGGTGTTTCGAGTCCCTTGTCATCGCGATTGCTGCTCAAGTCCTCTCCACTGCAAAAGGACAAGAACGGAAAAAGTTTCTATCTACTTATGACACTGTAAGTATCACGATCCAGTTTTGTATCAACATTCATGCTGCTGATACATGAAAATGTTTATTTTAACCAAGTATCGGAATCTTGTGATGCAGCAACTTATCATGGCGGAGGGATATTTGGATTCTCAGAGGCTGCTCAACCTATTCAATAAAAACCATAGGAACTTTGATTATGTAAGTTCCTCCTATGCTTTATTGATCTTCTTTGTTCCCCTAATCCTCTATGCCCTCACTGTTTCTTCTATGATCTATCGATCTTCTATTCTAATTTTTTTTTGTAGATCATGCTTCCAATTTATGAGCCAATTACGGAGAGACGCAAGGCCACTGATGCACATGAAGGAGGCCATTGGTTTCTTGTCATTGTCAACTTTAAAGACAAGCAATTCGATGTTGTTGATTCATTTAGGAAACCAATTAATGCGAAGCTCCAAGACACATCAAGGAAGGTAAAAGCGAAGATCGTCAACCTCTGGAACAAGGTCACTTCAAAGCGAGAGGACGGTCAAGTCAAAGATGTGTGGAGGTTTCCTATCAAATACTTCGAGGGATTCAAGCAACTCAATAAGTAAGTCGATCCTGACTTTTTTCTTATGTAGTACCAACTTGGTCCTACTTGGTCTGCAAAGTTTGTAGTAACAACACTATGTGACTAGTGCAGCGTCAATAAAGAAGTAATTATATTTTTTCCTGCTACAAATTTACATGGTCATGCTACCCCTGCTTTTTTCTCCCCTGTAGTAACAGCTTGTCATGTAGTAAACAGCCTGTCATGCCCCTGTAGTAACTCCCCCTGTAATAACAGCTTGTCATGCCCCCTGACTGTTGTAGCAACTCCTGTCTCACTGGAGTAACAACTTGTCATGTATCTGCTCTGGCAACTCTTTTTTTTGTGTGTAGTAACAACTTGCCCCTAACGATTGTTTTATATCGGGTTTTTGCAGCTATTCCTGTGGAATATTCGTTGTTGTTGCTATGGAATATTGGGGGCCGACACGCATTCTTCCGAGTATCTCCAATTGGGACTGCCCTAGGCTCCGAAATATCCTTCTCCATCAATGGTTATCGAGCCCACAGAACAATGTGGATTGGAAGAATATTGATTGGAAGACACTGAATGAGCAATACAAACTCAATGAACCTGGCCGGCGGAGGACATTCAGATAGTCATGAACTTTTGGTTTTATGTAATGACATGATTATGTAATGACATGAACTTTTGATGATGGTCGGTGCAAACTACAAAACGACAATGATTTTTGAACCTCCAGTCACGAACGGTCGTGTAACAACTTGCATATTATTTTATATATATGACGGTTCTGTGAAAATATATACCTAGTTACTGCTGTGGATAATTTTTGTTTTTCCCATCTTTTTATGTATCTGGAAGTGTGGCTACAGCAATGACATCAAAAGTTGCTACATTTTATATAGCAAAGGTTGCTTCAGCAATGGAAAAAGCTCTGTGGGTTCAATCTTTTTTATGTATCTGGAAGTGTGGCTGTTTAATCTCACCACGTGTTGGTGTTGCTACATTGATTAAGAAGTTTCAGTTGGATGTATACTGCTTGTGTAGTTAATGCCATAAGTAGATTGAACATCAAGTTAATGTAAATATAAATCAAGTTGCTACAGCAATGACATCAAAAGTTGCTACATCAATGACATCAAAAGTTGCTACATATTATATAGCAACAGTTGCTTATGTGAACATAAAAACTTCTTTTTCTCCCCTGTAGCAACAGCTTGTCATGCATAGCAATTTTTGTCTCACTACAAGGACTTTGCACATTAACCACAAGTTGCTACAACAGTTGGATTAAAAGTTGCTACAGAAAAGTATACAGCAACTTGTGTTACATATATTTTCATATATTTTGAATAAATAATAGTGCAACCCTTATTACATCAGCAGACAAATTATAAATTTCAAAGTATTCTTCCATCAATAATGCAATGAATATTTCAATCATATACCAAACAACCTAGCAAGATTGGATGTCCTTTGTGGCTTTGATGGACAAGATGATGTTGTATGCTCCGTCGACTCACAAAATCCACAGGGTTTTGTTTTTTTTGCATGGAATTGAAGCCCTCTATATCTTCTTTCCTTTGGGCGCCCTTGTTTCTTTGTCACTGGTGGGTCTTTAGGATACAGTGTTGGAGCTTCCACATTTGGCGTAGTGTCTGGAAACAAAAACAAAGAAATAAGAACACAAGTTACTACTGTCAACAGAACACAAGTTGCTACAGTCAATAGCATACAAGTTGCTACTGTCAAAAGCATACAAGTTACTACATATAAATAAAGGACACAAGATGTTACCCTGACTGCATTTTCTACGCAATTAATGAAATTTGCTAGAAAGATCTCTACCACATACCTTGAGTTTGAAGGTAATTCTCCCCCGTGCTGTCATTGCATTCAACATGGGTGTCCTCCCTCCCACAACATTGGTCTGCACCTATATACACGTGACAAACATTTGATGTTATTAGCAAAATGACAACAATGTCTCACACCTGGTTTTGCATTACTAACTTGCAAAATAATTTCATGCGTACAATTCAGTATTTGCTCCTCAAGGCCTCTAGCAAAAGAATGATCGAATCTCATGCCGATGATGTCATCAACAGTCTGTCCCGTCTCTGTGTGTACAATTCAGTCAAATCAAGTAAAATTTGCATACATATATTAATTGCTACAACTACTACAAACCTTGTTGGTTTTCGGCTACTTGAGATGTGTCATTCACTTGAACTTGAGACCTGCTCTGAGTTTTCTGAGGTTTTCTTTGAGGCTTCTTAGGCTGCTGCGTCTTACAAGCTTTCTTCCCCCGTGTCTTACGCACCTCAGCTGTGCCACCCTGATGAGCTTCATAGGCCGTGCTTGACACTTTGTTCTTCCTCATCTGTAGCAACTCAGACTGCAATGCTTCAACGTGCCTCACAATAACTGCATACTCGTCATCGATTGCAACGGAGGGCCGCGTAATTTTAGCAAATGAGTTACAAACCCTGTGGTGACGCACGGCTTGTTTTCCAGAATCGGTCATCCCTGGAGCTTCAAGCATCGCTTCAAGTTGTGGTTCAGCGCCATCTTCATCATGTATCATTGTCCACCGTTGCTTTATATACCTTGCCGGCACCAAGCGGACAGCGAGCTTGTCAAACACTTTCAATATGTGGCAGCAGAGGATTCCATCTCTTGCAAATTTGCAGCAGGTGAACTCGTACTCCTCATCAGATGGGTTTGCTCTCACCCGGAATGTCCTATTGTGATATAGAGGTTCTGGGCAAGCTGTGTACGGCACTATGTCAAACACATTGGGTGTACCCGTCTCACGGATAAAATAGGAGGATGTGTATTGCAGCTCCACTTGGAACACATTGAACAGCCTCCTGGTGTATGTGACCATCATTTGTTGCTCCATGGGATGTCCTGTGAGGAAGTCGGGCTCTCTCACTAGTGTGTTGAATTCAAACTCGTTCTTCCTGCCGAGGATGGACTGTTGGATCTTCATGTACTGTTCAACAAACGTCAGCAGTGAGTTGTTGGGGTTCACATACCGCTTGAGGACTGCATTGAACCCCTCACTTCGAGCTGTGGTTTGTAGGAACGGAAAGAAACAGTCCATGAAGTATGCTGGAATCCAATCCTGCCTGATCCGATGGAGCGCTTCAAAACCTTCATGACCGTGCTGCTCATGGGTGTCGATCATAGCTTGCCATTTACTCTGAAACTCTTCAGGGCTGAAGCTGTTTGAAATGCAGTCATTGAAGTCATCGGCCAACTGTTTATTTCCTGATAGGAAGGCACCCATGTGCTTCCTCACATTCTCCATGATATGCCACCTGCATAGCCTATGGACTGCCTCAGGAAAAACTTTCTCTATCGCAGCTGCAATCGCAGCGGCTTGATCTGTTATGATGTAGGCTGGCACACCACAAGCAATCTTGAACCTCTCAAATAGCCAAACGAAGCTCTCCGTCTTCTCGTTCCGCAAGAATCCACAACCAAGCTGTATAGACTGTCCATGTCTATTGATCCCTGCATTGTTACAAGGGTAGGAAAGAGGTGTCACACTAGCTGCCACATGGTGCAATAGAAGAACAAAAAGAAGACAGAAAGTTGCTACTGACAAAAGCATAAAAGTTGCTACTGACTGCAGGGATACAAGTTACTACAGAAGGTTACATAACATAAAATAATTGAAGCTGATACTAGAAATGTTTTTAGAAGCAAAAGTTGCTATCACAAAAAAAAAATCTGGAAGATGATACCAAAGTAGATACAAACAGCTACAATGCAGGGCACAAAATTTGCTACAGACCAAAAGCACAAAAGTTGCCAAAGACCACAGGGCAAAAGTTACTACAGGATACACACACAAAATCTTGCTAGTAACATAAAGTTGCTATCACAGAAACAAAGAAATGGAATATGATACCAAAGTTTACTATAACATAAAACAATTAAGCAGCAAATATCTACCTATAAATGGGGCACAGGGCATGTTGTACTTGTTCGTGCAGTATGTAGTGTCGAAGGATATGCAATCGCCGTAATGAGCAAACTGTCTTACTGATTCTCCATCAATCCAGAACAAGTGTTCGACCCTCCCAAATATGTCAAGTGTATAATCATAGAAGAAGTCGGGGTCTTGCTTCTTCATCTCATCAAATAGCTCAAATGTTTTCTTCATGTCCTTTCCTTCATTTTCAGCTCCATAGCTCTTACGCAAGTTCTTGCAGTCGCAGACAGTGTAGGGCACATTCTGTTCGCCTCCGTACAGCTCGCACATGAGCTGATAGGCCCGGACGGTTTTGATTGTACAACTGTGTAGAGTCCTTATGAATTGCTTCTCCTCCGGTGGTATGTCCCTGTGGGATCTCAAGAACTTGGTGAGCGAGAACTTCTGGACCAGATCGTGGTTGTGTTCTGCTCTAAAGGTGTCCACCACCCAGTAGCTCCCTGTAAACTTGACAGCCATTAGAGCCGGGCATTTTGTTCTTTCAATATGATCCCTCTTCCTCTTTTTTGTGACTTTTTTCTCGGTGATAGGACCATCAGTTGCAGGATTATTCTTCTTGTTCACTCCAGCTTTATGGCAAACATACTTGACCCTTGATTTCCCTCCAGCCCACTTTGTCTTATTGGAATTGTCTATCCTCACTGAGAAGCCCTTATATCGTGCATAGTTGTTGTAAAAGGACTTTGCTGCTTCACAGGTATCAAAGGTCATGCCGACACATGGGTCATTGGGTGTCGATATCACCTCAACACCTTCTTCAACATCAACAGCCCCAGATGCAGTGGTTGCTGTGGGGACTGTCATTCCTGCCGACTCGGCATTGTCATCTTCGCTTGACGTGTGGCCCTCATCGGAACCAGCCACCTCCGGCTGCTGCCCCACACCTTGCGGTGTGTGTAATAAACTGTTTAGTGCAGCATCGGTATCATCTCCGTCCACATCAACAGGTTCGAAGTTAAGGTCGAACAACTGATCGGGAGCCATAGCAACTGCATAAACATAGGGTACATATGAAGCAAGGTTAGTAGCAAGACAATGGAAAAGGCAACAACGATAAAAACAGCAATCTAGTTGGAAACCATTGCCATTAAGTAGTAGCAACTCGTAGGCACAGAAGTAGCAACTCAACTCATGACCTTGGCAGAGTAGCAAACAAGTAGCAACATGTCTATTAACACACTAGTAGCAATTAAGGAGTAGCAACTCGCAGGCACAGACTAGTAGCAACTTATGACTTTTGGTAGAGTAGCCATTCATGAACTAGGAAGAGTTGCAATTCGCACCAAACTCGCACCCAAAAAAACACATTCCTGACCATTATCAACAACACTCAAGCAGCATTCAGGTACTATCATCTCACATCTATTGTCTAGTAGTTCTACCTTTTCTTTCTCCAATGTTGATGATGTTGCTGCCGAGGAGGAGACGGCGAAGTGCTGCGTCGAGTTGGTGCTGCGCGGAAGATACGAAGGAGGGCGTGGAAGATGGGAAGGAGGCGCGCCGCTGGCGAATTCGGGGGAAGGAGGCCGAGGCGCGTGGAGGACGGGGTCGGGGAAGGAGCTGTTGTCGCGCGGTAAGGAGCCGGCTGTGCGCGACGGAAGCGGCGCCGGGGATGGAGGTAGTGGATCACTGGTGCGCCGGGGAAGGAGGCAGTGGAGCACGGGGCGCTGGGAAAGGAGGTGGGGGCGCGCGGCGCCGGGAAGGAGGGAGAGCGGGGACGCGCGGCGCCGGGGAAGGAGGGAGAGCGGGGACGCGCGGCGCCGGGGAAGGAGGCCGCCGCGACCAACTTGGAAAGCACGTTGGCCCTTTCCCGATTTGGTTTCGCGTCGCCCGCGGAAAAAGGTAGGTCGGGGCAGACGCGCGTTAGCAACGCGCTATAACGCGGTCCAAATCGAAATCGAAAAATCCCCAAACCCAACGGCCTTCCTCCGTGAGCTGTTTTCCAAGAAGCCGCGGGAGCCGGCAAGACCTCGCCGGAGACTTGCCGTCCTCAAGAACGAAGCGATGCAGCGCCGGCGCCTCGAGGCCAGGCTCCCCCCACGTCCGCCTCCCCTTCTCCCCCCACCGGTTCCCCAGCCAGGCCAAGAACCGGGGGGCGGCCAAGAAGCGCTCGCCGCGCCACTTTCTTGGCTACAGAGGATTGCGCCGCCTCTCCGGCAGTTGGCGGAATTGGTAGGCGGCCTTCTTGCTGCCGGAGGGGCCTGGGCAGGCCGCGGGCGTCGTGGCCCAGGCGCCGCCGCGCGCGGGACTCGTCGGCGGTGGGCTGGAGGCGGGAGACGCCCCCAACCGCTCCCCCGCCGCGGGGAGACGCTCGAATTCCGCGCCGCCGTCCTCCAGCGACGCCGCGCACCTGGCCATCTCCGCGCCCGGCGCCCAGCACCACGCCGACCTCGTCTTGGAGGAGGCGCCCCCTGCCGCGCTCGGCCCCGACGCATCCGTCCACCACGCGGCGACCTCTACTGCTTTACGCCGCTCCCTCTCCGCGCCGCTGGTGGGACTCGTCGGCGGGGTTCTGGACGCCGGGGACTCCCCCAACCGCTCCCCCTCCGCGGGGCGCCGCTCGACGTCCGCGCCACGCTGGGCGCACACATGGCGCCCTTCCAACAACGCCGCGCACCCGGACATCTCCGCGCCCGGCGACCAGCACCACGCCTTCGAGGAGGCGCCACCTGCCGCGCCGACCTCCTCCTTGCCCCTGGGCTGCGACCCCGTGGCGACCGGCTTCGGCGTCTCCGCGGAGGTCGGCGAAATCCGCGCCGCCGTCGAGACTCCCATTGGCCCTGCAGTCACCAACCCCGGCGCCGCCAACTCCAGGGCTCCGGGCGCGCCCGCCGTGCCAAGAGCACCGACCCGCAGGCCTCACCCTCAGGTTTGTCTTTGCATCTCCCTCTCACCTCCATTGTAGGTTCAAATCAGCGAACTCCCCTCTGTGCCGCCATGTGATTACGAATTCTCTAGAAATTAGAGTGCATTTGCAGGCATTTTGGCATGGGAAATTCGTAACTCAGTGGAATGTTAAGTCGATCTGATTGTATAATGAATAGGCACTGGAGTTGAGAAAAAGATTTAAGGCAGGACAAGGTTTAACAACCTGACTGTGCTACTTGTTTGTAAATATGCATAGCTACCATAACACTGTTGGCGATAGATAAAGCTTGTTAGAATCTGAAAATCCTATTTCCATCTCCCTATCACCGTTTGGATGGAATTGCGTGCTGAACTGCAATGGTAGGGTCCTTGCTAGGTTCTATTCTTTATTACCTCTTGTTAAGACTAATTGTAGTACGGACATGTAATCGTCTTGTCCTCCTAAGCTTTGCTATTGTGTTCATGGCAGCTGATAGAAGATGAAGAGAATGTAGAAGAAGTGAGGGATCCAGAGCTTGAAGCTCACTGCAAGTATGTGAAAAAGGTTTCGGCTTGGAGAAAAGGTTATACGGTATGCTTAATCTGCCACCTGGAAGGCAAAGAGAAAGAACTAAAAGCGGACAATGAGGAGGTAAGTTAGTAAAACAAAAACTGAATCGATGATTGGTAGTAATCTGTTATTAATTAACTTGTGCGTACCTATCTTATTTTTCAGATAATAAAGCATTGTCGAGGTATTCATCAAGGTCCAGGATATAAGTGCGAAAAGTGTGGCTGTTTAGCCAGAGGAAAGAATAAGCATGATACCGGCTTGCACGAGATTGAGTGCCGGGGAGGAGCGAAGAAGGTAATTAACGTCACATCAGTCTCCAAGCACTTGCACCCTTTTTCGGGATAATAACATATTGAAGCACAAAACAGATGATATAGTAAACTGGAAACTCGTGGCAAGTTTAGCTGAATATGGAGGGTCGAAAACTGAGGAGCTCTTCAAACTCTGTAAATGAAACTTCACAGTTCAGAAACCTTTTGCTTAACAAATGAGTCAGCAGAACACATATTATTGAATTGAACTGATACTTGATAAACACAACAATAGAACATAGACCACCGATGCCTGTTTTTAATGTTGCATTGTGTTATAATTTTCTGCATATCCTAAGTACATCTTTTCTTTTCACAGAGCACCAGTGGAAAAATCTTTTGAAGAAATTCAGTCGACTTCAAAGCACGAGTTCCGGAGAATCTGAACCCTTAGGTTCAAGGGTTACTGAAACTGTTATCATATCATGCTGTATGCCCTTCACCTAGCAGGGGCTCAGTTTTTTTTCCCCTTCATTGAAACTAGGGGGTCAGTTTTAGTCTACTTACTTCTGAAGTCAGCACTTGGTGCACAAAGGTACCAAGTTTCAGTAAATTGGATGTTTTGATCTGGGATGAATGAATGTGATTTTGTCACAAGTTGTGTTGTTTTACTTCTAATTGTTGTATATTCTTACATGTCGATGCATATTTCTGATGCTTTACATTTCGAGTCAGTGCAACGTTGAGAAACATATATATACCTGAATGTGTTGCATCAGCTCATATAAATAAAAACCCACTGAATTATTGCTATGGTAAACATATATAAAAGCCTATTCTTGTGTAAATATATGATAGGAGGATAAAGAGGCTGTAGAACCTTCATCTGAAATTACCAATTGTATAATTTGCCACTATCCCAATGCTCACTTTTCATTCTGTTGGATGGCATTTCACATGGGACGTGCATGCTTCTCTGAACAAGTTACGGTTCAGAACGGGCAGCAAGAAACATAAGCATGAGCTCAAACTATCTTCCAGATTCGTAATAACGATGATTTAAGTGCATTTGTTTCTGTAGACATAACTCTAACTATATAGCAAAACTACAGTTAATTGATGATGTTTTAAGATGAACATGTCTTTTTGTTGAACAGTCACATATTCATAACGGCAACTCTTATCCCAGAAATGTGTTTTTAGTTATGTTCTTCTATATTTTCAGATTAGGCTTAACCGTTCTGAAAAAAAAGGCTTAGAACATTTAGTCACCGAACAAACATACAGAAATGATACTCAGGTGTACCATATTGATAACTCAAGTAGACAATAGTGAGTGAATCATCAGGGAACATTCAATTAATTTTGAACCAAAAGTATGACACTCATGATACAACTACATAGTACAGATATCTATCTGTTCAATCCTGAACTCATCTTTGCGAAATTAGGCGTTATCCATATGGGTACTGGCCATGTGCACCAACTCTGAGAAGGCACAATTTCTTCTGTGGTGTTAGTTTCCAAGTTGAAAATACCTATATCACGTCGGTTACTCTTCCAAAACGCAATACCTCTTTCATCATCGGTCAAGTAGATATGATTTGCCTTCAACTGTTGATATTCTTCAGCCCTTACACAACACGACTGACCGTACCCAAGGAACAAAACATGACCATGCAAACTATTGATTTGCACAAGTTTTTTTGCGGCCATGTCAACTTTATACAACATCATGTTCTTAGTTTCCGTTTCGATCTCTGAAAGGACACGCTCTGGAGCAGCATCCCCATCCCCAATCGGGATGTCGTCCTGCTCCCTCCAAACCTGGAATAATTCACCAGATGGTGACTGAACAATGTACATACGTTCATGAATATAGTTCTTCATTTTGTTCATAATAACCTTCCTCGAGAAAGATGATCCAGTGAGATCAAAGGCATCCATTCCACCTGTTGATGTTACAACATACAAAATACCATCCAAATAGATGCAGTCTTCATAGTCTCCGCTAGGCGGCAACCAAGTCCATCTGGAATCTCTAGCCCTTGCAAACGAAAGCTGAGAAACAGGATTGTGGATAAGGACTACAATGTAACTTCCTGTGGATGAATCAGAAAACACAAACGCCTTGCCATAGAGCTTGTCACGAAGATTGCCGAGGGGGAGGATATAAGGGTCACCATACTCAGATTCTCCATCGTACTGTGAGAGCTCATACTCTTGAAGTGCACCTGATTCGTCAAATATGGGCTTCACTTGCTCAATGGTGGTCACTGACGGCAGGGCAATCTGCTCTCCGGTGATCAGATTGACAATGTGTAATTCAGACTTCTCATCCGCGGTAACCAGCCAGCCATTGGAAGACCCAATAAGATACCTACTACGGATTGGTGGCTCCGGGAGAGTAAGCTTGTAGACCCTCTTCTCTGCAAGGCTGTACATGCAATTAATGTTGTCACCGGCAGATTCAGACATGTAAAGGAGACACGGTGTCTGATGACGGTTGTACCATCCAGAGCTGCGTAGGCCGGCGTATACGGTGTGCCACGAGGAGCAGACACAGCCTGCGCGCACCAAGTCAGGGATTTCCAGGAGAGCAAATATATCACCGAGGATTTCTTCTGGCAGTTCCAGAAAGTCCCTGTTCACCACCGTTGCCCCTCCTGACGTCGGCGCACTTTCCTTCCTCGCGGCGCAGCGGGGCGCAAAGCTTTTTGACGGCCACCACGACTGCAACCGGAGCCGTACGTGCCGCACAGCGCAGCCGGAGTCCACGTGCCGATGCCGTTCATCGCGTAGGCCGTAGCTAGACATTGCAGGGAAACGACAAGGCAGAGGATGATGCCCGTCACCGTGGAGCACCATGCTGGCAACCTTTGATGCTGTCGCTCAGCTCGCTGCCAGGGGCAGGCCCAAGATTTAAGCTATGGGTATTCAAAATTGTAATGGTCCCTAAACTATGGTAAACTCTTTTGATACCTTACCTCCCCCAATCCGACTATGTTATCACGTTTTATTTGTAATGGTAAAATTAAGATCAGACAAGCGCATGAGCTTTGGTTAAGGAGCCGGGAGAAAGATCAATGCCTGAGCCGATATTGAGTGCCGAAGAACTGAAGAAATTGAAGACTGCTAGAGCGGTGAAGCGTGAGTGGCGACAATTGCCTGGATGGAGCGATTTATTGCTTAATCCTACTCCCCATAGGAATTAGTTAGAGAGAGATGAAACAATACAAAGCGCGTTGGAAACGATGAGTAGTGAATGGGGGAGAGAGATAGAAATTGTATCCGAAAGCGAAAATGACACTTAATTTAGAAAAATTGTGTGTGGCTAGAGTGACACTTAAACTGATTTTTTAAGCATATACACAAGATACTTTCCATCCACTAATCTTCTTGAAAAAATAATGAGAATTCAATTGAATACCGTTGCCTGCCCCTGCTCGCTGCGCTGCGGCACGGCTCCAGTTGCATATGATAGTTGTATGGAAGAGCTCCATTTTACCCCACAAGCAAGAAAGCTGCGAATTCGATTAGTTGCTATGAATACATGTAAATTTATATGTGAAAGAACTACATTAATTAATCAGTAAATTACAATTCCTTAGAGCAACAGCATATGTGTATATGATCGAGCTCACCACCGCCGCAAATCATCGCCTTCTACCTAATAAATCCTGTCATAGGCGGCCTTGCCTGGGCCTCCTACTGCCCCCCCCCCCCCCCCCCCCGGGCCCTGACGGCTTCCTGTCGTGTGGGCCTTACGTCTAGGCCCGCCTCCTCCAGTCCCGCCACCCTCCCTGCCTCATCTAGGCCCGCCAGACACTGAGCAGCCATCCAGCGCGCCTGTGGAAGCCGTCTGAAGCCATGGTTGTGCCCGCGGCTGACCGCCCCATGCTTGTTCGCGCGAGGCCGCACCAAGCCGACATGGCCATGACAATGCGATGATGCGGGTTTCCTAGCGAGGTGGATGCACTGTGCGGTGCCCGTTAAGAAGAGGAGAAGAGAAGAGAGGTTGATAAAAAGGATACATGAATCTAGGTGTTGAGAAAACAGAGGTTGGTGATGATGTTGAAAGCAATATCTAGGGACACAGCCCTAGAGGCCGCCCCCTAGATGCATGGCATGTAGGGTGTTTAGGAGTCCTTGCCGGAGATGCTCTTAATGAGCATGTAACTTCAGTGTGTATCATTTAGTAATGATAACTTTGGGGTTAGATCAATTCATTGGCTCCTACTTGTGAATTGAACATAGTAGATTTTGTTTAAAAAAACAATTTAAACCTCGAATGGTCAGATTAGTAGTGCAAAAATAGAGCAGCGCAAAAGCATCCGAACTCTCTCGCTCGTTGTACCACTTGAGAAACAATTGTGGTACAGACATACACATACGGTTCTGTCCTAGCAGATCTATTATCGACTTTCAGATTGTATCGCTACAAGATAGTGTTAGAAATAGATAAATTAGAAGTTATTTGTTAATATGGTCACTTCAGAAATGTGTAAATTATCTTTCAAATTTCTTTAACTTAAAAATGGCAATATAAAACTAAAAAAGATTTGAAGTACTTTGGATGTAGTTATGAAACAGTGGCGAATGCAAGAATTTCTTATTTGTAGAATGCATATATAAGTTACCAAAGTTTTCGAATCCTTGGTAAGGGTATGAATCATGTGTCAATAAAAAACCAAATAAAATAATAAAGTCTGATGCTATATTGCTATTTGCAATTAAATTATAATATCAAGTAAGAAATAGGAAAGAAAAACATATTACTTTTAATAAATGAATTTAGTTTCACAATTATTGAGTTAGGTTTATCAAAATATCATTTTATTAAGTACTTTATTTATTCGTGAACTCAGAGCGCTCTCCAATGCTCGCAGGCCGGATTCTTACTTTTGGGCCTGCACGTTAGTGGGCTTCCTCGTCTCGACACGCCGTGTTGCTCCTATTTCTTCCCCTTCCCCTCCCTCCCCAGAGCAGAGCAGAACTCAATGTCAAAAAAATCAAAAGTTTTAGTCTTCGGCAACTAAATTTTTTTTTTGCACACAAGGAATGGAAAGTGTTCTAAAAAAAAAAGGCAAGTATTCCTTTTCTTGGTTAAACACTCATCCTTCCTCTGTGGACCAAAACAATTACTCTTTGAGCATTAAATTTTTTTGAAATTTTTTGTGTTGATAGACAAACACGTGAAAAGTAAATTTTGTTATTTGCAAAGTATCAAATTTGTTTTTGTTTTGAATTTTTAAAGTATATAAATACATTAAAGCATTAAGCTTTTATTGAAGGCCAAGTAGTGGCATAGAAGGGAAGAAAAATTTCAAACAAGGGCACAAAAGGGAAAAGTATTCTTCCAGTGGCTTAGAAGAGAATGCAATTTTTTTCAGTGGCTCACAAGGAAATCTCTCTAGATTTAACGTTTGTAACTCTTGTACGACTGAGGTTTGCCGCAGCAGGGCCGTGATGCTGCTGTGTAGCCTATATTAGGTGAAAAATACAAATGATGCTGCGCTGCGCTGCGCGTCTGCTCATGTAGCTAATTACGTTAGTTTCACAGTTCAAAAAAAAAAATTACGTTAGTTTCAAACGCTAGGGCCATGAGTGCTTGAACATTTAAAAGCTAATCTGCTGTTCATTGAAGATCAGTAAGAAAGTAAAGGAAAGATAACAAATGAAAGGCATGTATTACAAGTTAACACTACTCCCTTCATACTCACAAAAGAAGACAATTTGGACATCATTTAGCATACCAAGACATAATTAAAGGTAACACTATGTATATAGTATTTTTAATTTCCACCAACCAACTTCCCCACACCTCAATTGTTTTCTGCCCTCCGCCACTGGGCATCCGAATTCCGAACGCGTACGCCTCCATCCGTAGAGGTGTCCGCGTGCGCGGCTCGCTCTCGTGGCGGCCCTGAGAAGGCGATCGACAAGCACTGAGACAAGGCGCCACACGCAGGGGCAGGAATCATTGCTCATAGGTTGTCGCCAATCGGAGCATATGCACGATCAATTCCTTCTACAACTCGCAGATTGGCGCCATTGTGTAGTCCGACAAATATTGTACCACTGCCTCTGTTGTGACTGTGATTTGTGTTACCAATAGTTAATATCGATTTCTGATCAGTACCGCATATTTATGTCGTATATTTGTTTCGGCCAATACCGCTGTCGGTTTCGCTACCGAGAAAAAAATATGAAACTGAAAAAGATTTAGCCTTCTCCCGACCGCTTTCATCCAGCAGCTCCAAGATGGCAGTTTATACTTTTTGTCAGTTTGCTTCAATTTTATTGTTCCATTCCTTTGCAAAAATAATTTTTATTGTTCCAAGATACTTATTGTTGCAAGATCAAATTTCAGAAAACGGTGACGATTCGTGAACTCCAATGCTCGCAGGCCGGATTCTAACTTGGGCCTGCACGTCAGGTGGGCTTCCTCGTCTCGACACGCCGTGCTGCAGATCCTCTGTTCCTATTTCTTCCCCTTCGCCTCCCTCCCCAGAGCAGAGCAGAACTCAACGTCACGCGTGATAAACCCCGCGCCACCATTCCCCACCTCCCCTCCCCGGAATCGAGAAGGGAGACAGCAACCACCGGCCTCTCGCAACCCTCCCACCCCGACACCACCGCCGTCTGCTCACCGGAGGAACCAAATTTGCGGCCACACCAAGCCCGAGGCGCCAAGAACCACCGCCTCCAAGACCGGTTCTTGGGCGCACTGGGCGTGAGGAGAGCGGCCTCGCCGGAGACTCCGAGAATCCACGCCGGAGTACGGTAGAGATGGCGCGCCGCCGCCGCGGGAGCGGGCTCCGCCCGCATCCGCCTCCTCTGCTCCCGGGGGGCGGCGGCCAAGAAGCCCTCGCCTCTGGGATATCTTGGCGAGAGAGGATGCCACCGCCTTTACGGCGGTTGGCGGATCTTGTGGCCGGCGTTGTTTCGGCCGGAGAGGCATGGGCGCGGCGGGTCGCCGCGGCGCTGCGCGACTTCTTCACCCACCATCTCGCCGCGGGAGCCGTGCGCGACTTCCTCGTCCACCATCTCGCCGCGGGCGCCGTGGCCCGCGGGGCGCCGCTCGAAGTCCGCCCCCCACCCGCGGGACCCCCATTGGTGCACGCCCCGCGCCCGGCCAGCTCCGCGCACCAAACCGTCGGAGAGCCGCTCAAGGCCACGCCGCGCGCCGACGGTGACCTCGGCGCTCCATCCCAATCCTCGTCGGCGTCGCCCGCAGGCGGAAGCAACGGCGCGCCAGCCGGCGTTCTTCGCCCCTCCTCCTCGCCGCCGGGCGGGCGCACCAACATCGGCCCGCCCGCCGGGAGCTCCTCCGACGACGCGCAGCCTGATGCGGACGTGGGGCCCTCCGCCAAGCAGGTCCATGGCTCCCCCGCGCAGCCTCAAGTCAGTGGCGAAGGGTGCATCATCGGCGCCGACGCCGTTGCTGCGGGCGTCTTCACGGAGGTCGGCGCACCACCCCCATCCTTCTCGCAGCAGGGCGGGCGCCAGTCCCCTACCTCGTCAGCGCCGCCCACAGGCGCCACGGAACCAGAGGATGGCGCCTTCGTCTCCTCCGTGGGCGCCAACCAACCTGCGGCGACCTCCTCCTCCTCCTCCTTGCTGCAGGTCACGCCTGCCGGCCCCGCTGCACGCGCCTTGGGGGATCTTGCCGCAGGCGGAGCCAACCATGCTGGGCCGGGCGGCAAGGGCGGTGGCCGTCGTGCCAAGCCGGTCGCCGTGGAGCTCGGCGACAGCGCGCTCTCGGGACGCGCCAAGAAGGCCAAGAACGTGAACGGCACATCCGAGGTCAGTTTCCTGAACATACTATCGTCTTTGCTGCAGTAAGTGAAATTGGCATACGCAGAGTAATGATATTGCTAGTTTGTATCTGTAACTCAGTCACAAAATCCAACTCTGGTTGCGCATTTTGGCATATGAAAATTAGAAGTTCATGAGGAACCTGCTTCTGGACTGATGTGTGACTAGGAGAAGTACCACTGAAAATTCAATTTCACAATCTATATGATATCTGTGAAGACCCAGAATTTCAATTGCTGTTATGAAGAGGGAGAATGGAACATTAGATTCAGAAGAACCTTTTGGATGTTATGAGTGTTTTACTCTGTGTAAACTTTTCCAGAAATATTGTGATCCATTTCTCTCTGAGGATCTGAAAAAGTTTCCATGTGGCATGTATTTGGCCTTCAGTATTCTATACCATAGGCTGTCCTGTTCTTGTATTTTCAGCAATCACATCTTGGATGTTAAGAGTGTCACTCTAGTGCACTGTCTGTCCTAGTGTTATTCTAGTGCACTCGCCTCTGTGATTGTTTTTCTTGCTGCGGCTATGTGATTGTAACTCTCTAGATGAACCAAACAGGATAAGTGCTATTTTGCTGTGCAGGAGGATAACAAAGAGATTGAAGCACACAACAACTATTTCAAGAAGTCTTTGACCTGCAGAAAGAATTCCATCCTATGTTTGATTTGTCACCTCGAAAATAAGAATGCAGAGATAATGAAAGATGATGATGCAGTAAGATATTCAAGCCAAAACTATTTCACTCATGCATTTTAAACTACTACCATGTGGCTTACTCAACTCATGCATTTGGAATGGTTTCAGATTTTAACTCACTGCAAGTCGAAGCATAAAGGCGAGGTGTTCTGGTGTCACAAGAAGGGCTGCTTTGTCGTGGCAAAAACTAAACATGATATTGGTATTCATGAAAACGTTTGCCACAAAACCTGAAATTCTGACTCACGCATCAAAAGCTCCTGTACTGCTCTGCCAAAGAATATGAGATGGCTGGCCCTCCAGAAAGCTTAGTTCAGTTGTTGGTCTTAAGTGGTTCCACATATGACTTGTGATTATTTTGCTCCTACTGTATGTAAGGAACCTGTGATACCTACACAGTTCATGTGGATCATATGTAGGATCATTGTCGCCTCTAATACGTTGGATTAATCAGAAGATCATTTTTGGCATTTTTTTAGTTTACTTGCTGGTACTTCGTTGAAACGTTTGGTTCAATTGGACCCTGTAACATGTTGGTTCTTTATGGCAAATGATTGGTTCTGGTGAACACAATTTCATACCATCTTCAGGTGTTTTATTTCATTACCGTTCTGTATATTTTCAACTCCAATGGAATTGCATGCATGGCCTTTATTAGTTGCTTTTTTTTTGTGGAAATCTTTATTAGTTGCTCCTATCATTGAGTCAAATTTTATAAAGTTTCACTGAACAAGTCACACGACTCTAGGAAGGCTACATTGTGTTAAGGGTATTAGAGAACACATGGATCCTATATATTTTACCATTCAACCGTGCAAAGCCTTGAATACGTATTCTGAATGTGGTGACTGTTGCACTCGTGTGGGGACGTAGTACACATACAGTGGCAGAAAATACCAGGGACAATGGCGTGTCAGCCACAATTCGGAAGGCCAATTGCGGAATCACCGTAGTTTTTGAGATTTTGCAAAATCATTATCACTTTTCTTACCCAAACGGCTCGTATATCATCAGTTTCAGCCGTCGTCAGTTTCCCCCCGGATAAACGAATTTTTTTAAAAAAGAAGAAAATAACCATTGAGAAAAGGGATTGGACCTCCCTGCCTCTTCTCTCTCTCTGTTGTTCTCCCACCCGAGTCCTGTCTTTCTGGCTTCAGTCCTCTTTTTTGCGCTGAAACTCCTAAGTGTATGTGTTTACAGGTTATGATTTTTACCTTGCTTCTAGGTGTTGAAGCTACAGGGATCAGCTCTGAAGTATGGGAGGTTATGTGGAACTATGAAAATGAGTAAGAGTGCTGCTGGTTGAAAGTCGACCTCCCTGTTCTTCTGTTCCTTTAAGCTCTTACGATTTTGTGTGCGTGCGCGCGCGCGCGCGCGTGTGTGTGTACATAGGAGAGGAGCTTTGAGAAGGCGATGGATAAGAACGATGGAAAACAATGAATAGAGAGCTGCTCTGATTTCTCTTCCTTTAAACTCTGCTGGCCATTAGCTAAAGATGTGCTTATAGCTTCATTAGAATACATGGCTGCCGGCTGTTCAAGCAAGCAGCTGCGTATGTAGCTTAGATTACTAAAAGCTCTGCTATTGTGGCTTGAGGTCAAGCAGTACTAGATACACTGAATAGGACTTGGTTATGATCTCTTATAAATAGAGGTATATTTCTCAAAAATAGTATTACTAGTCCATGGGAAAAGATAAGAATGAAACATAGGTATTTTTCATGCAGTGTATTTATACAGGTCATCCCACTTACTATTTCCAGGTTTAGAAATTGAAGGATCTAGGCATGGTTATTTGAGTATATGATCTTTCATATTGTTAAAATTTTCATAACATTAATTCAATTCGAATTTGATTTAAAACTTAGTTGAAAGTAAATTGCTTTTAGTGTGCATCGACTTATCAATTATTATGTTGACCAACACAATGGTCATCAGGTTTTGCCATTGCTCGAAAGTATTAGATGTTGGCTTAAAGCTTAAATTATAAAGCCCATATGTTCTTTTCTTTTGGTACCATAAATGTATATTAGTTTCACATAATACTGCTACAATGATCATTCAAGAAAACACAAGTCTTAAAACAGTGCTAAAATCCTGGGTTATTACCAAAAACAATCGGCACCCTAGGCAAAAAAGAAAAAAAAAAGATATACATATAACACATCTTCTTATTTCTTAAATGTCGAGCTCAACTTTGTAAGGTTGGGTGTCATCCATATGGGAGCGGGCCAGCTGCACAATTGAGGAGGAACAATTTCTTCTCTGATGCTACTTTCCAGGTTAAAGATACATATATCACGACGCTCGCTCTTCCAAACCATAATTTCTCTGTCATTGTCAGTCAAGTAGACATGGTTTGCCTTCAGTTGTGCATATGCTTCGATGCTTAGACAATATGACTGGCTATGGCCAAGAAACAGCGCAAGGCCATGCAGACTATTAATTTTCACAAGCTCTTTTGCTGACATATGAACTTGATATATCATGATTTCCTTAGTTTTCTTCTCTAGCTTCTCTGCAGAGTCAAGATCTGTATCATCCCTATCCAGGACAACTTTCTGTTCCCTCCAAATTTGCAGCAAATCACCAGATGGTGTCTGAACAATGTATATGCGTTCAAAAATATAGTTCTTTAGGCCATCCATAATCACCTTCCTTAAGATAGTAGGGCCATTAAGATCAAAAGCATCGATTCCACCAGTAGATGTTACTGCATACAATATACCATCGATATATGTACAGTCTTCATAGTGTGCGCTTGGTGGCAGCCAAGTCCATTCGGTATCTCCGGCCCTTGCGAAAGAAAGCTGACAAATAGGATTGTGAATTAGGACGACAATAGCGCTTCCCGTTGAAGAATAGAAAAAAGGAAATGCCTTGACATAGAGGCTGTCACGCAGCTTGTCGAGAGCTCGTGTATATGGGTCACCAATCTCCCCTTCTCCAAAGTGTTGGGAGAGCTCATACTCCTGAAGTGCACCTGATTCATCAAATATGGGCTTCACTTGCTCAATGGTGGTAACTGTAGGTAGGGCAATCTGCTGTCTGGTGATCGGATTGACAATGTGTAATTCAGACATCTCGTCAGCAGTAACCAGCCAGCCATTGGAAGACCCAATAATATTCCTACGATGGATTGGTGGCTCCGGGAGATTTAGCTTGTACACCCTCTTCTCTGCAAGGCTGTACATGCAAGCAATGTTGTTGCCGGCGGATTCAGACGTGTAAAGGAGACACGGTGTCTGCTGCCGATTATACCATCCAGAGCTGCGTAGGCTGGTGTACGCGTTGTGCCATGAGGAGCAGACACAGCCGGCGCGCACCAGGTCAGGGATTTCCAGCAGAGCAAATATGTCACTGAGGATTTCTACTGGCAGCTCTAGAGAATCCTTGTTAACCGTGGCCTCTTCCATGAGAGATGGACTAGCGAGCTCGTGATCACTCTTAAGTAAGCCAGAGGAAAAGGGAGATATCTTGGGCCAAGCTCGCAAGAACATACGGCACAGACTCATCACCCCTGCTCTGCTGTAGGTCTCCATGGGATTCATCAGCTCTGCTCTGCTGTACCTCTTGTAGATTGCTGAAGCTGTTATACCTCTGTAGATAGCTGATGAAGTTGTTCGCAATCAAGAAGGCGCTCGCCACACCTGAGGCTGTGGAAATCAATCAGCACTTGACATCTTGATACGAATCGGACTTGGGATGGAAATCCGAATCGAAAGCAGTACGGTACCTGAGGCTGTGGTGGAGGGAGAACGGAGTAACCCCCAAATCGACTCGGGGCAGTGGTGGACGGAGCATGGATCTTACGCGCCTGTTGCCCCGGACGACGGGGCCGAGGCGCTGACCGGCGGCGGAACTGAATGCAATCCCCTGCGGGAGACGCGGCGACCGGGTTTTGGACCGAAGAACAACCGCCGGCCGCGGCGTCTTGGTCGGGAGACCAGACCTGCTTCGGGGCTTGCCTCGACGAACGAGGAAGCCTGCACCGTCGTCGTCGTCGCAGTCGCCGGCGGCGGCTAGAACTATGGAAGTGAGATGAAACCGTGGTTGAGAACTTGAGATGCCCCGACCGTCACGGTGACATCCTTACTGACATGTGGGCCAATGCAGACATGGAGCCAACATGTCAGTGACGATGTCACCATGAGATTGAAGGCAACAGTGGTGGCGGTGGTTCAGCCATTTTCAGTGGAAAGAGAATGTTTTTGTTTTGTTATTGGGCTTGGTGGATTGCAGGCCCAGAGTAGAACAGAAAAGATCTGCAGCCCACGTTGAGTAGCCGATGGCGCCAGTTGAGATCAGCTTCTAGCTGCTGCACGGTCAGCAAGCAATGTGCTTTCCCTCAAAAAAAAAAAAAAAAAAAAAAAAAAAAAAGGCAAGCAATGTGCTGCAGCGTTGCGTTCTCCCGCGCATCCGGCCAGCCGCCAGCAAGCAAGTCCCGTGAGTCTGTGACGGCCAGGCCAGGCCACCGCCGTGTACCGCTCGCCATGGTGAATCAGAACCGTGCCGTAGTGTGCCGTGGCGTTCTATGGCGGCTGACCATCTGACAAGGTTTGCAAAACTGGCAGATAACCGGATATTGGCACCCACAAGTTTGGCCGGTTTTACAGAAAAACACGCATTTCAAAATTTTGAATGTAGAAAAAATGGGTCCGGTTTTGTTGGTAAACCGGCCGGCCGGAAAACCAATGAAAAATCCCTAAAACCGACAAATAAAAAGAAAAAATGAAGAAAAATGATGACAAATTTGGCATGATGTTTACTAACTATTTTCACATGTCCTTTGGCATGATCATTGGCCTGGCTTTTGCTAACTATGTTCAATAGAAAAAAGAAAAAAGTGAAGAGAAATGCTACCCTGATGGTGAAGAAATGCGTCGCCATTGCGTGCATGCACCGTCATGTTCCGAACCTGCATGACCCGTGCACGAAAGAGGTGAGAGCATTGATCTCTAGAATAACGTGTAAAACTAAGCCCCCAAAAAAGGAAATTTAGGGGCTGGCTTATACAAATTTAAAGACCTGGTTTTTGACTCCAAACTCTAACAGTGGCAGCGCAGCCGGAGACCACGTGCTCCTGCCGTCCATCGCGTAGGCCGTAGCCGGACATTGTTGGAAAACAACACGGAAGACGTTGTCACGGTGACCCGCTGCAGCACGTCCCCCGATTCAATCATGCACCTAGCGCTGAGGAAAGCCTTGGCGGCCGCCGCCACCGCCACCGCCCGGCGCTCAAGCACGCATGCATCAAGGATGCTGCTGGGTCGTCGCCGGCGCCTGTCAACGGAGGTCTCAGTACCTTCGGTGGTCATCGAGAATGGTGCCACAAATGTTTAGAAGTGGTTTTCATCATACAAGAATGATGAAGGCCTTGGTTTTGACAAGGTAGATACGCAAAGTATATTTTAAATTCAGCATGCATTCGTTTCGACCTCAACTCTAAAACACAAACTCTAATTAGTAAAAATTGAGGTGCTAAATAAATTAAAAAAAATTGTTTGACAAATGCATTTATCCTCTCCATGTATGTAATCTCACATTATACTTGATATTGCGTAATCCTCTCCCCATCAGTTCAGTCGTGAGCAAGGTTTACAAAACCGGTTTGTTGTTTTTCGCAAAAACCGAGAAAACTGGTTGAAGAGACAAACAAATGCAAATTTTTGAATTTGAACGAGTTGGAACATTAAGCCGAGCAGTTTCATAGTTTCAGATTTTCGAAAACAGTCAGCCGAACAATTTCCTCGGTTTACTGCTCGGTTTGAGCGGTTTCGAATTTAAAGTTTTTTTTCTCAAAAACCGGCCGTCTCTTATAACTGGACTGGACCGTTTGTTTGGTTTTCGTAAGCAGTAGCCCGGTTTTGGCGGTTTTGAGAACTGTGAGCGTGAGGTCCTCGTAGGAGGGAGGCGGAGGAAGCAAGTACTCGTAGGTGCAAAGATCCATGATCCCCACCATCGAGGGGGAAGGAGTGAGAGGACGGACGATTGGCGGGGAGGAGTTTGGTATTGGCGGTGCAAGAACCGAAAGGCAGGCGGGGCTGGGGGTTTGTGGCGACAACACAATCAGTGTGTGTTGGTGAAGGGCAGAGAAATCTAGCATGATGGTGAAGGGCGGAGAAATGATATGGTCGTGCTTGCGTGCATCATCATGTTCCCAACCTGCACGATCCATGCGCGAAAGGGGTGCGAGATAACAGCAGGGCATGTAAAACTAAGCTCCTAAAAAGGCATTTGGGGGCTGGCTTACAAATTTAAAGACCTGATTTTTTCACTCCAACTCCAACTCCAACTCCAACGGTGGCATGTAACACTGAGCCCTCATTTCAATCTGGCATGCGGGACCTGTTCCACCAATGACTCTTGTGACTCTTGTATTGGTTCTATGTTGCAAATGATTGGTTCTGGTGAATACAATTTCGAATAATCTTCAGGTGTTTTATTTCATTACCACTCGGTTCACAACTCTGTATATTTCCAACTCCAATGGAACTGCATGCATGGCCTTTATTAGAATTTTCGTATAAAAAATCATTTTAAACAGTTTGCTGCATAAAGTCTGAATAGGGATCGGGGCATACAGATTTACTTATGTTCCATATCTGATTGGAAATTCGAATTTTAAATAAAAAAAATCTCTAATCAATTTCCACAAGAAACAAAGCATGGCCGTGCAGGCTATTAATTTCCACAAGCTCTTTTACTGCCACATGAATTTTGTATAACCCGAGCTTGCTTAGTTTCCTTTTCCATATCTGAAAAGTCAAGTTCTATACCATCCCCATCTCCCTTATAGTGCCAGACAAACATGTTGATCTCTACGCTGTACAATTCAAATGTATACTCTGCACAAAACATATGGATATATAGGAATCATATGTTTGTATGCTGCATATAGTCTGAACAGGGAGCAGAGTATACAGATTTACTTCGTACAATATATTGTATATCTGATGGAAATACAAATTTTGAAAAAAAACAAATTTCTCCAATCAATTTAGCATACTGTCATTGAATCGTGCCAAGACAAACATTTCTGAGACTGGATACAGTACATTGTGCTGATCACTCCACACACACACCCAAAAAAAACATTACGAAGAAAGAAAAAAATGACACTCGGAACAACTAAATAAAAATAACACAGCCACCTAATTCTTGAATGCCGAATTCAACTTAGTAAGAGTTGGTGTTATCCATATGGGAGCTGGCCAGCTGCATAAGTGAGGAGGAACAATTTCTTCTCTGATGTTGCTTTCCAAGTTAAAAACACATATATCACGACGGTCACTCTTCCAAACCATAATCGCCCTGTCATTGTCAGTCAAGTAGACATGATTTGACTTCAGTTGTGGATATTCTTCAACAGGTAGACAATGTGCCAAGCTATGCCCAAGAAACAACGCATGGCCTTGCAGGCTATTAATTTCCACAAGCTCTTTTGTTGCCATATGAACTTTATATATCATGATTTTATTGGTTTTCTTTACCATGTCACAGGAGTCAAGATCTGTATCATCCCCCTCTGGGACGACATCCTGTTCTCTCCAAACTTGCAACAAATCACCCGATGGTGTCTGGACAATGTAAATGCTTTCAAAAATATAGTTCTTCAAGCCATCCATAATCACCTTCCATAAGATACTAGGGCCAGTAAGATCAAAAGCGTCAATTCCACCGGTAGATGTTACTGCATACAAAAGACCATTCCCATATAAACAGTCTTCATAGTTTGCGCTTGGCGGCAACCAAGTCCATTCAGAATCTCCTGCCCTAGCAAATGAAAGCTGACAAAAAGGATCATGGATTAGGACCACAATGTTGGTTCCCGTGGAGGATTCAGAAAACACAAATGCCTTGACGTATAAGTTGTCGCGCAGATCGCGGAGAGCATAAGTAAAAGGGTCCTTAGTTACCACTTCTCCAAAGTACTGTGAGAGCTCATACTCTTGAATTGCACCGGTGTCGTCAAATATGGGCTTTACCTGCTTGATGGTGGTCACTGATGGGAGGGCGATCTGTTCACCGGTGATCGGATTGACAATGTGCAATTCAGACCTCTCATCTGCAGTAACCAGCCAGCCATTGGAAGACCCAATAAGATACCTACTACGGATTGGTGGCTTCGGTAGAGTAAGCTTGTAGACCCTCTCTTCTGCAAGGCTGTACAAGCAAGCAACGTCGTCGCCGGCAGATTCAGATATGTAAAGGAGACACGGCGTCTGCTGCCGACTGTACCATCCAGAGCTGCGTAGGCTGGTGTACGCAGTGTGCCACGAGGAGCAGACACAGCCAGCACGCACCAGGTCAGGGATTTCCAGCAGAGCAAATATTTCACTAAGGATTTCCACTGGCAGCTCTAGAGTATCCTTGTTAACCGTGGCCTCTTCCATGAGCGACGGACTAATGAGCTCATGGTCATTCTTCAGTAAGCCGAGGGAAAAGGCAGATATCTTGGGCCAAGCTCGCAAGAACAGACGGAACAGACTCTTCATCCCTGCTCTGCTGCAGATCTCCATGGGATGGGATCATGGGAGCAAGCAAAACTGGATATCCCTCTGTAGGTTGCTGAAGTTATTGACCCTCTGCAGATTGCTGAAGCTGTTCGTAATCAAGAATTCGCGTACCAATAGCCCTCGGTACTTATAGATCAACTGACATCTTTCTTGATCCGGATCGGACCGGGTCACTTTGGGATGGGAATCCGAATCGATGTGGAGGGAGAACGGACTAATTCCCAAATCGATTCGGAGCAGTGGTGGACGGAGCATGGATTTTACGCGCTGGTTGTTCCGGACGACGGGGCCGAGGCGCTGACCAGCTAGCGGCAGAACTGAATGCAATCGCCTTCTGGAGACGTGGCGGCCGGATTGGACCAACGAAGAGCCGCCGGACGCGGCGGCTTGCTCAGGGGAACACACTGGCTTCGGAGCTTGCCTCAACGAAGGAGGAAGCCCGCGCCGTTGTCGTCGTCGTCGTCGCCGCCGGCGGCGGCGGGCTAGAACGGAGACAATGAGACATGTAGAAGTGAAATTGAACAGTTGGGCCGGTGGTTCCGCAGTTTCTGTGGAAGAAGAAACATGTTTTGTTTCGTTGTTGGGCTTGGATTGCAGGCCCAGAACAGAACAGAAGAGCTGCGGGCCAATGCAGCCCACGGTAGGCAGCAGATGTCGCCCGTTCGGATCAAACTGGGATAAGTCTAACGTGCGGCGCGACGCGATGGAGCGCGAGTCCAGTGCGGCCCGGCCCAAGGTGGCGTAGCGCGGCGGCTGGGTGGGCGGTGCGGCACGGCGGCGAGGGTGCCGCCGGCCGCCGGCGTGGGGGAGGGCGGAGGGGGTTAAGGTACCGGGGCCATAGAAGGAGGGGTCCAGGGGTGGAGGCCACAAGCCGGCGGCAGCGAGGCGAGGAGGCGGTGGCGCCGCTGAAGCCGCGGGCGGCGTAGGCGGCGTCTCGTCGGGAGAATTTAGCACGGCGGCGGCGGGTGCGGGCGGCGCGGCGTCACTGGCTGCCGGACGCGGTGGCGGACGGGGTAGGGGCTGGCGCGGGGGAGTCGACGGCGCCAGGGACGGCGCTGGTGTCGCGTGGGCGGGGACGGCGGTCGTCGCCGTCGGAGTCAGGAGGAAGAAGGTGAACACGGGGCACGCGATGGCCGTGGGGGAGGGACGCGCGATAACCTCCCCAATCAGCAGCACTGTTGTTCATCCATCATATCAGATGGTCAGGGAATATTGGACATGTCAGAGAAATCAAAACAGAGATCTGATCAGTGCAGCGTGACCTCCAATATATAAACATGTGACTTTATATGAACCAACCCCACACACTGCGGTGGTCATGGCCATGGTGAGAAAAGGCTCGAGGGCAGCATCGCCCTGTGCTTCCACCTGTCGATCAATCGAGGCCTGCAACCGGGGGGGGGGGGGGGGGGGGATTTAGGTATCTTCTGATTGGGCTACTTTGTATAAAAAAAAAACTATTTTACCCTTTTTCCTCGAGCTACCCACCTCCACTTCCCGCTCTCGCTGCTATTGCCGCTTGCCAGAGCGCCGCCATCCCTGAGCTATGCCATGGCCGTGCCTAGCCCCACCTGCATGTTCCCTCTGCCTCTGCCGTGGCTCTTAGCCTCTGCCAGATGTCGCGGAGCACGGCGAGGTCACCAAATCCATGAGGGCGTCTCTGCTTCCCACCCGCCTCCGCGCAAAGCGATGCCGCGGATGAAGCCAGATCTCAACGACACCATGGCTCCCGAGAAGCAAGCGCTTTTCCGCACTGAGATGAAGCTCTTCGTCACGAGGCGGTGCCGTGGGAGGCCTGAGGCCTCCTCCTCGCCCGCCGCTGAAGGAGCGCTAGCGCTGCCAATCATGATCTCCCCTGCCGCCGCAGAGCACGCCGAGGAGGAGGAGGCAGCCATAATAGACGGTGAAATGGCGGTGAGGACCGATATAGCTGCTCAACGGACCGGGCCGGGCCGGCACGACCTCTTGCTTAACGGGTTGTGTCGTGTTGGCCCGACAGGCCTCTGCCTAGGCCCAAGCACGACACGGACTATTTTAAACGGGCCATGCCGGGGCCGCGGGCCCAACTAACCGTGCCGGCCCTTGGCTGAAAAATTATTTTTTTGTCTAGTTTTTGATTTTTTTTAAACAAAAAAGGACTGACCGTGTCGTGCTGTGCCGGGCCGGGCGCTCAACGCGCTGTCGATGGATCCAGGTAGGTCTACCAGCACGTGGCCCTCTTCCTTCTGCTTCGGTGGCAGTGGCACCCCGCGGACACCGAGGAGCTTAGGTTCGTGTCCACGGTGGCCGCGCTGGTTTACGTGTCACCTGCTTCGCGCAGTACGTACGCCCAGTGGCAATGGACAAAGCGTCTCACCAGAAACACGATGACCGTTTGATCAGCTTCCGACGATGGCGTCAAGCCGTCAACGACATGCGGTTGTTGTGGCGGAAGCGCACCGGTGGGCTGCTCGACGTTGGCGTGCTGGTGCTCGTGCCTCCGCGCGTTCGGGTGGAACATATGCAGCGCCTTAGGTTGTGCCTCGGGATTGGGAACGCATGCTGCTCTGCTTCGCGCTGTCCTGGATGCTCAACGTCGCGGGCGTGGACATCCGGGTCTAGGCCGTCGTGCTCTGGCGCGCTGTCTACTACTCTACATGCATGTGGCTTCGCCCCTGCGCGCGTGGAACCACCGGTCCACGTCCGGGGTTAGCGTACTGTACTGACGCGTGTCGACTTTCTAGGAGGTGGGTGGATCGTTACGTTAGAGCAAGCCGAACCGGAGGCTTGTAGCCGGTTTTTGTCAGAGTTTGCAGGCAAAAAAGAGGAAAGAGAATGCTCTTTGGCGCGTCTGCCGGCGCCGGGCTCTAACCCTGTTGCTCTTTTCTGCTCTCTCCTACATGTCTGGGACATTCGGGAAAAGCCGAAAAACACTCGGGAAAAGCTTTCCCGAGTGTAGCATTCGGGAAAACCCACTCGGCGTTTCTGTACTTTGGGAAGGCCACCTTTTCCGAGTGTCTTTCCCGAGTGTAAAACAGGCAGGCACTCAAGAAAGACCCCCCTTTTCCCGTGTGTAATTTAAATTACACTCGGAAAAGACCCCTCCTTTCCCGTCTGCCATTATGCTTGAGCTGCACCAATCATGAACAGTGGATGCAAAAATATGTAAGACAATTGCTGCAAAAATATATGGCAGCAATGATAGAACAACAAATCTGTATGAAGAAGTTCTCGCCCTATCATAACCAGAATATTTAAGTCAAAGTGTAAGATTCAGCAAATATATGAAAATGGCAACACAGACCAGCTTAGACCACTTAAATTCAAGCCAATGAATCACATGAACAACCATTCTAATCAATCAAAGCTGGTAAAATAGATACAAATAAGATACTTTGAGATGCTCTGCAAGATCAGAACGCAGGGATATCAGCTTACAGTTTACCTCAAATACTATAATGTGGTAGTTTCAGTCTTCAGTAGCCTTCACTTCTCAGCTAATCACATTTTGCAAAATGGCTTGTGAAGTCCTGTTAAAGTAGACAATTATTGTCAGGGCATAAGCACACTGACATAGCAGCATTTACACTTTCATAAAAAGAGCATTTCATCTTCAAGAGTCTCGCAGAAGCAATTTGATACATATGTAAATTGGAGAAGGGCTCAAGTTATTGTTAACACTTATTTTCTTATTGTTGAAGTACATCAGTAAACATTTCTGTGTGTACAAATGATAGTTATTTCTCTAATATATACCTCTGCCGAAGTGCCAAGCAGGTGACCTGTACAGTGTACATCCAGCCTACACTTGTTCCGTTTGCACATGTATTCAGTTTTAACCACAGAAACTCGAACATGTATTCAGAGCAGGATGCAACCAAAATAAAACAAGGTGCTACTCAAACAAAGAGATTTAATTAACTAATCATGATTATATGGCAAAGAACACAACCAGGCAACTAGATTAGACGAGCATGTATCAGAGAACATCCATTAAGTGAGAATTCTCTAAGTTGCAGTCTCACTGATTAAACCAACCTGACTTTTGCTATGGAAACCAAGTACTGCATGCCGTATGTCTTCAGACCTGAAACAAACAGAGCAATAGAGAGCCAGTTTACATAGTAGAAATTTTCATTGTACTCTTTCAAAGATATCACACTGACACATGCAATTGCTACTGAAATTTTCATTGTACTCTTTCAACACAGGGCATTACTTGCAATAGAGATTTTCATTGTACTCTTTCAAATTTCGTCTAAGCTATGTCATCAACAATACTGCCATCAGATAGTAAAACAATGTCAATTTGGAACAGAGCGCGGATCAGTGAAGTAGTAAAATTTGCCACAATACCAAACATATCACACTGACACATGCAATTGCTACTGAATGTCGATGCTCTGCCATGTTGATGCTCTGTTGCACGGAAAAAAATCACCATTTCTGAAGATATTGTCACAGGTTTCCTAATGTGGTTACTATTACTAGTGAAGCATATAGTACATGTAATTTCGCGAATCAGTGAACAAAATTACAACTAATTGCTCACTGCACACGAAATAAACAGAATTGAAAAAAAAAAACCATGGTCAGCTCACCTTGCCGGAGGTGGAGAAGAACGCCGGGAGGAGGGCGGCGACGGGGCAGGAGGGTCGGGGCCGGGTACTAGCAGGAGAGGAGCCGGGACCGGGGGCCCGCGACGGCGTCGCCTGCCGTGGGTCCGGGCCGAGGCGGCGCGCCGCGACCGGGGCCGCCGAGTGCGGGGCCGAGGCCGGGGCAGAGGGGCGGGGAGTCGTCGACGGCGTCAGGTGGCCGGGGTGCGGCGGCTTCGGGTGGTCAGGACTTTGTTGGGGAGGTGAGGCGGAGGCGGGGGCCGGAGCACATGCCGGAGCAGCGGGGGCGGGGGCGAGATCTGTGGCGGAGGCGGGGGAGGGTGGCGGAGGCGGTGGAGGGCGGCAGGCGCTGGGTCGTGGAGGTGGGGGAAGCGGTGGAGGGCGGCGGAGGCGGTGGAGGGCGCGGGAGGCGTGGGGAGGGTGGCGGGTGACGGCGGCTGCGGGTTGAATTTCGAAGGAGGAAAGAAAGGGATGGGCGCGAGAGAGGAAGAAGATTATGGCTAAGCTGCCCCCCCCCCCCCCCCCCCCCCCAGCACCTTTCCCGAGTGTCTTGAATCTGGACACTCGGGAAAGGTGGGGTGGGGCTTCTCCGAGCGTACTTCCAAGAGGCACGCGGGAAATAATTTTTTTGAACAACTTAAAAAAATTATAAAATAGCAAACAAATTGAAAAAATATTCAAATTTTGGAATTACACTGTCTACATGATCTAGTGTCTGTTAAAAATAGGTTTCAAGTCAAATTCAATTTTGACACACCATTTGTCTTCGAATCATAATGACCTAATCTAAACTCTATGTCTCTTCTTCGGAGATTCTCTGTTTTGTGAACAACATACGTGACAACTTAAGCGAATCATCTTCTATTTCTTATCACAACATCCCCGTATGATATCGTGACATCTTGACAAATCTCGGAATTTTTTTGACAATATTTGTATTTTATACAATTTTAAAACAAATCGATCACACGCTCGAAATGATATTTCATCAACAAAAATTGTGAAATTTCATTTCATCTCCTGGACACGGTGTCAAGATCAACTCAGTAACATGAATATCATTTTTTCATTACCTCGATTCCATTATTCGAGCGACTTGCAGTTCAATTTTGACTTATCATCAAAAAATATAATTAAAGAAAATAAATTACTAAATTTAGTAAACAGTTCGTGAAATGAACAAAATTTCAACATGAAGTATATTGAAGTGTATAATTGACAAGAAAAAAATTTGGTAGCCAAAATGTGAAAAAAAAATAGTTTTCCCGAGTGCATGATGGTGGCACTCGGGAAAAGTTCCTCCCCGCCGTCAAAACCAATGCCCGCAAGTTGGCGCGGGGCCCAGCTCTAGCTTTTCCCGAGTGTGTCCAAAAAATACACTCGGGAAAAGTTCATTTTCCCGAGTGTCTTACATTTCCCGAGTGTATCCTCCGTGGGACACTCGGGAAAAGTCGATTTTCCCGAGTGTCAAACTTTTCCCGAGTGTATTTTTTTTGACACTCGGGAAATGTAAGCTTTCCCGAGTGCCCGATAAATTACACTCGGGAAAGGTTGGGACACTCGGGAAAAAACCGATTTCTGGTAGTGATGCAGGCCCGTGTCTTAGTTGGAGTAGGCAAGTAGCCCATGCGTTGCAGCTCCTGGCTTTAAAGTGGCTACGCGCTAGTCTCGCAATGGACTTGCTCTCAGGTAACGCGCGGCGTCTCTTGTGGGTCCCTGCCTGAGGAGATGTGACCATGGACGTCCCTTCAAGAATGTCAGCTATCAATCTTGATCCATCTGCTCGGGCCAGGACTTTAATGTTTGTTTGTCTCCGATCCAGCAAACCAAGCTCGACAACGTACAACAATCCTGCTGCCGGGTGGTTTCTCACATGAATCAATCGTCTACTCATTTTCTATTTTTCTGATGTCACTTCCTGCACTAAGATAGATCGGTATAGCAGTTTACAATGCAGAATATGTTGCAGAAGACAGAAGCTTTAACAAGGTATATCTGCATGTTCGATTTCTGATAGTTTCATTCGAAAAGCACAAGTCTCTGTAAATGTGCAGTATGCAGCAAGCATCGCACTGCTCAGCTCCGTCTCTCATACAACTACATAATATGGATACCTATCTACTCAATCCTGAAATCATCCTCGAGAAATTAGCTCAACTTTGTAAGACTTGGTGTTATCCATATGGGAGCAGGCCAGGTGCACCAACATTGAGAAGGGATAATCTCTTATATGGTATGTTGAAAATACCTATGTCACGGTGGTTACTCTTCCAAAGCAATGCAATACTTTTTATATCATCAGTCAAGTAGACATGATTTGCCAACAATTGTGGATATTCTTCAGCAGTTATACAATGCGACTGACCATGCCCAAGGAACAACACATGGTCATGCAAGCCATTGATGTACACCAGCTTTTTTTCTGCCATATCAACTTTATACATCAACACGTATGTAGTTTCGAATTCGAGCCCCGAAAGGTCATCGGCAACATCCTCAACTGAGATGGCGTCATGCTCCTTCCAAACTTGCATCAAATCACCCGATGGTGACTGAACTATGTACATGCGTTCATCAATATAGTTCTTCATCTTATTCAGAATCACCTTCCTTACGACAGCAGGACCAGTAAAATCAAATGCATCGATTTCACCAGTAGAAGTTATTGCATACAGTAGACCATCAATATAGATGCAGTCTTCATAAGCGGCACTTGGTGGCAGCCAGGTCCATTTAGAATCTCCCACCCATGCGAAGGAAAGCTGATCAATAGGATTGTGGATTAATACCACAATATAGCTTCCCCTGGAAGAATAAAAAAACACAAAGGCCTTGACATAGAGGTCGTCACGCAGCTTGTCAGGAGCGCGGGTATACGGGCAGCCAAACTCCTCTTCTCCATAGTATTGAGAGAGCTCATACTCCTGAAGTGCACCTGATTCATCAAATATGGGCCTCACTTGCTCAATGGTGCTCACTGACGGTAGGGCAACCTGCTCTCCGGTGATCGGATTGACAATGTGTAGTTCAGAACTCTCGTCAGCAGTAACAAGCCAGCCATTGGAAGACCCAATAATATTCCTACTATGGATCGGTGGCTCCGGGAGATTTAGCTTGTATACCCTCTTCTCTGCAAGGCTGTACATGCAAGCAATGTTGTTGTCGACAGATTCAGATGTGTAAAAGAGACACGGTGTCTGCTGCCGGTTATACCATCCAGAGCTGCGTAGGCTGGTGTACGCGGTGTGCCATGAGGAGCAGACACAGCTCGCGCGCACCAGGTCAGGTACCTCCAGCAGAGCAAAGATGTCAATCAGGATATCAATCGGTAGTTCCAGAGATTCCCTGTTCACCGTGGCCTCTTCAATCAGGATATCAATCGGTAGTTCCAGAGATTCCCTGTTCACCGTGGCCTCTTCGATGTGTGATGATGGATTAACATGCTCGTGATCACTATGCAATGTTTTCTGTGAACTGGGGAAATAAGCAAAGATCTTGGGCCAAAAAGCTCGTAAGACCAGATGGCACAGACAGCGCAGGCTCATCATCCCTGCTCTGGTGTGTAGAGCTCTGTTGGAGAAAAAACAAAACTGAATCCCTCTCTGCTTCTTAGAAGTTGTTCTCGAACTGGAAGACCACGGCAAAGCCCCAGGGCCTCAGTACTTATAAATTGATGACGAACCAATCAACCGACGCCTCGATCCGAATTGGACTAGGGATGGAAATCCGAATCGAAGAGCAGTACGGTGCGGTAGCCGGTACCTGTGGTGGATGGGGAACGGAACCCCAAAATGACTCGGAAATGAGGTGGATGTAGCACGGAAAAAGCTGCGCCACAGAAACCACCGAAACTGAACCGAAGCCGGGGCGCTGGCCGGCGGCGAAGAGCGGTCGCACACGGGACATGCACCAACCGAATCGGACCGGAGAGGGCGCCGCGCATTTCTCAGAAGCTCTGGCCTTCGGCGCTGTCTCGATGAAGGAGGAAGCCCGCGCCGTCGCCGTCGTCGTCATCGCCGGCGGCGGCGGTGGCGAAGGCTAGAAGTGCGATATGGATTTTATTTTTGTTTTAGTGGAAGCCCAAAGGTTACTGGGCATTGTTCGCCGGCCCATAGCAGAATAAAGAGGCCCATACGTGCAGCTAAAGTGGAGAACAAGCGTAATCAAAGAAAAGCCGTCTCTCTGTGTTGGTTGATTGGACGACGGACGGGCAAAATGATTGATTGAGAACAGGCCGGCCTTGCGCATCTGCTCTACGCCTGCGATGGCAGGTCCAATGCAGCACGGCGGACGTTGGCATCCCAAGAAACAGACGACGCACGTGTCACTGCTAAGCCCGTCTAGTACAACCTGAGCGCGCGTCTGCTGGTACTTGGCTCTCGTGCGGCACGGCCAGCAGCGCGACATCGTCCGGCCAGGCCGCGTTCCTTTCCTGCAGTTCGAGGTGAACGGGCACATGCCGACGCTGCAACACGAACTTGAAGTTGAGGTCCTTCCTCCCCTCCGGGTACAAGGAAAACGTGGTCCTCTCAGCGTTCGGGAATGTGGGAGGAGAATTTTCCACAGTTCCTGTTCCACACTTAGGTACGCTGCAGCCTGCAGGTACCAAGGTCGATGCGCGTGGCGAGAGCACAGAGAAGACATTACCGACATTCTGCTAGCAAGTGCACGTCCGACACGTACTTGACAAGCACATTTTCAATTGAGCATGGATTCTTTTCGATCGACTAGGAAACTATCACCGCGGCAAGGACGCTCGCGGACGAGAAGAACGTGGACGACGCCCTGGAGAAGCTGGTGGAGGCGCGGGACATGCTGCATTCTGGACCAGGCCAACCCCATGGTGGCCATGCTGAGGACGGAGCTGCAGCACCTCATGGACTTCATGTACGTAGTGGCCACCCCTGATACCCAATCGTCCTCCGGGATGCCTCGGGACAGAGAGGTTCCCCGCCCAGCTCGTGGCTGGGCTGGCATAGCGCAGCGGCATGGCTTCCACGTCGTGCAGCCCCAAGCCTTGGCGGCCACGGCCTTTCGCCCGAGCGAGCAAAATGGACGCTCCCTTAGTCTTCTTGCCCCCACCGCGCCGCACCGCCTGCAAGCATCGTCCTGCGCGCAATGAGATCAGCGATGGAGCGACAGCGCGGCGCCTAGAGGAGAACGTGGACACTCCCTCCCTGTACCCAGAGGGGATGATTGATGGGTACCAGTTGTGGGACATGTCACGCTGCGCGCTCCCTTCCCGGAGCTCAAGCCTGAGAGGAGCTGCCGGCGCGGAGCCGATGACGGTAACTCTGCCACCGCATTCTTGATGCGTCGCTGCGCAGTCGTCGTGGCTGTCAAAGCTTTGTGCTGCCCCGCTGCCGATCTGGAGCTGCTCGACGTGGAAGCCATGGTTTGGCGCGTTACAAATCTCTTTTGCGTCTTTGGTGCGACGGGGACTTGGAAGCCGGTGACCACGCCACCGCCGAGCCCTAGGTCAGCCAAGAGGAGCTGGCCAGTATATCGCGTCCCCCTGACCATTGGACCAATGGATACATCCGTTAGCCGCTGCATGCATGCACCTGCACTGGCAGGTACTGCACGCGGGCCGCTTCTGGCACCTCAGTCAGGACCGAATCATTTTGGAGGTTCCGTTCTCCAGCCACTACATGTACCGCACCGTACAGCTCTTCGATTCGGATTTCCATCCCCAATCTAATTCGGATTTAGGTGTCAGTTGTCAGTTGGTTAGTTTGTCGATTTATTATCTTAGTATTTGAAAGGAAAAAGAATCCACCACATTAGCTCTCAAGGCCACGAAATTACTGTTTGTTGTAGTAACGCTATTGGCGGTAGAGAACAACACATAAAAGTAGACAAGAAGCAAGACACAATATAGGGTGAAGCCTTCTCTTTATTTTTCCTGTTCGCCTCGCTGCTTTGCAGCATCTACAGTGTTCGCAGTTATTTTTTCAGCAGCAGCTACAATGTTCGCATTTATTTTTTTTTTCAGCCGCAGCCGCAGCTGCAGCCTGCCAAACACCATGATTATTCTTAAAAAACTAGTGATTACAATGCTTGGGGTGCTCCACTATGCATATCCGGGTATAGGTCTTCTTTTCTTTTAGGATAGGAACTTCTTTAGTAAATTGCACACATATTGGAGTAGGAGTCGGATAGGTTATTCTAGAACTTCCTTTCTTAATGTAACTAGAGTTATTACTATAATACTCCCCCTTGGGCATTCTACGACAACACACATGTCTCATTAAAAACTCCTTTCTAAAAACTCAGTGGGAAAAAATGGAGAATAAAGTACATGGTATCATAGCTCCATATAGCAAACATTGCCTCGTTAACAACCTCTTTTGAGAAACCTTCGTGTAAAAACTCAATGAGGGAAAAAGAGTATAATGCTATATTCTTCTAAAATCTACTATTATGTCTTCTAGACTTGCAGTAGTAGAGATTATAAGTCGAATAATTAAATTCAGATTATAAAAAATAGCTAAAAATATGTCTATTTTTTAATTTACCCACCATACCATTATGAGTCCAGAATAGCTAAATTTTGGAAAAATAAATACATCCAATATACACTTAATTTATATTTCTAAATACACCTTAATAAGTCTAGCTACCATGGAACATTTTTTATTTTTAGCATGACACATTTTCTTCAAAAAGAAAATTAGCACGTCACATTCTTTTTTCCTACCATGAAAAATGTCATGAAAAATATTAGTTGTTTAGCATGGCACGTGCGACCTCACTTCTAAAACAAAGTCAAATACATTGTTAGATAAAACACGATCCAAAGTAAATGATGACTCATCTCATACTCAATTTGAGGGACGGTGAGAAATTCTCCAAACTATTTTTTATTATTTTATAAATATGGACTATAAATAATAATAATAATAATAATAATAATAATAATAATAATAATGATGATTAAATAAACTATGTTAAACTATTACAGTAATATAAAAAATTTAAATGATATACTCGCGCAAATACGCGGGCAGCCATACTAGTTGAACAAACACTCTAAAAAAACCACGTATCCAAACAGGTTATAATACAGATTTTGTTCACGCGAGTCACATGTGGCTTTATGCATGGCTTTGTGGTTGGGACATCCGGTCATGATGTTTGCATTTCTTACGTAAAGATATTAATTTTCAACTCCACAAGCGCACGGAACACCGTTGTAGCATTTACAGGGAGTATTCCAAGGGTATCGAATTTATATTTCCATAGGGAAGCAGGCTAACAAATAACTCATATACATGGAATGTTTAGAGATATGAAACAAAATCATCTGCATGCTTGGAACAAATTGTTTGAGAAGCTGAAACAAATAACTTGTATACATGTAAATAAATTATTTAGAGACATAGAACAAAGCATCTACATATTTAGAACAAATTATTTAGGAAGCCGGAACAAATACTTTGTATACATGGAACAAATCATCTGCATGTTTGGAACAAATTGTTTAGAAAGCCAGAACAAATAACTCGTATACATGGAACAACTATTTGGAGACATGGAACAAACCATCAACATGTTTCGAACGAATTGTTTAAAAATCCAGAACAAATAACTCGTATACATGGAAGAAACTATTTAAAAACATGCAAAAATCTTCTACATGCTTGGAACAAATTGTATTCAGAGAACAAATTATTTAGAGACATGGAACGAATTATTTAGCTGGTTGAAACAAGTATTGCACTCATGACACAAATTACTAGAGCTATGAACAAATCATTTATATGCCTAGAACAAATTGGTCTATGCATGAGTACTTGGAAATCTAAAACATATATTTGGAATATTTTATTTTCTTCATGAAAAAAGGTACATACGTAATCACTTAATATGTAGAGCTCTGAAGGCTTCACGAAACTCGGCCCAAGGGACCTGGTGATCAGCAGAAAGCGTCGCCTGGTAATTGCCCCACCAAGCTCCAGCATTACAATGAAGTTGTTGGGCTGCAAACTGCGTCTTCTGCAACTCTGTGCAATTGATAAGACTGAACTTGGACTCAATGGTACAGAGCCAATAGTCAGCCTCAAGTGGCTCATCAGCTGCAACGAACACGGGCGGCTGAGTTGACAAGAATTCAGCATATGTGCCCGGTTGGGGTTGACCCTCGTTAGCTGTGTTGTGCACCAACTGACGAAGCAATTCATTCTGCGCAAGAATAGCTTCCTCAAGCATAGCTGCAGGTGGTGCATCTTCGCCATTGTTCTCGGCATTAGCAGCCATGCTGCAAGATAGAATGGCATACAACATTTGATACATTTATCTTGCAAGACCAAAATTCAGCAATTAAACGAGCCAAAGCTGAAAATGATAACCATTGCTCCAATTGCACAACCATGCAAAACAAAAAATTATGACATGATGAGGGACTTCCCAATGATCGTAGCAAGTAGCTACCAGCAGCCATTCGAGTAAAAATGAGAAAGCAAAAGCCTTCCAAACTGACAGATTGAAATCTGTTCCGACTACGAGCAGTAGTCACTAAAACGAAAACTGACACTTCTGGAGACGTCGAAAGGGAAAAGTCAGAACATCAAACTTGTAGATAACTTTGATATGTTTCTATTGAGTACTCAAATTCCTCAAATGGACAAGAAGAGCTGGAGATATTGCTTTTTTGAAGTTGGCAGACAGATTCTGGAAAAACTGGTCAAAGCTGAAATTTAGTTCCAATTGGTCGACAGATTTGAGGATCCTAGGGACAGAATTTCGTTGGCAAGTCTGAAGCAAAGTTTTTTTTTTCATGTTTTAAGCTTTCCAGAAAGTCTTGGTTCAACGAAGTTGGCCAAGTGGTTTTGGAGTTACGAATTTTTCAAGTTAGCTTGTCAGTCTGAAATTTCTGGGTGATCTGAAATTTGTGGGAGTATTTTAATATGAAATGCAATGCAGGCTCGTTCCTGCACGTCCTCACAAAATAAAAAGGTGCCCAATATAGCAGGCCGTAGACATCGGTGGCAACTAAGTCGCACTCAACAAACGTTTTCTACACGATCCACGCACAAGTTAGTGTACCTGCAGAAAGCACACAACGTCACCTCAAACAACCTATTCAGGTGACGTAACTTTGCAGAAAATAAATGCATGGCTCAATCCTCATCATCTCATGAACTCGATGGTTCATGCCAGAAAATCAATGTCACCCATGAACTCAATGGTCCATGCCAGACAATACCATATCCACGGAGCCATACATGATCCTTACCTTCTTACCTGTGCATCGGTGCGTCGTTACAGAAAAATAACAATCAAATCGTGATTACTCTAACATTCTTATAATGGGCTTTTCGTTCCTCACTCGTAACGTGATTAGCTTTTTGAAAATAGGCCGTTTATATGATGTACTGTCCCAACACGGCTCTGATACCAGCTGAATCGTTTCCGTTTTTCACAGGATCGAGTCGGTACGCGCTGATGAACAGCAACAGTTCATCACATAAAAAGCACAAATTTTACATCTTTAAGTTATTGCATCAAGTACAAGTGATTTAAAACACGAGAGTACACAGCGGAAGTCTGAAGATTGATAAATAACTACTACTCTCGATGATACAAAGGCCGCACATCGAAGCCCTGCGATGTGGACCTGCTGAAAGCTCCACCAAAGATCAGCGAAGCAAGAACAAACCTGCACAAAAACATAAAGAGCCAAACCCTGAGCAACTAATACTCAGCAAGACTTACCTGTCAACTCCTAATATGCAAAGGCTACACGGGGTAGGCTGACTCGATAGTATAAAACCGCACTAATTACTTAGTCCTTACTTTCAAGTTTTATTTCAGATTAAGTACTTAACCAATAAAACAGTGCACTTATCTCTGAAACAGGTATAAAGTAACAATACATCAGATAAACAATATAGCAGTAATGAGATATAAATATAACAGTACTAGTCATCATCATCAATCATATCACACTACGATGTGACTCAGTGAACAAGGTTGCTCTTGACCGAGAGCGGCGGCATCGATATACATCCTGCAGGAGAAAACCTGACCACACGACATATGCAGCACAAAGGCACCACATATGGTAACCTTTTACAAAGCCCCCGCAAGGCCGAAGTCTAGCTGCTGCTCACGGCGAATCATCATGCCCCACACGACACCCGGCCCCGCCGTTGCCTATGGTCCCATTTCCCCGAAGCAGCAGGGTAAGGTTCGTCCCCACGATTGCTAAGCTATTAAGTTTACTGGCCCCCATAAAGACCAGCATGCGATCAGTACGTTCGAACTTGCTCAACAGGGCCAACAACGGTACGGTCCTTAATCGATACAGACGGGGCTACCACCGTGAAGGCCCAGCCTTCTCTATCCATCCTATACAAAACAATTCCCCGTCCGGTCTCAACAAATCCTAAATCCTTCTAGTACAATCCAGGGTGATTCCTATCATGCGAGTGGGACCTACCACTCGTCTTCTACCGTCCGCTAGCCACTAAGCCTAGCAAGTTCTAACGTTAACCTAGAACCAACTACTACAAAATAGGACACAAGGTAAATCTGAAAGGGAGTCCTATTGCAGTTCTATGGGTTTCACATCAACTCCTAATAAACCTAATGCACAAACAATTACTAGCCCCAATCAAGTGATAAATAAAAAATCTAAATAGGTAGGCATGCACCGGGGCTTGCCTGGCTCAGGAACGACGCTATCACTAGCACAGTCAACAAGGGATCAGTCAATGGCTCCTCCTGAGTGGCTCTTGTTGACGGTCCTTACGACCAATTTTTACCGTCAACTTTATGCACCTTTTTGAACATAACACCATCACCAAGTGTAGACATAGGGTTTATTTCTAACAAATTCCACTAGTCTTGGTGAATTATGAAGTACAGGTGCAATCCATACAAAAACAGGGGAAAACATGCACTAAACGTGGACTTTGCAATCGACGGATTTTCCCCGGACTGAAGAACTTAGTCCAAAAGCCCAAAACCACGGAATCAGGCTTCAAGATCAAGCAATGCACGTGGTTTAGGCAAGTACACAGGCCAAGGAAGCAGCCAGAGGAGGACCAGGCCCAGAGGGGCCCAGGCCAGGTCGGCCGACCCCCTCTGGCACGTCGGCCGACCTGCCAGGGAGGCCCCACTGGCCCATCTTTTTATGGCGGTTCATCACCGACTTCTGGAGGTCGGTTCCCCCTGCATTAAATGTCACCGACCTCGGGAACCGCCTCAAAGTTGCCGACCTTCCAAGGCTATAAATAAAGGGGCACCTCTCCCTCTCAACACACACCACAAGACGCAAGACTCTCCAATAGAGCTCCACTCCAATCCTTAGGCTGAGAGCCTTTTGTACACTAGTAGAATAGGAGAGAGGGCAAGGGAGAGAAAGGAATACTCCTTCCATTTTGGTGGAGGTTTAGTTCTATTTCTTTACCTTGGCGTGTAAACACTCTTTGTGATTTATACGTGGTGATTATTTATCTAGCGAGCAATATTACTTTTCTAGGCGTAATTCCTGTTATACTTGTTTACGGGATCATCGCTCCGCAAGGGGTGCTCTAGCCTTCTAAATTCAGCTTTGGGCCGAGGTTAGAGTAGTAATCAACGGCATAGACGTGGTGTCTAGGCTAGAGGTTACCTTTGTTTGCTGTGTGCTCCACGGTTTGTAGAGGTAGGCGGCAGGAAGTGACAGCCCTGTCCATCCAAAGGAACCCTCCACGTTCGGGTACATAGTAGAGCTACAAGTCGGAGTGGCTTGGCAGACCAGGCCTAAGCCGGCGCCCGAAGTACACAAGTAGAGCTTGAGTTCGTCTATCCTCTAGGATAACTAGATATAATCATCCTCTCGATCCTAATTTGCTAGTTGTCTTGGTTGTCCTTGGGTAGAACTAACCTTGTTGCAGGATAACTCCGTTCCTTGGGGAAAACAAATACGATACCTTGGAATACTCCCGGGTGAAGTGCTACAACGGTATTCCGTGCGCTTGCGGATTTTATTCGTGTCGTAAGAAATACCAACAAGCATTTCTGCTCCACCCACCACTCACTTCGGCGGAGAAGCGAGGCGCCCTCGAATTCATAAGCACCACTCCACCCAAGAAGGTGAAAAGGCATATCCCTCCTCCTCCCATCAAGAGGGCAGGGGGGATGTATGAGAGTGTTGACGGTCCTTAAGTACCACTCTTGACCGTCAAGTATCTGCATAAAAGAAATAAAATAAACACCATACATAGTGGTAGGAGTTTATTACTAACGATTTCCACGAGTGTTGGTGAATTTGTGAGTGCAGGTACATTTCATATCAAAAGGAGGGAATTCACATCAAGAAGGCCACAACACATCACTCCGAGAAAATCAGCACAGGCAGCCCAACAAGATATGGATCAAAAGTCATACAAAACACAACCAACTTGGGCCAATGCACGAAGATCATTGAACAAGACATCAAGGAGGACCCCTCGGCCAAAGCCCAAGGCCAAATGGGCCAAGGGGGGGGGGGGGGGGGTTGGCTGACCTGCTACAGTGAGGTCGGCCGACCTGCTACAGTGGCCAATCTGGCCCATCTTTCTCTGGTTGGTCGCCACCGCCTTCCTGATGTCGGTTCTGCCTGCATTTAATGCGTTGAGGCGGTGCATTGAGGCGGTGGAGGCCCCCAAACCGACCTACTCAAGACTATAAATAGAGGGGTACCCCCTCCCCTCAAGGACACACAAGAAGGAGAGCCTCATTCCACTCCCAAGGGCCTAGAGCCATTTGTACACTAGTAGAGTAGGGAGAGAGTAGGGTAGGAGAGAAGGGTAGTTCTCCCTTTGTGAGGACTTGGCCCAAATCTTGTATCTTGGGGGATACTTATTTATAGTGAAGTGTTCTTCGTTCGTTCATCGTTCGTTCGTCGTTCGTCGTTCGTTCATCGTTCGTTCGTCGTTCGTTCATCGTTCGTTCGTCGTTTATCTTCATTACAAGTAAGTACTCTCGATCTCCTTTTGGATTGTATGTTTCTATTCTAGTATAAGTTCTTCCTTTACTTGCTAGCATGATCATCGTTCTATTCAAGTAAGCATTTAGAGGCAGAATTTATCTTTAGTCTTGTGAACTAGAATAGGTCTGGCAGGGAGGACTTGATTGCCTTGCTGTCACGTGACCTTGGGACTGGCATAGGGACTTAATAGCCCTGGTGTCACATGTCCTAGGAGAGGGTCGCCAGTAGGTGGTGACAGCCCTGCTGTGCTTAGTCCTTTCTGTTCTAGGGAATTGACTTCTTGGAATCGGTCTGGCAGCGAGGACTTAATTGCCTTGTTGTCACGTGACCCTAGGACTGGCCTAGGGACTTAATAGCCCTAGTGTCACGTGTCCTAGTAGGGGAGTTTGCCGGTAGGTGGTGACAGCCCTGCTGTGTCTACTCTTCCTTGTTCCAGATAGAACTTCATCTATAGGAATCCTCTCTACCCATACCTACCATCCTTCCTCGTGTCCTTGGACCAGCTAGACTAGTAGATAATTCCACTCCGTTCCCTTGGGATAATATAAATAACGATACCCTTGAATACTCACGGGTGAAGTGATACAACGGTATTCTCCGTACGCTTGCGGATTTATCTGTGACGTTAAGAAATACCAACAAGCATTTCTGGCGCCGTTGCCGGGGAACGGTAGTTGCTTTTTATCTTCGAACCTAGTTGGTCCTCGTATTGTATTCTTTTATCCTTTTACTTTTATTTCTTATCCATCATCAATCTTTCACCATCCATCATTCCTATCCCTTCTTTGAAAAATACCAAAAACATTTATCATGGAGCCAGAACCTACAATCCAATCCTTCTCTGCTCCAAGGGGAATGTCATTTGAGCCACCACCATCCTCCAAACCCATTTCCACATCCGGCTATATGATCCACCCCACTTTTATAACCATGGTCAAAAACCGACCCTTCTCTGGAACTGACCAAGAAAATCCATATCACCATCTGCGAGAGTTTGAGCAAGTGTGTTCATGCATCGTGATCCAAGGCATGGCACAAGAAACCGTGAAATGGAAGTTGTTTCCTTTCTCCCTTCGTGAGAGAGCGGAACAATGGTACACGATTGTCGTCAGAAACATGAATGGGGACTAGGAAAAACTCCGAGATAAATTTTGCTCAGTCTTCTTTCCCTTATCCCGAATCGTTGCTCTCCGATTGGAAATCATGAATTTCTCGCAGAATGAGGAGGAGTCCATAGGTGCAGCCTGGGTTAGGTTTTCCTTGCTAACTCTTACTGGCCCAAACTTGTCTATCCCCGATCCCGTGTTATTGCAACATTTCTATATGGGATTAGACAAGGAATCTGCCCTATATCTTGACATCGCCGCTGGAGGCTCCTTTGCTTCTAAAACACCGACCGAAGGAAGAAACATCTTGGATCAGATCACAGAAAATAATTCCTTCGTCAGTCTTCTTAGTGAATCCCTCCAAGAGAAAGTCGTGTCAAGCATCGAGGAACCCTCAACATCCGAATCCATCCCCTCTTTGTCCACATCCCATGTTACGCCTGTTGAGTTCCCGTATGAGTTTGAGGAAGAAATTATTGAAGACTATGGAAAAACCTCGAACGACATATGGGATAAGATGCCTCCTACTCCTCCCAATCCTCTAAAAGAACCATTTCTCAAGGAGGACATGAAGGAAATTCTTGAGAATGCCCCTTTCACCAGCACGGGCTATCAAAATCCTTCGGCAAAACCTCATCTTGATCATGAACCATTTGAGCAAGTGATGTTTGTATCCCCATTCGCATCTTTGGATCTTGCTCTACATAAGGATGAGAGGTTTTCCACCCAAGATGAGGATAGAAAAGAAGAAACATTCCTAGCCCAACAATCCTCATCACCATCGCTCTATCTTGAGCCTCTTCCCTCTAGTCCTCCGTGCACCATTCTTATTGGTGATCAAGAACCTCTTAAGAAGGAAAACTCTAGGGCTATGGACTTCCTCGAGGCATCAACTCTAGAGGAACTTGATCCTTTGCATGAGCATGAAAGTTTCTTCCTTGAAAACCCACAAGAAACATGCTCATTTGATAGTTCTCTTGAGTCATCGCCCGTTAAACATGATCCTAAGCATGAGCTTGAGAACTTCTTTCTTGAACACCCACAAGAAACATGCTCACGCCATGAATCTCTAGGGCCCACGCCCCTCAATGCCAAAACCCCGCATGAGGCCTACAACCACCTTGTTTATCTCTTTTGTTACTCATTCTTTAGGTTGGTTGTAGATGCTTTCGTTTATCACAAATATTGCAAATCTCGTGGTTGCATATCGGCACTAACTTTGCAGGGATTAGAATGGAGGAAAGTCTTGCTCATCGGACTTAAAATGATGATGCCCTTGCCGACAGGATAATCGGTAGTTATCTCATATTTGCTTCTCTCATATTTGCATTCTTTTGCATATTTGATTTCTCCATCAACATGCATATTTGGATTTTTCTACAAAGTTGCACTTGCATTCTTGCATGTTTGAATCGTCCCAACATTTGTTTGGGATTGTTCAAACCACCTGCCATTTGCACAAAAAAAAAAGAGTTTTCTATTTTGTGAAAATGAATTTGAGACAAACTTCTGTTGGAAAATGTTTTGAGCAAAATTTTGGAGGGGTTTTGGCACAACTCCCATTGACTTCTTATCACATAGCCATTGGGGAGTTGTGTGCCAAGTTGGACTTCATCTTTTTGAAGGAAGAGTGCTTGAATCTTCAGCTCCATTTTTCGTTTTACTTAAGCACCTTCTCAACAAAATTTTTGCTCACATTTCTCCATGTTTTCATTGCATTTGTCTCAAGTTCAAGAAAATGTTTTTCCCTTTTTTTTTCTTTTAATTTTATTTGCATTCTTTTGTTGCGATCAAGAAGCTTTGCAGCAACCGACGGGTGATCCACATTGTTTACACTAACATAACCCGTTCTCGAGTTTGCTCTTGTGTTTTCGCTCTTATGTGCAGCCATGAAAAGGGCCGACAAGCGACTCAACAACGCGTTGAAGAAAGACGACATACCAACATCATGCCACGCTGCACAAAGCCCGATCAATATCATAGGGATCGACACCAATCAAGGACTATGGGCAAAGAACAAGTGTGGGGGAGGATCCCTCCTCCACTAAGGTAACTTGTATCCTTTTGCTTTCGCCTTAAATGATAAAAACATAAACTTGAAAATAAAAATAAAAAAAAATAAAAATAAAAAAATAGTTTGAATAAACTAGGCGTTTTTATTTCCCTTTCCAACATATCATGCGCCTTGAGTTATTTTACTAAATTCAATAAATTTAGGCTCCCCGGTCTTTTACCCCGGTAGAGTCCTTTTGTTTCCACATATATTTTGAATAAATAAGCCAGGTATAAGAACAAGTGTGGGGGAGATCTCTTGGTCCTTCATCAAGCACACATTAGAGATCTCCCACCAACATGATGCACAACGTCGCACCAATCAAAAGGCAAAGGAGTGGAGCCATCGGGCACAAGAAGACAAAGTTCAATCCTATGAACCCTCTTGGTCTCCACTTCATCTAATGCGACGGTTTGCGCATCCTATACCCTACTCTCCAATTCTTGAGTTAAAATAAATTTCTTGCTTCAATCACTGAAATTTAACTCAATGACAAAACAAATTTTTTATCCCTCAACAAACATGCATGCTTCTGTTTGGTTGGCCTGCATATTCTTTATTCCTCGCTTTGCACACCTGTTGCTTGTGAACACCATTATCATAGGAACCCATTTTTATCTAAGTTGTTGGCGAGTGTGATATGGTTGGATGATAGGAATCTTGCTTCTTCTGCAAAGAGTGCTTGGGATTTTTATCTTGAAAAAAAATTAAAATCAATAGCTTTGCACTCCTCAATGGTCTTATATTCCTACCAGAGCCAAATAATGATCACATTGAAAACCCCTACAAAATACTGCTTGCTATTGCTTTGAGCTTTGTCAAATTGTGTGACCCTTGTGAGATGCTTGTCATACTTTCTTGATCAAGATTGTGCACATACACCACCACCATAAAACATGATAAACTTCTACACTGGAAGTTAGCAACACCATTTCCATCCATCCACCCACCAAATAAATACTCCATCACTTGTTGTTGATGTCTCTCTCCAAATATTCTGGCAAAAGTGACATGGCTATCGAAAAAAAAAGAGAAGTGAAAAAAAAAGAGAAAAAGAAGAGAAGAAAAAAAAAAGAAGAGAAGTGATAGCCATGTTCTCAAATAAAAGTCAATCAAGAGAGAGACATCATCGCATCAAGGAGTATCCATCTTACTCCACCTCATTCCATTCACCATACACATATCCACACACATGCACATTCTTGATCAGATTGTATGGCTTGTTTTCTCTTTTGGATCCACTCTTTGACTTAGCAATACAAGTAATGCAAGTATGCTCCTTTTCATCCCTACCAAGCTCCACATAAAGCCTTTTGTAGAAGTAGGATGAAAAGAGGCAAACCCATTGCTTTGGTGAGGAATCATACACATTGAGTGATCTGAGAGTTATCATTTGAGGAGTACAAGCTATATTTTTCTTTTGAAAATCTATCAAAACCCCAAGTTACTCAACAGAGGAGTATGAATGACTTGAATCAAGACCGTTCCATTCCTCAACCGCCCAAGATAGCATGTTAGCCACTTCAAAGTTCACAGGTGCAGGTATGGCTTGGAATAACTTGTATGCTAGCATCATACCATAGGAAGTCATGCTTTATCTTAATCTTCCACCTTCACTCGAGGACGAGCAAAGGCTCAAGTGTGGGGGTGTTGTTGACGGTCCTTAACTACCACTCTTGACCGTCAAGTATCTGCATAAAAGAAATAAAATAAACACCATACATAGTGGTAGGAGTTTATTACTAACGATTTCCACGAGTGTTGGTGAATTTGTGAGTGCAGGTACATTTCATATCAAAAGGAGGGAATTCACATCAAGAAGGCCACAACACATCACTCCGAGAAAATCAGCACAGGCAGCCCAACAAGATATGGATCAAAAGTCATACAAAACACAACCAACTTAGGCCAATGCACGAAGATCATTGAACAAGACATCAAGGAGGACCCCTCGGCCAAAGCCCAAGGCCAAATGGGCCAAGGGGGGGTCGGTCGACCTGCTACAGTGAGGTCGGCCGACCTGCTACAGTGGCCAATCTGGCCCATCTTTCTCTGGTTGGTCGCCACCGCCTTCCTGATGTCGGTTCTGCCTGCATTTAATGCGTTGAGGCGGTGCATTGAGGCGGTGGAGGCCCCCAAACCGACCTACTCAAGACTATAAATAGAGGGGTACCCCCTCCCCTCAAGGACACACAAGAAGGAGAGCCTCATTCCACTCCCAAGGGCCTAGAGCCATTTGTACACTAGTAGAGTAGGGAGAGAGTAGGGTAGGAGAGAAGGGTAGTTCTCCCTTTGTGAGGACTTGGCCCAAATCTTGTATCTTGGGGGATACTTATTTATAGTGAAGTGTTCTTCGTTCGTTCATCGTTCGTTCGTCGTTCGTTCTTCGTTCATCGTTCGTTCGTCGTTCGTTCATCGTTCGTTCGTCGTTTATCTTCATTACAAGTAAGTACTCTCGATCTCCTTTTGGATTGTATGTTTCTATTCTAGTATAAGTTCTTCCTTTACTTGCTAGCATGATCATCGTTCTATTCAAGTAAGCATTTAGAGGCAGAATTTATCTTTAGTCTTGTGAACTAGAATAGGTCTGGCAGGGAGGACTTGATTGCCTTGCTGTCACGTGACCTTGGGACTGGCATAGGGACTTAATAGCCCTGGTGTCACATGTCCTAGGAAAGGGTCGCCAGTAGGTGGTGACAGCCCTGCTGTGCTTAGTCCTTTCTGTTCTAGGGAATTGACTTCTTGGAATCGGTCTGGCAGCGAGGACTTAATTGCCTTGTTGTCACGTGACCCTAGGACTGGCCTAGGGACTTAATAGCCCTAGTGTCACGTGTCCTAGTAGGGGAGTTTGCCGGTAGGTGGTGACAGCCCTGCTGTGTCTACTCTTCCTTGTTCCAGATAGAACTTCATCTATAGGAATCCTCTCTACCCATACCTACCATCCTTCCTCGTGTCCTTGGACCAGCTAGACTAGTAGATAATTCCACTCCGTTCCCTTGGGATAATATAAATAACGATACCCTTGAATACTCACGGGTGAAGTGCTACAACGGTATTCTCCGTACGCTTGCGGATTTATCTGTGACGTTAAGAAATACCAACAGAGAGTGAGGAGGAAAAGACCCCGAAAAAGAGTCCCTATCAACGTCTCCTCGCTAAACATAATGATCTCCGCGACGCTCATGAACGCCTAAACAATAAAGTGGCGGAGATAAAAGACGCTCTTGCTGAAATACGAGATGCCCATGATGACCATCGCCGCAGCACCAACTCAAAGATGAAGCGTCTTTTCAAGAGCGCGGGAAAGGAAGAAAAGTTCTACGACTAAAACCTCCCGCGATCATTATTTTCCCATGGCGCATTTACTTAGTTTAATTGCATTTGCTTTCATCATTTTAATTCCCTTATCAAGTTTGTAATGCGCCTTCATATTTGTTTCTAAATTCAATCAAATTAGTGCTCCCCGGGCTTGCATACCGCTAGAGCAATTGGTGTTTCCAAATATTTTTGTCTATTTTGAAGGAAACAGGCAAAAAGGCAAGTGTGAGGGGAGAACATCGCGAAAATAAAAAACAAACACGAGCAAATCACTCAGAACCATCACGGGAAGGACAATACCAACAATTGTGCAAAATTTGGGCACCAGCAGGGGCCACACCAGGTCGGCCGACCCCCCCTGACCTGGTCGGCCGACCCCTGGTGGGTCCCACTGGCCCTCTGCTTCCTCGTGGTACTCAAGTTTGTTTCCCACACTCCCTTTTTGCCTACATTATCTGTCAAGAGACGCGAAAAAAAAATTTAAACTTGACCAATTAAAACTTGGGAAAATTTCTTTTACTTACATCCTTATGAATCCCAATGCTCTCCCTTTTTGTTCTCAACATGAACTTGCACACTTGTTATTACTCGCTTCATCACCACTTGCTTGTGAACAACCTATCCATAGGAACCCATGTTTTTCTAGATAATTGGCGAGTGTGATATGGTTCGATGAAATGATCTTTTGCTCAATCTACAAAGTCCTTGGGAATTTTATTTCAAAAAAATTAAAATAGCATGGCTCGCTGCTCCTCTTTTGATATATGATTTCCTACCAATGCCATATGTTGATCACAATTTTCAAACTTACACACATATGCTGCTTGTGTTGCAATGAGCTTTTCCAAAATTTTGTGACCCTAATGAGATACTTGTCATGCTCTCTTGATCAAGATCACGTACACGATCCACCAAAAATGCTAAAACTCCTACACCGGGAGTTAGCACTTCCACCCATCCAAATAAAGACACTCCTCACTTTTATCCCATTTTACCTCTCTCTCTCATAAACAAAAGAGGGACATGGCTATGCAAAAGAAAAAAAAAGAAGGCTCACAAAAAGGTGAGCAAGATAAAGAAAGAGAAAAAAAAATGCTCAGGTACAGAGCATGAAAAGAAAAGAAAGAAAAATGATAGCCATGTCTCGGAAATACAAAACAAAGAGAGGTAAAAATCAATAAAGGAGTCGTCACATATAAACATCCACACATCCATCCACACATGCACTTCTTGATCAAGGTTGTATGACTTGAATTCTCCGTGGATCCTTTCTTTTGGTTCAGCAATATTTGTGATACAAGTATGCCTCTTCTATCCCTACCTTGAGCTCCACATACAAGCCTTAGAAGTAGGACAAAAGAGGCAAGATAATGCTTTGGTAAGGAAAATACACTTTTTGAGCGATCCGAGAGAATCAATAGAGGAGCAAGAGCTATTTTATTTATATTTTTTCAAAACTCTTTCAAAAACCCAAGGTACTTAGTGGATGAAAGCGAGGTGATTTGAGTCATGGACCGTTCCACTTTTCAATCATCCAAGAATACATGTTAGCCACCATCATGTTCGCAGGTAAAAAGGTGTGGCTTGTAATAGCTTGTGTGCAGGTTTCATTCATCAAAAGGGATGAGTCCTCCCCAAATTCCACTCATAGCTTTACTCGAGGACGAGCAAAGAGCTAAGTGTGGGGGATCTTGTTGACGGTCCTTACGACCCATTTTTACCGTCAACTTTATGCACCTTTTTGAACCTAACACCATCACCAAGTGTAGACATAGGGTTTATTTCTAACAAATTCCACTAGTCTTGGTGAATTATGAAGTACAGGTGCAATCCATACAAAAACAGGGGAAAACATGCACTAAACGTGGACTTTGCAATCGACGGATTTTCCCCGGACTGAAGAACTTAGTCCAAAAGCCCAAAACCACAGAATCAGGCTTCAAGATCAAGCAGTGCATGTGGTTTAGGCAAGTACACAGGCCAAGGAAGCAGCCAGAGGAGGACCAGGCCCAGAGGGGCCCAGGCCAGGTCGGCCGACCCCCTCTGGCCAGGTCGGCCGACCTGCCAGGGAGGCCCCACTGGCCCATCTTTTTATGGCGGTTCATCACCGACTTCTAGAGGTCGATTCCCCCTGCATTAAATGTCACCGACCTCGGGAACCGCCTCAAAGTTGCCGACCTTCCAAGGCTATAAATAAAGGGGCACCTCTCCCTCTCAACACACACCACAAGACGCAAGACTCTCCAATAGAGCTCCACTCCAATCCTTAGGCTGAGAGCCTTTTGTACACTAGTAGAATAGGAGAGAGGGCAAGGGAGAGAAAGGAATACTCCTTCCATTTTGGTGGAGGTTTAGTTCTATTTCTTTACCTTGGCGTGTAAACACTCTTTGTGATTTATACGTGGTGATTATTTATCTAGCGAGCAATATTACTTTTCTAGGCGTAATTCCTGTTATACTTGTTTACGGGATCATCGCTCCGCAAGGGGTGCTCTAGCCTTCTAAATTCAGCTTTGGGCCGAGGTTAGAGTAGTAATCAACGGCATAGACGTGGTGTCTAGGCTAGAGGTTACCTTTGTTTGCTGTGTGCTCCACGGTTTGTAGAGGTAGGCGGCAAGAAGTGACAGCCCTGTCCGTCCAAAGGAACCCTCCACGTTCGGGTACATAGTAGAGCTACAGGTCGGAGTGGCTTGGCAGACCAGGCCTAAGCCGGCGCCCGAAGTAGACAAGTAGAGCTTGAGTTCGTCTATCCTCTAGGATAACTAGATATAATCACCCTCTCGATCCTAATTTGCTAGTTGTCTTGGTTGTCCTTGGGTAGAACTAACCTTGTTGCAGGATAACTCCGTTCCTTGGGGAAAACAAATACGATACCTTGGAATACTCCCGGGTGAAGTGCTACAACGGTATTCCGTGCGCTTGCGGATTTTATTCGTGTCGTAAGAAATACCAACAGCTCTGCATCATGGTCCTCCACCTGCTCCTAGATCACCTCCATAGCTATACGTCATGACAAGAAAATGCAAGTTAGATGCAATAATATGATGCAATTAAGATTTAATTATTTATGGGACAGTTATTTACACTGTAAGTGCAAATGATTAACTTGTACTATTAGCATGTCCTTCATTGACTTCTGTTTAAGTTAAAAGATTAACTTAATTCAAGTTGATTAATTAGTTTAATGGATTTCTAAAATTGATGTGTGTACAGTGGCATTTTCCTGGTAAAGAGTGTTACTGGAAGTAATTTACTATGAAGTTTGATGACTTATTGTAACATGGATTATTTATAATAATTTATACAATGAAGAACACGATTTAAAGCATTAGAAAATAATTAGACATCATATGATAGTAGAAAATGTTCTGTAAGTAGGTTATCAGCATGTTAACAAGAATGCAATAGTTCAGGATTTATAGAGTAACAGATAATTTATTATGAATTACATATGCTCTGCATAAATGCATTTATACAGGAAACAGATGAAGTGTATAAGGTGATTTGATACTGGCATTGGATAGATCAGAGCACAAGGAGTCCAACAAAATTGGTTCCACATTTTTCGGAGTTGTATTCGAGTTTCCATGTATTTTACAAGTTTCAAGCAATTTCTGATGATTTCCAGATATCCGAGAAATTGAATTAAAATTGGGCGGACCAGTCAGACGAGGGCCACAGAGTTGACCACAAAGTCTACGCCGCACCAGATCTGGTCTTGCCACAGAGGGATCCAGCCAATCAGATCTGATAACACAGAGTGGGCTACATGGTAAGCCGCAAAAGATCCTGCACAGCCACAATCAATCCGAGGCGTGAGGTCCCTGGTGCGTCGGCCAGCACCATCGCCGGAGGGCGACGGCGCGCTCGCCGGACCTAGATTTCTGGCGGCCAAAGAGAAGTAAAAGGGCATGGGAGGGATGCGCGCCAGACAGGATGCTCACATAGGGCAACAGGAGTGCTCGGGGGTGGTGGGAGAGGGACCGGCGACGAGGGGCTGCAGTCCGTGGAAGTCTGGCGACGTAGCGATGGTGGCGGAGAGCCCGGGAGCGGACGAGATAGGTACGTGGAGGTTCCTCGCAGATCTAGGAAGTCCTGCCCGGTACACGTTGATGTGGAGGGGGCCCGGGAAGGTGGAGTTTCACCGTGGCGGGGCGGACGACGACTCGACGGCGGCGGGGAAAAGTTCGACTCTGGCGATCACACCTGCGGAGATGCAGAGACAACGGTTCAGAGAGGTGCGCGACCCAGTTGATCAGCACCAAACGCGAGGAATTTGACCGGAGCTCACCGTGGTGGATGAATTACGCGATGAGGTTGATGAAGCTCGCGGAGATCGAGTGAGGACAACGACGTCGATTTGCTCGATTCACGGTGGGTGAGGGGGAATGGTGGCCATGGGGAGCTCCAGGGCGTCTTGTTGTATCCTTTTGCACCACAGATCGGCAGGGAGAGTCCTCAACGTGGCGACGAGCTGCTCGGCCGGCAACAATGGCGGGCGGAGCTAGGGTTAGAGGGAGAGGAGGGCGACAAAATGGCCAGAGTGAGCGGTAGAGAGTGTGAGGAGGGGAGCGCGGCGCGTCTTTGGCCCGAGCGAGGTAGCCGTGGGCGGTGCGGCGCGTCCGTATGCCGGCGTCCACGCGGCGGAAAAGCTCCTGCGCGGTTCAGCGAGAGAGACGACACTGACGAGTGGGCCTCGCAGCATCTTTTCTTTTTCCGGAATTATTCAAAACTGGACTTTCCCCAATCTTTGGCACTCAAATGGGAGTAGCAATTGAGCTCCAAAAATCGCAAGTTTGGTACCATTGGAAAGAACATGACAAGTTCTACCAACTGGCCAACATGCACATCTGGACTCCAAAGGGAATTAAAATGGCAGCTGGTCAAAGTTAGTTATTTTCTAAGCTTTGGAGATTTTATTGGGGCATCATACGAATTTCAAAAATCACCAAACATTCTCCAAAATTCTTGTTTTAGAAGGGCTATCTACTGGTATTTTTGTTTGATCAAGTTGTTATGCAAAAGTTTGAGTTTCTTCAGAACCTTATATTTGACAATTGTTTAAATTTTGAATTCGAAATTTTTTTTTGGACTTGGTTTGCTTTTGATTTCTGTTCAGTTTTTGATTTATGTGCTGGCTGGCTCCAGTGACACGAGGTGTCACAGCCCTCCCCCTTAAAAGAATCTCGTCCCGAGATTAAGGAGAAGGAAGGAAAAACGAATGGCGAAAGCGCGAAGAACAAGATGCAAAATTGGAACAACTAAATAACGCACCTCGGAGGTAGAAAACCAGGAAAATGGGAGTTCAAGAACTCCGCTGTCTCCCAAGTGGCCTCGGCCTCAGAGTGGTTGCTCAAACTTTTTTTGGCTCCAGAAAAGGAAAGCAAAAGTAGACAAAGTCTAAGACGAGTCAAAAATCGTCTGACGAAGCAAAAGTTTCCCAAAAAAGGGGGAAAACATCCCTCTTCGCTCCGAGGAAAAAACCCTCAAAGAAAAAATCGTCGTTGGCTAAGTACTCAGTATCTCAAATACAAGCGCGAAAACTTTGACTTTCACCAAGGAAACAGAAGGTCATCGCGCAAGAAGCAAAAAGCTTCGCAGAAGTATTGAAGAAGCCTATTCTCTAAGTGAAGCGTGCCAAAAAGACTTTGTCAAAAGATAGCCTAAAGAAGCATAAAGATAATATTCAAGGAGAGCTATCGTCAGGTTTCTGCTTTATAATAAGACCTAATTCTATTAGCATCTAAAAAACAATGCTAAACTCATCAAAATCATATCCGCTTGAAGGCGAATAAGGCCTCTGAAAAACAAGATCAACTACCCCGGAAGAAACCATTCGCTCAACTTGCGAAGCCGCATCAAAGCGTGGAGGTGAACCTTTAGGATCAACACAAAGACTACGACGGCTTTGACCACCACGCTTCTTCTTAACAGAGCCTCGCCTAGAAGAGGGGCCACCTCGAGAGCGGCATCCACGAGACCCTCGCTTTTTGCGGCCACCACGTCCTTCGGAAGTATCGGAACCATAATTATAAACCCTGCCAATAGCCACGAGACTACCAGGAGGGAATGTGAAAGAATCCACGCCTCCTTCGACAAGGGGACAAAGGATCCGAATCACTTGACAAATGAATTTCCGAAGGAGAACTGGAAATCTCAATTGGAGGCTCATGACGAGCCAACCCATGAGAAGAGGGCTCCGGAGTAGCAAACTCGCTCAAGGAGATGTCAGATGAAGACTCTGGAGTAGCAAGCTTGCTCAGCGGGACATCAGACAAAGGCTTCGGAGTAGCAAACTCGTTCAAAGAAAAATCACAAGAATCCTAAAGTCCAAAATCAAACAGAAATTAAAGATAAAAACAATGATAAGTTTAATACACATGTCTTCACGGCACACTCGGCAAATACAAGTCTGAAGGGAAAATATCCCATTCACATCAAACAAAAGAAAAAGTTTATACCTCACTCTGAGACTGCCGACCAATCGCAAGAACCCTGCTCCAGAAAGACTCATCAATATGGTCAGCAAACTTAAAGAGAGCTTCGACCATGGAGGGAGGGGTGATGTTAGTAGAGACAAAGGAGAAGGAGTCACTGACAGCCTTCGGCAACGCGTCACTCCCCCCAACTTCAAGAGAATGAAGGAGGTCTCTAATAGCAAGATGCACATCAATATTTGAAAAAGTCCGGCACGCTTTGACGACATATATGGTATGTTGGTAGTAAGCCAAGCTTGACAATGCTCAATCGAAGCATCTTCAGGAAGCTGATCAGGAGTCGTCCCCACAGAAACGAGAGCATCTCGGACTTGGACACAAACGCCAGATAAGCGAAGCCTCTCAGCTTCGACAAGCGCGGCAAACTCTTGATCAGCGGCATCAACCTTTCCGTGAAGGTCTTCGTTATCATTTCTGACCTTCGCAAGGGACGCATCCAGCTCTTCAACCTATTTATCCAAAGAAGCTAGCTTCGTCTCAAAGTCTGCAGCAGACTTACTGAGCGTTTCCTTCTCAGAAGAAAGGTCAGCCAAGCGCTTCTCGCTAAGAGCAAGTGCCTCGTCTTTCTCTTTGACCTTTGTCTCAAGGATGCTAAGGTCCTTGTGAAGTGAATCCCGGTCCGCTTTCATCCGGGACAACTCCCTGTTCTGGCGAAGGGAGGCAAGGGTAATCGCAAGAGACTGACACCAAAAAAGAGAAGAAAAGAGTCAGACAACAAAACTTAGAAAATAATGACAAAAAATTGAAACTCACCTTCACTTGCGAAGATGGTAAAGACTTATACAGGGTATCACCACCCTGAAGCACTAGCTCATCCTCCACTTGAGGAAGTTGAATCCTATTAGCAGCAGCAACAAAAGGCTCAATATCCTGGGCACTCATGACGAAGGTATTAGCAGGTACCTCATCACAAGCAAGCGAAGACCCCTCAGCAACCTCAACTGAATCAAAAGCAACATCAAAAGGGAGAAACTCCTCTTGCATTGTCTCAAAGATAGAATGGAGAAAAAGTTCACCACCTCTCGAAGGGCGGACAATGTCACGAGCCTGGACTTGGGGCTCATGAGGGAGCTGAACCCCAGAGAGATCTGAAAGAGGCCTCAGGTTAGCAGCAATTAGGCGAAGTTCAGACATATCACATGATGAGAGACAACCTGACATAGTGGCTTCGCCCATATCCTTGTCCTGGATCTGGGCTTTGACTGAGGCTTCGAGACCCTTATCTGGGGTCTTGTCCTGGATCTTAGCCTTCGATCCAGGGGCATCAAGCATAGGGGTAGCAATGGTCAAGCACTTGTCCTGGATCTTGGCCTTCTTAGAAACACCAGTTTGGCCAGCACCAGCTGAGGAAGAAGAGACATTCTTCACAGGACCAGCGGAACCCTTCGAATGAGCATTCTTGGAAGCCTTCGAAATCTTAGCGGTGGAAGAAGTCTGACTTCCAACCTTCGGATCGGCGATCATCTCCAGTAAGAAATGCATAATAGGGGCCTTGATAGAAATAGGTGGCTTAAGCAAAGTCGTCTGAGCAGATGATACCTTCGGAGGAGGAGCTGAGGCAGTAGCAGCATCGGACGTTGGAGGAGCGGCTACATTAGCTACTTTCTTAGAACCATCTCTCGAAGATGATTTGGTGACTTTCGCTTTCTTCCTAGCACCTTCTTCACTGGACCTTCGGTTACCAGACATCTTGAAGAAAAGACAAAAGGAACAGCCTCCCGATTAATTCGAAGGGAGAAGAAAAATCGGAAGCAAAGGGAAAAGGTGTTCAGAGAGCTAAAACAATGCGGAGAAACAAGGCGGTCACAACGAATATATATAGAACCGAGCTGAACATAAGGTTTCGGGAGAAACAGAACAATCGGAAACGATAAACACGTGGATGAATCAGGAAAGCACACGACATAATCACTTTTTAAATAAATTGTTTCTGGCTATGGTTCTACCAAGTACATCAACAATTGAGGGCTAATGTTGGAGATAATGCCGAAGGCTCCCTGATCCATCTGAAAGGTAAATATTACCAGGCGAAGGCATCGGAGGAAGCTACGAAGGACACTGAGCAGAAGCAAGTGCGAGCTTACATTCGAGAGCCGTAATAGAATTGGCTAATGGCACAACTGTAATAAAAATCTTTCCTCTCCCTATAAAAATGGAGGGAAGGGATCCTGTAATGACATCTGTTTTTCGGGCCGCGAGCCAGAGACACCTCATTTACTTCGTCCATATTTCTCTGTCATCTCTAACCCCTTCGTCCAGCATCGAGGGCGATTGAGGGCTTTAGAGTTATATATAATGAAAGATCCAAGGAACAGCCTGGGCAGGAGAACCTTCATCCGGCAACACGGACACATCAGGAGGGCTTCACCAAGGAGGCAACAGACGGCAAGGCGTCAGGAGGGCTTCACAAGGGGATCTTCGGATGTCGTAGCGTTCTGAAAGCTTCGCAGCGGCAAGACAATCAAACACAACTCGTTGGAGGGCTTCGCTGAGTCCAACCGCGACCTTCGATACCCCAACACAACCCTTTAGACCGAGTCCACAGAATATTGCGCAGCACTGCCCCCGGCGCCGCTAGCCCATCTTTTACCCTCTTAGACTCTTTGTATTTTGCTAGAGCCACACGACACAGATGCACACAAAACCTTATTTCGAGCATTTTCCAGTATAAGAAAAACCTCAGAAAATTCCTAAAAATACTAGAATATCCCTAACTCATTTTCCAGTACCCTTTTGCCTCTGAATAATTAAGGTTTACGACAACCGTAATTATTTGGATTATCTCTAATTGATCTTTTTCCCAGCAAACTTCTAAGATCCATAACTTCCTTGTTTTAATTCTCAATTCAGCGATCCTTTCACCAAAACTCATCTAAAATCATCACCTATCCATGTTTTCTAGAACCAATCCATTGTTGGACTCTATTTGGTTTTATTGGGTTTATCCCTTGCTTATTTAGTTGATTATATGGTAGTTTACTTATACGTTGTATATTTTACGATCGATAGAAGAAGAGGCATTTGAAGAGGAACCTGGGGATCCTGATTATGAGGAAGGTGTAGAAGACTTTGGTGAAGGCAAGTTGTATAACTACCTTTAATCATATTGATCCTATGTTTACAAAATATCCTACTTAGAGCCTAATTTACAAATAAAGGTGCATGTTATTTAAAAGTGATTTAAATGCTTAGAACGTCCTAAGTGCTTGTTTATAGCTATGCCTTGATATTGATTATCCCGATTCCATTGGTAAACCTAGGAACCAACATTGTTATTAACTGAATAACATGTTGGAATTATATGCTGCTTTGGACTATCACACCATGTGTTTAATTTAATCTTGCTACACATGTTTTTGTGTTAAAATGCATGAGTACTTAGTGGTGTGCGTAAATGTGAACTTGGGTGGGATTAATAATGTGCAACTCCTACTGAGGATATTTTGGCGGGAGTAGGCGAGATAGACCTTGGGGGAAGGCTATCTCTAGGGATGTGACTCCTCAAAGTAGGCTGATGCCTCGTGAGGATTGCTATCATTGGTGGAGATGCTTGCTTCATTCGTATAAGGATCGGTTCATGTGCCACCTGGCCTACTAGATACCTTCGTACAGCCACAAGCCTTGTATGGGAAAGGGTTGGAACCACACCATACTATAGTGTACACCCGGTACTCACCTGGAGGTAGGAGATTGCAGTGGAAGCCAGGAGAAGACTCAACGAGAGTGGCGTCAAGATTTGGCACATTGTGGTACGCAGTGCCTCATACTTCTCTATATGAGTGTCATGCCCCTGGTCGGTCATTTTCCGTGGGTCGATGCCGTGATGACATCAAGTAGGTACGAGACCTCTGTATGCCTTTCCAAACCACGACGGTGGGCAGGACTGGTATACCTTGTGGGGAATCATGTACAACCTCGGCAGAGTGTAGCATCTATTTGGATAGCTGTGTTCCACGATATTGATTTTTCTGGATTTGGATAGCCTTGGCCACATAATGATTGGATTTTCTGGTGAGTTATCCTAGGCGTGTTTTTGGAATACACAGGTTTAGAGCTTTGCGCTAGTTTCCTATTAGCATTAAAACTTGGAAACTGGTGGGATTGAACTATTATCTCTCCCAGGGCCAACCAACCCCAGTAAACGATAATAATCTTTGACTGTAGTGTTTGCAAACTGGTTTTGTTTTTCTAAAAAAACATCTTGCATAAAATTGGCTTTCCGCATATATGATAACCCCGACCTTTACCTTATTATACCCTTGCATATATTTACCCCTTGTGTTAGAGCTTACTGAGTACCTTATTTACTCATTCTTGCTTTAATCATTCAGATGAAGAACTTGAGTTGTATGACTTTCAACATGATGGAGATGAAGAGTAGGGTTCCATCCACACTCAAGTTGCCTGTAGTTATGGTTTTGCTTCCGTCTTCCGCTGAAATAGTGTTTAAGTACTTCTGTTATAGTAGCTTATCAATGTGATGTTTAATTTGTTGTAAAAATAAGGCCATTGGCCATTGTTATAACACCTTTATGTATGAGACTTGGTAATATTATGTAATGTATGACTCTGTAATGCCATTTTGTGTAAGTGTTCGTATAAGCTATGACCGATCCAGGGACTGATAAGGTAAACACTAGCGTTCCAAAAATGGGGTGTGGCAAAATCATTTTTGTTGCACAAATTAAAAAAAACTTAAAGATCTATATATTTTTCTTGATATGTTGTCCACACAATCGAACGGTGATGTACTTTTGAGATAGAGCTAAAAACTTTGTATTCATAATGGCAAAACAAAAGAAGATTTTCTATTATATCATTTGAGCATCTAACATTAAAATAGCTTAGATTAGTCATTGTAATAATCATATTGTTGTATATATAGAAATGCCAGCCTAGTTTTAATTTGTTTCATTTCTCTAGAAAAAACTTTCAATGTGAGATTTAATTGAACACATAGATATGTCTTTGTGCTAATGAGATACACAAGATTAGAGATGGGTGTACAAATATTCTAGTATTCGTTGACTATGAGATGGTAGGAGTGTGTTAGGTTATTGAGAGACTCAAGGTTAGAAATGCGTGCACAAATATTCTAATATTTATTGACTATATTTTCCACAGTATATGTCATTCTAATACTGCATGCAATTCAAAAAATAAATGTTAACTTAACGAAGATCTATGTTTGCTTCTTCTTATGTTGTCCACACATTGGTTCCTATTGTTAAATATACTGAAACAACCACTACCAGAAATATGTTGACTAACATAAAAATAAAATTTATCGTTGATCAATGATATTTTTATTACTGTAAAGTTGTCAACGTTATCCATTTTTTTGGGGGGAGGGGGGTGCCTTCTATGAGTATTTTTGTGACAAAGGAGAAAACATCACAAACCAAAGTTTTGGCGAAATCGAAGAAGATGCCTTGCTATCTGAGCAAAAGAAGATCTTATCATTTGAGTATCTCTAACATTAACAAAAGTAAGTTTAGTCATAGTAGTAACCATTTTGTTGTATATAAGTACCAACCTTGTTTTATTTTATTTCTCTAGAAAAAACTTTGAAAGTATCAATCATAACATGATTTTCTATTATATTTTTACTACAAGAGCTTGTGATATCATTTAAAATACTAAGATTCTAGAAGTTTTCTTGTTATTACTTAAACTTGAGATGTGGCATTGGGATTTTGTGGCCGGGTAAGAATTGGAAAGATTGAAATACTGCATTTGTTGGTGCCTCGGATGCATACAAGTGCCCTCCTTCTGAAATAAATAAGATTATTGCCCACGCAAGGGCGGAGCTTTGCTGTGGTCAGAGGTACCCCCCCCCCCCCCCCCCTTCTTAGTTTTGAGAAATTAAACTAAAAAGTCATTGGTTCCAAGCTTCGCCATTTTTGACACATCGCTCGCAAAGCAGCTCGACGTAGAAGCTGTGCATGGGCGCATGAATAGTGTGACCTAGGGCGTTCTCCGCTTCTTCGGTAAGCGATATGAGCTGCAACAGGAACCGGTGCTCCTCGCGCAGAAGGGTCACCACCATGCATCTGCCTGACATCACCCACACCCAAACTACCGGAGTTGTACATCTCCCAAGTGATTATTGTCCGTTCTTTGATCATGGTCGATTTTTTTTTGGGGGGGGGAATCACTGATTCTGAAGGCCTTATGCATATTAATGATATAAATAGCAAAGGCAAATCAAAGAGTTTTATTGTTATAAATAGCTTGATCCCTCTACGTAACTAGAGATGCGATGTCCTATGCAAAGTTGTGAATGAAGACCTGGAAGCAACTCTGCAATACATTGCCGGCCGTGGCCCGGTGGCCTCTCTCTCTCTCTCTCTCTCTCTCTCTCTCTCTCTCTCTCTCTCTCTCTCTCTCTCTCTCTGGCAGCAAGACGTCTCAGGTCAACTTGCTGTACATATAGTACTTTAATTAAAGTCTATGTTTTAAATTTTTAGGGTCACGCCAATCATTCTAGGCGGCCGTGCATGCAGGGACGGCCATGGTATAGGTTGAGTTTTTTCTGCATGTAGGCCACATGGTACAGGCCGTGCATGTTCGTGCATGCGAAGAAAAATGCAGTCAAAACTCAGGTGATCCTTCTCTATAAAACTATATGCAAGTACTATAAAGACTTGCTGGAGGCTGATTGTAAGGTTTGTTAGCGTAGATGGGTGAGTGGCATGTAGCACCATCCTGTGTACAGCCCTTGCTGGAGGCTGATTTTAATCGTGGTGATTGTTAATGAATGAAAGCCCGAGTTCCACACACACACAAAAGTACTACGAAGACTTCTGCTGCTTCAGCTTGCTTGCATCCTTCCGGTGTTCCAATGGCCACAAAACTTCTGTCATTCACTTCCTGTCAAGAACAAAGTGCAGTACTATTCGCAAAAAGGAAAAAAGAAGAGCCAAACACATTATTGGCTAAGGTTTTTGGCTGAGATGAACAACGAACGTGTGCATTTTAGTATTTTACTGATCCTCTTTTTTTTTCTCACATGGGCCACGCCCCTTTCCATTAACTGAATAACGGAAAACCATCGTTCGGTACATCCCAGAAAAGGGTTTCGGGTCTTAGGGACAGAGAAGTTTGTGCCATAGAATTATTACAGACAGAAGACTGAAACTTCTAACACGATGGACTAGAGCAAAAACTAAATGACAGATAGAAAGATATCTCAAAGACTGGTTTTTCTTTGCTGGTGATCTTCTCTGAAGAGGGATCAATCTTCCTCTTGATGATGCTGAGTTTGTTTCATTTGTTTGTTCTTTGATCTTCTTATTATGCTGCTGCTCTCTTGTACTGATAAGAGAAGAGGGAGTAGCAGCATAATAAACAGATCAAAGAACAAACAGCACTCCGATCTTATTTGCCATCAATTATGCTGCTGCTCTCTTGTACCAAATATTCAACAATCTGCACTCCGAGCTAAACTGATCTGTATTTAAAAGAATACACCAAAGAGACATACAAATGAGGTAAAATGATAACAATATTGTCTCGTTTTCCCCCGTTGCAAGTTGCAACGCATGGCAATTTGCTAGTTCTAAGAAAAAAGAAAAACATCAGGCGTAACCAATGGATCTTTCTTGTGATCTCACGTAGACCTAGCCTTCTGCACTACCCAAATGACGATTAAAAAACGATATCTTCCCTCAAGTGTATTGCGTAGCGGGGGCTGCGGGAGAAGGCGGCGGAGCTGGGAGCCATCGCGCTGATGATCTCGAGGAGTGGCTCCGGTAGGCCGTCGCCGAGAGCTAGGCTTGGTGTGGCCTGGCCTGTAGACACCAGGCTGTTGCCACCCTTGCTTGACGACCACCTCAGCTCCTCCTCACCCACGGCACTGGCGGATGAAGCGGTTGCACCACATCAGTAGAGGGATTGGATCGACGAGTCTGATCTGTCACAAATCTCACCGCCATGGCAAACGACGTGCAGTCATGAATGCTTCGTGTCCAACTATGCTGCTCGGGATCTATTCCTGTGCAGAGCGTGCGAGCGTCACCACTCAGAAGGCTTCCATCCATGTTGCCCCCAACTGATCGATCGGATCACTCCCCGTACGTCAGCCTGCTCACTGCCGTCGTCCATGACGTCTCCAGTTGAAGTTGTGTATTTGCCCAGCTCCTAGATTGGGCACAGCATTGAGACACAGATGACGCTGGCATGCTTGGACAGAGGAAGCAAAACCGTGGAAAGGAATACAACCACCATGCAATGAGATGGACAAGGCACGATTTGATAGTATATCAACAGAGATTCAGTTGGGAAATGGGGAATTGATTAAGTTCTGGCAGCACCGTTGGATAAATGGGGAGAAACTCAAGGACAGAGCACCAACACTACAAGAAACCAACTGTTTGCCGAGAGATTTCCATCGGTCACTCAGCAAACTGCAGGTACTTTGCCGAGTGTTCTTGGGTCATCACTCGGCAAACCGCTGTCTTTGCCAAGTGCTAAGACGGCGACATCACTCGTCAAACATGAAAAAAACACTCGGCAAACATGAAACTCTCGGCAAATCGTCGCACGTGTGACGGCCATCAGAAACGGACCTGTCCATCAAAACTTTGTCGAGTGTCAAAGATTCCATTTTGCCGAGTTTTAATGCCGGTACTCGGCAAAGTAATATTTTTCTCCCCTTCTGCCCACAAATTCTTTTGTGCAGTCCACAGACTATACATGGTACTTCATGTTAAAATTTAGTATATTTCTCGATCCGTTTATTATATTTAGGTAATTTATTTCATTTAAAGTATTTTTTCACAATAAGTCAAATTTGAACTGCAAGTGATTCGAATAATGGAATATAGTGAATCAAAAAATGATATTCATGTCTCCGAGTCCGCCATATCCATGAATTGAAAGGAAATTAAGTGCATCCTATTCACGAAATATAACCACGAACGTGGGGTTGAATTGTATTCTAATTTATAAAATGCAAACAAAGTCTGAAAATCATGAGATTTGTCCTGATATCATACGTGGAGGTTGTGGTAAATCGTAGAGAAAGTTTTGCGCAAGTTGTCATGTACGTCGCTTACAAAACAAAGCATCTCCAAAGAACCATAGAGTTGAGAAGGATTCGTTGAGATTTCGAATCAAAAGGAGGGTCGAATTGAGGTTTCATTTCAAAAAAATTTGTATAGGCAATAGACCATGTAAATTGTATCATGTTGAATTTTAATTTTTTGAATTTCTTTGAATTTTTTTTTGCTACTAATAGGGTTAGCGCTTTGCTGCGGGCGGCACTCGGCAAACACTTTGCCGAGTGTTTTTTGGGTGTTGCCGAGTGCCAGAGGTGGCACTCGGCATTTTGCCTGTTTCCCGTAGTGACTACAAGAAACCAACAAGCCTATACAAATTAACGAAATTGAAGAACAGGTCGGTGGAAAGGAGCTCCAGAACAAAAACTGGATCAGACACTACAACAAAAACCTCCTTTAGCGACAGTGCCCAAAATCCGGTAGCGACGGTTTCGAAAGCCAACCGTCGCTACAGTCGATAGAGGAGCACTGTACAAATGAACCGTTGCTACAAATCATTTGTAGCGACGGCTGATGGCAGCAACCGTCGCTACAAATCATTTGTAGCCACGGTTCATCCCGTGAACCGTCGCTACAAATAGAAGCCATTTTTAGCGGCGGTTCACTTAAGAGCCCGCCGCTACCTCGCAACTCACAGCCCACTCGTTTTTCAGCCCACATATATAACTGAGCCGAGTGAACCCTAACTCAGCCGCAACCCTCTCTCTCCCTCCCTCTCTCTCCGCGGCGCCACCGCCACAACTCTCTTCCCTCCCTCCCTCTCTCTTACCAATCCCCAACCGAGATCTCTCCCCCTCCTCACCTCCTCATCCTCTCTCTCCCCGCAGATCCCCGCAGCCATGGAAAAGGGGGTACGGCACCGATCTCGCTCCAGCACCTGCCGCTGGCCGCTGCCCCTCCTTCTCGAACTCCGGAGTCCGGACTCCATCCCCGGCGGCGGCGGCGGCCTCCGTCTTGGTGCGGCCTGCCGGATGCTCCGTCTTGGTGCGGATCCACGGTGGCGGCGGTGAGCGCACAGGCAGGACGCGTCGCGCCGGGCTGGCGCGGCACGCACTCGCGGCAGGGCGCTGCAGGGGGGGGGCGCGCTCGCGGCAGGTCGCGTCAACGGCAGCGGCGCTCGGCCGCTCGCGGCAGGTCGCGTCAAGCGCGGCGCCTGCGTCGTCGCCACTGCGTGCTTGCATGAGGCGGCTGCTCCCTTGCTGCTTGAGTGCGTCTGCTGCTCCTTGCTGCCTGCCTGCTTGCTTTTTTGCTTGTGCGGCTGCTGCTGCTGCAGAGCTTCGTAGAAGGGGCGGTGGCGCAACAGGAGCTTGACGAGAGGTGCGGCCAGTGGTGCTGTGGCAATTTCTTTTTTGTTTCTACTTTGCTACCTGTTCGGTCTATCTTCATTTGTTCTTCTGCTGGAAGGCATGGATCTGCACATGTGTTTCCTGATTTTCATTTTTGCAGGTGGACATGCTGTGAAGTGGCTTTCACCTGACATCAAGGGCGACTCCCTGTCCAAGGCCTGTGCCGGCCTCATCGATGGCGTGGACAGGCGCGCACGGTGAAGACGGTGGGTGCTAGAGGGCTGCAAGGTGAACGCGTAGCTCAAGGCTGGACAAAGGTGGAGTCCGCCGGCGACACTGCCTGCATCGTCAAGGTCACCTTGGCTGTTGTTTCCCAATTTGTACAAGTTCTTTGGAAGTGGTTGATTTGTACAAATTCTTTTTGATCTTGTACATTTCTCATTGTTTGTGTTCATGCTGAGCCCATCTGGTTGGAATCATATAAAGTGTGGTAGCGTGCATATGTTCTGAGTACTTGATTTATTTTTCCGTTTTGTTGTATCATGGACTTGTTGCGATGGGATGGTTGCTTGAAATGAATTAGCTACCTTTCTGGACTGAGAAATCTGAGCTGGAGGGCTGCTACAGTTTTTTTTTTTTTTCAAAATACACAATAGCGACGGGTGATGACGTCAACCGCCGCTACAAATCGATTTGTAGCGACGGTTGACGGCAGCAACCGTTGCTAAAAATTGATTTGTAGCGGCGGTTATTTTGAACCGTCGCTAGAGGCTCGTGATTTCTAGCGACAGTAGCGTAGCGACGGTTGGCCTGGTCCGTCGCTACAGGCCATTTTGAACCGTCGCTACAGGCCTCTTCTGTTGTAGTGAGATGAGTTAGGAAGATCACTACATCACAGCAGCTGAAGAAATATGTTGAACTGTGGAACATTGTCAAAGATGTATCACTAGCAAATGAGAACAGAGACAAAATACAGTGGAGATGGACAGCCAATGTAGAATATGATGCAAAATCTGCATATATTATGCAGTTCAAAGGATCATATAGCCCTTTTGATGCAAAGAACTTATGGAAAGCAAAGGCGGAGCCTAAGGTCATCATATTTTCCTGGATATTGCACTTCATGAAAAAATTTGACGGCGGATAACCTTGACATAAGGGGATGAGATAACGGCATCATCTGTCCGTTGTGCTTAACGGAGGCCAAAACACCAATACACTTGCTGATAAAATGCGATTTCGCAAAAAAAAAGGTAGCTAGCTATGTATTGAGTTGGTTTCATATGCAGGTGCTGCACATGGGGGATAGCTACTATAATGAAGTGGCCGAATGCCTACATGAAGCATACGGCAAGATGGAACACATAATGAAGAGGGGGATGACAGGAATTATTCTCTACACCTGGTGGAATGTCTAGAAATAAATAAATAGGAGAATTTTCCAAGGAAAGGAAGAAGATGAACTAAGGTTGGCCAAACTCAGACATTCACAACGCACGCATACTCAACCCTATGAACGCATATACGTAAACCCTATCCCTATGAGCATATTTGAAGACTGAGCCGGTAAATTCTCAAGATTGACGAAGTCGTCACTGGCGCCTCGCTGTCGACGGTCATGTCGCCTACCGCTGAAAGCGCAAAGCCGTTAAATCCTAGAAAATTCGCTCCCACGGAGAGTCGAACCCAGGACCTAAGAGGTGCTACTTGGGTGCCTTAACCGCTAGGCCAAGACCCCTTTCACTTGTGTTCTCTCTTTTATTCCTTCTCTAATGAAAGGGCAGAACAACTGCCACATTTTCTTCAAAAAAACAATGCGATGGAAGCGGAAGAAAATAGTATATGAGCTGCTCTCTTACCGTTGTGTAGTGGCGGTGGCACTAAGGAGGGCACCTACAATGCAAAGTGCTTAATGACATGTTAAAATACACACTCCTATAATGAAAATAGGTGCTTAAAAACTCTAACCACCTTGATTAACATTTTAAGCACGAGGTGCTAACTTAAGCACTTTTCTCTCATAATTTAAGAACCTAAAGCTAAAAATAAACCAGTCAAAACTAGGTGTCGGCGAGGTGAGGGAACGAAGAGATGGCCCGAGGCATCGCTGATACTGTCGACAGCAAGCGATCGGCGCCACTGTCACGACGCCATGCATCAGGATGAAGGGCAGGCGACACGGGCACTCATAATTAGCGCAGGGGACATGCATGGTTGAATCGGGCGACGCGCGCTGCACAAGTTGTCGTGCGCCACGCCCGCCATACCGTCGGCGTCTCTGCTGGGACATGTCCGGCTGCGTGAGCTTGTTCGTGACAAACCGCAGCAGCATACGAGGGGCTCGTGGGTGTGCAGCCGAGTAGCCGACGACCGTTGCTCTGTCGCCGCTCAACAGTGCGGGTGCGGCGGCCGTCAAGGGCTCAAGTCTTTGCGCGCCGCGGCGGATTTGGAGCTCTTCGACGTGGCTCCGGCGCGCGATTCATGGCGCTCAGCCTATTCGGCGACACCGGCGCCATGGATGGCCTAGATCAGGTAAGAGCTGTGTCGTGGCATCCCTGGACCATTTAAGCATCTGATGGAGACGCGCGCGTCCGTACAGAGAACCGGGTGACTTCCGCGGCTCTTCGTACAACGTGTGCCGTGCTAAGACAAACCCACGGAGGTCTCGCGTCTCTGCCACGCCCGGCTGCCGGAGCAAGCTTGCTGCTGCAGACCACATGTCACTACTGCGTGGGCCGGTCCATAGTGTACGTACGACATGTCCGTTTCGTTGCAGGACATGCGCCACGCCAGATCTGGAGCACGAGAACGGCGGTGGACACGAGTACCTCCACCGACATGGACTTCTGCTTGGTTGTGTGTTATTGAGAGGCACCGGATGTGCCATGCTCGCTTCATGCAATAATGGTAGCTGAATCATCAATACAAGCATTGTGCCGACGTGAAATACCTTTTTTTTTATTTCTATTAGATTTAGTATGAAGTTTCAGTGCCCTGTTTTGAATTTGGAAACGATGCTACGTCAGGTGCATTTTGTAAGTGATTTCAAGTCACCGACCGCAGCAATTTCTTCTCAACTTAAATTTGCGCACCAACTCGACTCGGATGATCGTGGCAGTTCGTGGCCTGGCGCTGGGATGACTGAGCTCGTGTTGGAATCATAGGCAATATTCTACAATGTTTAATCCATAAATTAAAGGTATAAAAGACAAGCATGACTAAAGAAAAATAGCGATCGTAGTGAACAAGCATAGACATCAATGTCTATTTTATTGATAAAAGATGGAAGAAAAACAGGAAACAACAAGAAGAAAAGGATAAAGACATACTGTGCGGGCACAGCAATCGGAACCGCCATGGGGAATGCCGTTATCACCGTTTCCTGGAGCGGCCATTGGGAAGTAGTGGAAGTAGTCGTTCACGTGTTGAAGAGGAAGTAGCCGTACACCACCACTAGCGAGCAGTCGCGCCGTGCGCTCCCCAAAAACCTTATCGCCCTTCTATCCCAATGCAAGAACGCGAGAGGGATGAGGTTCCGGAGGCCTGCTCTCCCAACGCTGCACGCAAATGTTGGGACGAGGATGATCACTTTGCAGCAACTGTTGTGTGAGATTGAGTTGTGTTCGTGTGTCTTTGAGAGGAGCCTTGTGCTCTCTTTATATAGGTTCCAGGGAGAGCACGTGAGAGATGAAAGGACCAGGACTCAATGCATGCGTCCATGGAAGGTGAAATGATCAGCCATGAGTTAATCATAGTGTAGCACTTAATCAAGTAACTAACTCAAAGGTATTAGTGGAAGAGGAAGGGAAAGGCCACCAGGAGCATGCATTTGCATGTGAACTTTTCATTTTCTCTTCCCAACTTCACGAATTGTTTTCACCTTCCATTAAATAATTCTCTCACACCATAATTTACAAGCCTTTTGGAATTTCAGATATAGTAGTAGTTGTATAGGACTATAAATTAGAGTCCTTATCCTAGTCTAATATTGAGTCATGTAACACATATATATTGTCCTTTATGGGGCTATTATCAATTCATAATTCATATCCATAACATGGTATACAGAGCCATGGATTAGGGTTAGCTATTTTTTTTTCCGCTGCGCACGCCCCTGGAGCCATCTCAGTTTCCCGGGGCGGCATCGTCGTCGTCTTGGCCTTGTCCTCATGGTCGCCATCGCGACCGTCGAACAATCCACCATCGCGGCTGCCATCACGGTTGCTTTGTTCTGTTTTGTGCCGCCGTTGTGCTTCTCTCGTACATGGGCTTGTGTTGGGCTGTTTTTTTTTCTTCTTTCTCTCTCTTTATGTCTTGGCCAATATCCAGCATGTTTCATCTGGCTGCCGTGCTTCTTCGGTTATGCATACTGCTGCTTATCTATTATATATATAATTGACGAGAAAAAGAGCCACCACATTCGCTCTAAAATGCTAGAAACTCTCACGTTAATCGGAGAAAATAATAAGAGAAAATTACCCACCACTGCCATTACGAAAACATGTATCCAAAATACCCCTGTACCTTCCCCTCAAAAAATAAAACCGTCTAACCTCCTTTTACAACCACATATGTGTACCTGCCATGAAGCCGTACAGAAAGAATCCTGACAGGCAAGCGAGACGGTGGCAACAAAGAACCCTAGAAACCTGTGGCAAAATATGCGCTAGCAAGGAAAAATGTTGGCAGGAGAAGACGGTCACTCTGGCACACACGGCAACAATGCAACAAGATCTCACGAGAAGCTCGACGTGGATGTTCTTTGCTGCTAATATTCATAGGCAAGTTGTACTCCGAATGGCCTTATTGTTCCAGTGCCCGGCGCCCGCAGAGATCCTCTCCATGGATTTTAATTGGGACGCAGGTAGACAATTGACCGCGTTCAAGCATGCAAGCACGAAGAGAAAACAATCTACTCCGGTCTAGCCCAGTCTTCAGACCATGATTCGTTGTTAGCGTGATAATCATGCACCCAACTGTGCCAATTTGGAGCAAACAATTTCCTCTCTTCCGTATTACTTTTTATTCATGTTCGGATGGTACTTAAGGACACCAGTGCAAGGCACCTGATTCTCTCACTATTGTTTCCCTTCTACCACTGAGTTAGTAGTTTAAGATTGAGAACAACTTGCTAGCCAGTATAGTTGAAGAAATAAAACACATCAGCTTTCGTTAGGGAATGGCTGTCGAAAAACATGTAAATAATGGATCGTGTTGTGCATGCTCTGCACGGGAAACAACGCCAAACAACAAGCGGCTCTGTAAATTCATCTCCGTCAAACAATGAAGCTTTATTCACAGGGAAATCATGCGTTCTTTTGTGATACTCCATGTTGACATACAGCTATGGTCAAGAGTTCCAAAATAGATAGTTAAATACGTTTCTTTATTGGCGGTGGATGTAGAAAGTATACTAGAACAGATAATGGTAGTGACATAGTTCTAGAGTGACCGATAGATGACAAATGTACTTAATTCACCATAGAAATTAATGTTTTAAAAAGTAGCGGAAGTTGCTTTTGTTAGTTAAGAAAATATATATGCCACCTCATTAACTTTCAATTCAACTTACCACATATGGTCATGCAAAACAGCAAAATCTGTCAGTCAAAAAATAAGAACGTTCAAGGAAAAGATAGTAGATTTCAGGCAACCACAAAAAAGAAACATTAAAGTAAAAAAATGCTTGAAACATAAGGAAATCCTAGAGTTTCACATTAATTGAAATTAAAAGGAAATGATTTTCCCTTCTACACTATTTCGTGATTAATTAAATCGATACATTTTTTAACACGAAACAATAGGTGAGCAACTACTGTAAATGTGTTTTTTCAAAAGAAAGAGCATCGATGCAAATGCGTGGGTAATAGGGTTGTCTATTTACTTAATATTTGGTCAAGAAAAGAAGCCACCATATTCGTCCTCAAGGGCTAGAAATTACCATGTCAATCGGAGAAAAGAAGAAAATATTACCCGCAAGTAATATTCTCCACATGTTTTGAAAATTACCCACCCACTGCCAGTATTAAAAAATTATCCCAATATACGCTCCATGTAATTTAAAGTTATCCACAACTGCCATAATAAAAAATTACTAAAAAATGCTTAAACACCACAAAAATGAAATATGATAACAGAACATTATTTAGCCGTGATAGAAGTGTGTGATTACTCTCACCATGATAGGGACATGTGGCTTCAATTCTAGCCGCGCAAATGCGCGGGCCGCCGTATTAGTTGCTTCTAGTAAGTCAATTCTTTTCCCTATTTGTCTTTCGTCGAGTTCATTATCCATCCAGTCCAAGTCATATATATTTAATCTCAGTTTGTTGAAGCCATGAAAAAATTATGGTCATGTCAGCCAACTTTTTTTCTTCTTTTGAATAGTTCAGACCCATCAATCTGCCTAATCACATCATACCATTCCACTACCTCTGCTATCTGCGGTAGTGCATCATATCATTTCACTACCTGCCATCCTGCGGTAGTGTATCACATCATTCCACTATCTGCCATCTTGCGGTAGTGTATCACATCATTCCACTATCTGCCATCTGCGGTAGTGCAACATATCACATTCCGCTACTTGCCATTTGCAGTAGCATCTTTCACTACATGCCATCTGCTGCAGTGACATATATCATCTCATTGCTTGCCATTTGCAGCAATGATTCTCTCATCTTTCTTTTGGCTTGAGTTGACACATATAACTATGTACTCTCATCGATTCTACTACATTGGCATTGTTCAAGAGATGCGGGCTTTGAAGACATCTACATGATTGGATTTTGGATGTAATTTGTATTTCTTTAATTAGTGATTAAGGTTTACTCTTTCAAATGCAACACTGTTGCATATGCCTTGCATTTGAAGGGGCGTGTTAGAGATATAGTAGTAGTTGTATAGGACTATAATGTAGAGTTCTTATCCTAGTCTAGTATTGAGTCATGTAACACATATATATTGCCTTCTATAGGGCTATTATCAATACATAATTCATATTCATAACAAAGACAACTTCTATGTTGGAATTCAATGCGAAAGACACGGTATAAAGCAGTTCAATGTCTAAGCGACGCTTGGATGCTTCGGCGAACTGGTTCGCTACAAATTTCTTCTCGACTTGGGTCAGCAACGGTGCTGCAGAACAAAGATGAGACGTGAGTAATCTTGCTTTGCATCTACAAAAGCGTATATTGTGTAGCAACAGCAACAGCAGGCCGCCGGCAATGAGGGAGTACTCTCAAGTTTCCACTTCTGTAGGAACGATGCTTGTTCATCTTTCTTTTCCTCTGCTACGCTCACGCTGTGTGTGTTTCTAGCTCCTCAAAGCTAGGAGTGCAGGCCCCACATGGCAATTGCATGTGCAGCAGTCGGCTCTCATCTCTCCTTTTAGATAAAGGAAATTTTTATTTCGAGGTGAAATAATGTTTTGCCCTCTGCACAACAAAGGTACATCTAACTTTAAATGTCAAACGACAAGGTGAGCTGCTATGAAACAGCCTGAAAACATCTAAAAACAAAGAAAACTCTATCATCTGGGCGTCGATCAAGCACTATTGTTGCAGCTATATCTTCATCCTCCTCTCTCCTAACTAACCTGCCCTTGCGAACAAAAAACATGAGTTCATCCTTCACAGAGGCAGATGCAGCAGATGGACGTTGTTGCCTCGCTGCGGTACAGATTGATCGGTCGTTGAGATAGATAGATATATACAAGCACCCATGCGCGCCTACAGGCTACAGTCTAGCTTGCTAAAAGATAAACCGACTCGATGAACAGAGTAACTAATTATTAAACCTAATACTCAGAGAGACATGTTCTTGAGGCGCAGCATGGTCTTGCCCTGAAGCTCCAGCTGGATCTCGGCCCCGACGCTGGGCACCTTGACGTGCTTGTCCCAGTCCACCTTGGTCATCGGCATGCAGGCAGCTGGCGACATCAGACACGAGAATGGAAAAAGATTCCATTGTACCATTTGCGTTAATTCGTTCATTTCACGCGGTCGATTACATTATCTTCTCTCTTAGCCCCCCTCTACCATCATACCATGTTGTCGCAAGTACTCTTTTGCCTTGACTAGCAATTTGCCCGTGCGTTGCTACGGGACAAGAAAAAATAAAAAACCTTTAAATCATATAACATGGAAAAGTACTTTTTTTTTTGGAAAAATTACACATCCCTGATTCTTTTGGTCGCGTCGGCACCAATGACAAGGAAGCCGGCTCGTGATCTCATCATACAATTAGACAGTTCCACGGTCTCATGGGTAAACTTTAATGAAACTTTTGTGACTATTCATGCACATGATCAGGGAAAATAGAATGCAACAGTCTGATGCGAATGACATTAAACTAATATTGAGGATATTTGATAATGCAACTAAAAATACACTGTATACAAATGTTCTTAAATGAGGCAAATATAAAAAGAAAAATTCTGAAACAAACAATGAGAGAAGAATCCATGTTATCCATGAACCACTCAAGAGGAGCTATTTCCTTACTGTCGCATGGCATCTCTGCAAGATTGCAAGAAATATCCTCCAATTTCAAACTCATCATTAAAACAATGAAGAGTACGTTTAGCCAATTTTCAAGTGCATATAAATGGATAAGTTAACACGAAGTAGTACTCCATGCACTTCTGTGTGACAGCGATCGTCATTATTTTATCCTAAGCTGAGTGCAGAACACAGGATACATGTAGTGTTACCTTTAATAATCTTCTTCCAAGTGTTACCTTAAATCATCTTCTCCCCCTTCCATATAGTTTATGTACCTGCATATTGAACAATGAAATTGCCTGATTGCATAAGCATGTGCAACTTTAAGCTTAATACCACGTTGTAAGAACTATGATCCCATCTGCATAGAAGATAGAACTTCAACTCCAAGTCTCCAATACTCAATCCAACCTAAGCAACATAGCAGAGGCGAAACAACAGGAGTTGGCCACGGCAAGAGAGTATGATGGATGAGAAATCTTATCTGGGAGGCTGGCCATCAGTGACCACGCACGCGTTGTCGATGAGTATGATCTATGAAGTCGTCTACATGCAGAACATGGCTGGGAGCGCACAGGCATTCGCATTGTCTCGTAGGAGTGAGAGTCCGAAGCGGCGGTAGATGCAAACCATGCAAATAGATGTCTGGCCGGACAGCAGCTTGCATCAAAACAGAAATTAACGCCTAAACAATGATATGGAAGATGCAAGTAGATGACTGAGAGGCGCAACTACTCAGAATAATCTAGGTCCACGTCCTGTTCTTCTCCAAGATGCCAAGGTGCAGTTCGAATCGCACAAAATAATGGAAAGCTGTAGAAAAAAAAAGCAAAAGAAAAAAAAAATAAAGCGGCGGATGCAAGAATCGAACCCAAGTTGGCTAGAAGGAAGTGGAACCACTCTACCGCCAGACCACATGCCAGTTTGTGGCTAAAGGAATCTTCTTTATTTATATTATATAAGAAGAATTCGAGTTGAACTCAATGAAACTTGAATCCTATTTGAATACAAACGGAAGAAATCTGAAAACTCAAAAATTCGTTTATATTATATAAGAAGAATTCGAATTGAACTCAATGAAACTTGAATCCGATTTGAATACAAACGGAAGAAATCTGAAAACTCAAAAATTCGGCTGAAATTTGTGGCTGACGACCTCTTTGAGACTTTTTAAGTAGTAGAGATTTGTCTTTGCCATGGCGTGCTTAATTTGGTCCGATCTCAACAGTTTCTAAATGAATCACCTATTCACCATGGTATCCCTTCTCTGAATTTCGGAGACAAGGTTGTTGTCACAAACGTTCTTGATTAATTCTTTGCGAGACAGATTAATACAGGGTAGATGTGGCATATGAAAATCTTGGATCCATCGGATTGCCTGCCTCCATGACTAGCAAGTAGTAATACTAGATGCATGTGGCATATACTACTAGTTGCTGCTGGTCACGGACGCACGCGCATCTGCTGCATGCCTCTGAGGCCTCTCTGCCACATGCCTCTGCGATATCAAGCGCACCGCACACAAGAATGGAAACCTATCAATTGCGCTGCATGTGCGTTTATTTCAATGCCATTATCTCTTCCTTCCCAGCTCCTTCACTTCACCATCTTGTCTCAAGAACTCTTTTGCCCTTTATGTTTACCATGGCGCTTTTGTCCGATCGATCTGCATTTTCTTGAAAAACAAAGTGGTATTCCTACTCTGAAAATACATTGGACACAAGGCTGACACTAATTCTTTGCAAGAGAAACTAATACAAGATGCATGTGACAGGGAAAATCTTCGATCTATCAGCTGGTTACCTCCATGCATGACTCATCAAATAATTCGTCAAGAAGCAAACTATAACATGATGAAGAAAGTATGTAGTAATGAAGGCCTGATTGCTTGCTCAACTCATTTGCAGGAGTTAGCTAGTACTAGGTGCTTCAGTACATTCTGCTTTCCAACTTCCAACAAGGGAACCGTAAAAGTGGCTGCATCATGCATGTTCACGGCCATGTGTGACGCTGCTTTGCCACTGCCAACTTGTGGGGCCTCTTGTTCAGAAACGGCAACCAGAGTCATGGCTGCAAGGTTTTGCTCAGTCGCTCAGGCGAAGATGCAAAGAATGAAAGGAATCAAATGCCACCAGTAGCGATCGACCTGTGTTGGTTTCAGTTCCCCATCGTCTCGGCCATGTTGTTCGAATTGAGAACACAGGAGTTCATCTTTGAGACGGGGAAATGAAATGCAGGTAGAAGTAATTACAAAGCTCTCATGCGACGCCTACAAGATTGCTCAGATAAATCGACTCTATCAAAGAAGTACGTAATTTAAGCAGAGTTCATCATCAGTACCAGTCCACTTCACGAAGTTAAGCACACTATAATGACACATGATAATTAAACCACGAACCAAACCCTTGCTTGTGCTAATTAAACAACCAGATCAGGATGATACGACGTACATATACTCTAATGACTAACTGTAGCTGATCTGGCCCTTCATCATGAGGCGGAGCGTGGTCTCGCCGCGAAGCTCCATGTGGTAATGGGCCGCGACGACGCTGGCGGCGAAAACCTTGGCCCGCTCCTCCTTGTTCGTGGCCGGCTCGGCCACGCTCGCTGAAACCAACGCCACCCCGGGGGCCACGTGCACTGAAACCTCCAGCTTCACAACGGGGTCATAAGTGAAGGCCGTCCTCGGGGCGGCGCCCTCCTCGGCGAAGACGGCGACGCTCATCTTGTCGCACGGCACCTCAACGCTCAGCCGCCCCACTCTGGCGCCGTACACGAGGAGGAGCCCGCCGCCGCCGGCGGCGAGGTCCAGGTTCACGCGGCGCAGGGCCTCCTTCACGAAGCTCGAGGACCCCTTGGCGACCATCTCCTCCGTGCTCATGCCGGCGGCGAGCGTGCTGACGTGGCGCAGGAGGAGGTCCCTGACGTGGCGCGGGCAGCTCCAGGCCGGGCTGATGCTGGCCGGCGGCGCCAGGATCTCGGAGCGGCGGAGGAGCGGCTCCTCGCTCCCCGCCGGGCTGATCTTGTCGTCGATGCTCCTCGGGCCCACTGTGTACACGGCGACGAGGACGACGGCGTACTTCTCGGACGTCGCCGCCGTCGTCTCCAGCTTGTACATCGCCAGCGCCACGTCGGGGGTCGTCTTGCTGCCGAGCCACGCGCGCAACTTCGTGGCGAGCTCGGACGCGGTGGCGGCGACGGAGAAAGTGGTGGTGGCCATGTGTGGCGTGTCGGTACTGGTGTGCGTGGTGTGGAACAAGAGTTAGGCGATCTAGCAAAAAAATGCTGGCGTTGCGTATTTATGGATGGAGGAGGAGACACCCATTCCATTGTCTCCTCCACCCTACCCAACTGTAAACTTTACCATGTTGTCTCAAGTGCTCTTTCGCCTTAATTTGTCTTTACCATGGCGTGCTTAATTTTCTCCCATCCCTCTCCATGAATAAACAATTCACAAAGGTGTTCCTGTTCTGAGTTTCGGAGACAAGGCTGTTGACACGAGCGTTCTCGATTAATTTCTAGGATGGCCAAGGCGGACAGGATGCGAGGAGAACATGTTGAGAACCGCGTTGGCGTTCACAAAAGTAAACCAAATTCTCGAATAAGGATTATCCGGTTTTGCTAAAAGGTGTTAAGTGATCTGGTTTTGCAAATTTGGTTAGTGCTAAAAGGTGTAAAGTGGACTTTTTCTCCAAAGGAAAATTTGTTTCACCATGCAGCTTTGTATTGCCAACACTGGGTGCCATCTGCGCATTGCCGTCAGCATGTATGTAAGAATTGCGTAGCTGTAGCAGTGCTCAGCTAGTAAAAGGTGCCAAGCATTGCTAGAGACGATGCTCGTTTGGAGCGGACTGCAGGCTCGGATTCATGCCTCTCTGAGTCTAAGGTTGGTCTTGGTGCAGCTGCTGGCTATATCAGACACACAAGAATGGAAAAGATTCCATTGAGCTACATTTGCTTTCGTTCATTTCACACAGTCGTTTCCATTCTCTCTTCTCCCCACCCCACCCAACTCCTCCACTTTACCATGTTGTCTTAAGTACTCTTTTGCCTTGATTTGTCTTTACCATGGCGCGCTTAATTTGGTCCGAACCCTTTCCATGAAGAACCAATTCACCAAGGTGTTCCTGGTCTGAACTTCGGAGACAAGGTTGCTGAGATGAACTTTCTTGACTAATTCTTTGTGAGACAAATTAATACAGGATACACGTGGCATATGAAAATCTTGGATCTAGCTATCTGATTGCCTCAACGACTAGCAAGTAGTAATACAAGATGCATGTGGAATATGACCACCGGTTGATGGTCATTGACGCACGCGCATCTGCTGCATGCCTCTGAGGTTGATGCAGCTGGTGCTGGCGATATCAAGCACATCACACACAAGAATGGAAACCTATCTATTGTCCAGCATGTGCGCTCATTTCATGCATCCTTTTGGTTGATTCTTTGCAAGAGAAACTAATACAAGATGCATATGACATGGAAAATATAGCTTGGATATATCAGCTGGTTACCTCCATGATTCATGAAATAGTTCGTCAAGAAGCAAACTATAACACGATGAAGAAATGAACTAATGAAGGCCTGATAGTTTGCTCAACTCATTTGCAGGATTTAGCTACTAGGTGCTTTAGTACATTCTGCTTTCCAACTTCCAAAGGAACCATAAAAGTTGCTGCACCATGTTGACCGCCATGTGTTCACCCAATCACGCTGCTTTGCTAGCTTTGCTAGCTAGGGAGGTCCCACTGCCACCGTGTGGGGCTTCTTGCTCAGAAACGGTAACCGATTCATGGGTGCGCGCAAGTTCGCTCAGACTTGGCTGCATCCTGTTCACACACCGCTATGTGTTGATGCACTGGTTTGCTTCTTCCTTGTGAGGGCCAACCTAAGCACCGTGCCACCGTGTGGTGCTCATGTTCACAAATGGCAAACGAGTCATGGGTGCAAAACTGGAACTTTCGCCCAGACGATGCAAAGAATCAAATGCCACCAGTAAAGAGCTCTCTCTCAAGGACTTGAAGCCGTGGTGGTTCCTGATCAGCTTTCACTTCACGATCGTCCCGGCGTCCTTCCATAGTGTGTTCACTACAAGAGACCAGGAGATCCATGACGTTCCTACTTCGTCATAGATTGGCTAAAAACCGTCACAAAGTGGCATCTGTGACGAAACAGGCTAATGTCATGTATCTCGCGTCATACATTGAACCGGGTGACGTCTCTCCAGAATCGTCACAGATCGAGCACATCCGTGACGAACCAGAGTTGTCACAGCTGCCAGACCCAGCTGACTTCGAGAGGCTGACGTGGCATCAATGCTGACGTGTATCCGGCCCATTTTCAAGGAAGCCCAATTGTGGTCCAGTGAGGAATGCCAACATTTTTGGGCTGTGAGGTTCCAATTAATTTTAGCCCAATGAGATTTTCAAAATCTTGACAAGTTTTTTTTAGCCCGCCATACAATTTTTTTTAGCCTGCTGTTTTTTTTTTGAGAGGAAGCCCGATGTAAAAATAAGTGGCCCACTATTTTGGCCCAGTATTTTTCTCCATTTCAGAGCAGGAATGAAGCCCAACCAGAATTGAGCCCAAACATAGTTCAACCCAATATAGAAATATGCTCAAAATTCATCCAGCAACCAGAATGCACACCAGTTAATTAAATGAGTCACAAACACAATATGACAACATGTCATCTGGTACATCCAACATTACAGAAGTTCCAGCCAACATTACACATGTTTTGGCACCAAAATATACAGCCAACATCCAATACCCCAAAAGATTCCAGCCAACATCATAGAATAGTTTCAGCAGCTAAATGCTTGCATTCTGTTTCACCATCAACAGAATGCATGCTTTTAGCAGCACCAAAAGACAAGTAAAGGATCTAAATAGGTCAGCATCAAGACTAGTTTGTCCAACCATGGCCGCAACAAAATAAGTGTTAGAACTTCCACAAACACCTTACCCCTGAGATTTAGATGATGTTAGCTGACTTAGCAAAAGTTCAAGCTTTGCATCAGTGTCGGCTTGCTTTTTCTGCATCTCAGCTTGCATTTTCAGCATCTCCTCTTTGTCCTTCACCCTTGCTTGTTCCGCCTCATGGACCTGCTCTGTTAGCACATCAATCTTCTCTCGTTGGGTAGTAACAACCAATCGAAGCTCTGCATTTGCCCTCTTCTCCTCTGCCAGTTCTTCTTGAAGGTTTCGAACACTTGTTCTAGGCTGAACATCCTGTATGCCCACATTCTCAAGGAACTTGTTTCTCTTGGTGTGCTGGGCAAGGACATCAGCTACTACCTCGGCCACCGACACAGGTTCTTCGCCTTCAGCTGCCTCTGCTATCTTTTTCTCCATTTCCTCCTAATAGTGACAATAAAAATGCCATTAACTCATGCATGCAAGAGATATGAAACTGAAGTAATTTAGTGAGAGCTAGTATGCATAATACTTACAATAGCAGATTGTACAGTATGCGTGAAGCCTTTCTTTTTCTGGCTGTAGTGGCACTCCTTGAACAAATCGAAAGCATTGGGATCCTCATCATTATACTTGTCTCCCTAGAAACAGCCAGTATGCAACAAGTTATATATTTTTTCACTTACAACAATGTACATGAGAAAAAGGATACGAACAGCAGATATACATCATCAGAATGGACAAGAATATATAAGTGTGGACATGTCCATTATCACAATGGCAGTTACCCAAAATTTTGACATATAAATAAAAATGGACAAATTCAGCAAATATACATCATCACAACAATGGATATGAATTGGCAGAAGTACAAATTCGAAGTGGAGAACAATAAAAGACATAGGCATGTGACTTACTAAATTTTCACAATGCACCATGTAGCTGCGAGAACCCGTTGTCTGATGGAACTTCACTTTTGCTCGATTACGTTTGTTTTTCTCACATATTTCCTGCATGGAAAACAGAACATAAGTAAGGCATGTTCCAGATCACCATGTATATGGGAAAAACTTGGGTCTGTACAGGCAGCATACCATCTTTTTGGGGTTCTTCCATATTTCTACAAGTGCATTCCACTGTTCATCACTCATAGATTTCACAGGAGAACTTTTGCTAACCATATTCAGTGGAACAGGATCAAAATATTTTTTCTTGAGCCTGTAACGCTGTTGGCGAAGCGCATTTTTCATCATCTGCGAGCAAGCCTTTTTAACAGGTTCAGCTTTTGTGTCGATATCAAACTTTGCCTGTACAGAAGAACATTTTCAGGATCTCACAAAGTAGGAAAGGATCATCACTTGGTAGACTAAATAGGAAAGGATTGGAAAATGTACTTACACCTAGTTTCCCTAGAAAATGTTTGAAATGCAAGGTTTGCTTCTTGTATTCCCTCCAGTTCTTAAGCACAGGCACATGGTTCCTCACTGCTATATTGCATTCAGTTGCAAATTTTGCTGCAACTAGAGGTACCAGCGGCCTTATCTTCCCTTCAGGAATGATAACAGTCAGTTTGCCACGCCGAGCTCGGGACATCTTTTGGAGACCTTTTCCCATATTGATTCCTCTGATGCATCTCACCTCAGTTCCTGGTTTCACGTGTAAAAAGCCTCAATTAGTGAACTGAAATGGTTGCACTTATAAAACAAAGTGAGCTAGAACTAGTGACCTTCAGATTCTGCGTCACCTAGGCCTTCCTCCTGTTGCTGGGCACTGTGGTTGTCAATGGCATTATCAGCAGCACCATTGGCCATCTCACTGTGCTCACCAGCAGGTGCATCACCTAAAATTTAATACATGGCCAGTAACAATTGTATTAGAACGATTAAACTATATGGGAAAAAGTTCAACTATATGGACAGTAACAATTCCACACTTGATTGAACTATATGGAAGCAAGTTATAGAGGAAACAATGAGTTAGAACTAGCCTTCATTCAGGTTGCAGTTATCAAAGTTGGCAGAAATCTCTTCCATTTGGGCAGATGGAGCTACATCACGTGTTGAGAACCCAGTACTTCCCTCATCTTGTTGGACTGCCAAGCTTTTCTTTGACCTTGTAGCTCTAGTAGTTGGCTGAGCTGCAACAACTCTCTTCTGCCGAGTCTTCGCTCCACAAGGTGGCATGTCAGCAGCTCTTTTGTTTGATTTCTTAGCAGCCCTTGTAGTGTTCTGCAAAACACAATGGAAACATCAATTAACACAACATCATTGTTTACGGAATTAGTGCAATTAGCAAACATGTGTAAGCGTTGTAAATATGGAGGAATTAGCACCTTAGAAGTGTTTTCCTCGCCTTCATCTCCTTCACCGGTGTCGTCCTTTTCAGGGTCATACTCAGATTCAGAACCTTCACAGTTTGTATTCTTTTTGTTCTTCTCTTTCGAACCAATGCCACATTTCTGTGGAAACATGGAAGGCATCATAGGCAGTCCAAGTTCCTGCAACCTTGCATTGTTCTGCATGCACTGCCTCAGCTTTTGCAGTTCATAGGCAGTTATTGCCGGTTCTGAAATTAGCAAATACAGGTTAAAGAATTTAGGCACAGGACTATTGTCTGAACATTAGCTCATCATAGCAATTTGAAAAAGGGCTACGACTAGTACACCATACATTTGCAGGAGATAGATAATGACAAGCTCTTCAGTATCACAAGCACATTAACTAAATTTTTAACTGCCCCAAAAAAATCCCTTACAGAAATAATCACCTAAATAATATGCCTTGACAGAACGAACATGAAACAAAATTGATCTTCCTTATTTTAACTGCATATGTTTGAATTCCCTAAGCATATTAGCTCCAAATAACAATTTGGAAACAGGCAAAAGGAATTACATTGACAGAAGGCAGAACTCAGGCAAGCACAAGCATGTTGACTATTACAGGCAGCCATCGAGAGAAGTTTCACACTACCAGGCGTGGAGAACTCAGGCAAGCACAAGCATATTGACTAGATATTACAGGCAGCCATCGAGAGAAATGTCACAGTACGAGGCAGAACTCAGGCAAGCACAAGCATATTGACTAGATATTAGATTGCGGATGTTGTAACAAAAGGAAATCTTGATGTGCAGGACATACTTCAGTGGAGAAAATCAAAAGAAGTGTCACAGTACCAGGCGTGCAGGAGCATACCTTTCTGTTGCCGTCCATCTTTGGCCGGCATGACGACGACGACGGCCACAGGTGTGAGGAGCGGTTGTTGCAGCTGCGGATTGCGGGTTGAGAAGCGCTGGGGTGGGGGAGAGGAGGGCGGCAGAGAGGCGCTGTGGTGGGGGAGAGGAGGGAGCCGGTGGTGGAGATGGGCGGAGATGGCGGGCTGCTGCGATGGATATTTCGCTCAGGTGTGAGCAATTACTCAGGTGCCCTTGTAGCCTTGGCTTATCCAAACTGCAGTTGTGGCATAATATTGTGGAAGATAGCAGGGTAGCATGGTCAAATTGCTGAGCGAAAACAGGGGAGAAGCGCGCGGAAAAGTGGCGCGGGGCCGAAAACAGGGGATCGAGCGCGCGCTTTTTTTCGTCGCCTGACCACGTTTGGAAGCTTCTAGAGGCAGCCTCTACAAAATTGATATTGTTTACACTATAAACTACTAGAAAATTTGTAAAAAATAGCACTAATTAGTTATGTGCTGTAATTTTTTTTTCAAAAAATAGCTGTCGTTCTCGAGAGTATCAGTACTGTCTTAACACTTGTGGAACAAATTGTTGACATCATTTTTTTCTAACATCATAATAGTTTTGATATTGTGCCAATTAACTACAAAGAGATGTGAAACATATACACTAATGTTGGTAGGATAATTAAGCATGGTTATGGCAAAGTTCTTTCTTTTATGGTTGGAACAAAATATGGAAGTAATATATGTTTCACAAACAAGATTGATAGGTCTATATGATTTGACGGATACACCATGTAAAATGTCGCTGGCGTATATTAGGTGTACCCTCACACGTGTATGTCTTGTTGTCAGTATCATATCATCAACATATCACTCACACTATATGAACAATGGATGAAACTCTAATCGTAAGAAGGGGATCACTTGATTGAGTCACCTCATGTTTGTATGAATTCATAACAAAGGTGTATACATATGGTCATAATTAACTCAATTTGTTATGTTAAATATTACCATGTGGTCTCCTTATTACCAAATTGGAAAGGAATTGTCATGAACTCAAAGTTTCCATTGAGCAGTGCTTACATTTGTAATAATGTTATGAGATGGCCATGTAAACCTTTCATGTTTGCATGGTTAGAAGTTGAATGGCATGCATTTATTTGAAATTGCCATGTCAACACTCAAACATCATTTAATTTGTGACCTTCCATTACGGATTTAATTTATATTAATATGTAATCTTTTGTGGATACAGTATTGCAACTAATATGGAGAGTTTGCACGAAATTTGTTCAAATTTGTTTGTATAAGTGTGCCACAACGAACTGATATTTCTCTCCCTGGCCCACCTGTCATTGTCCATAGCGCATACCCCTTATCCATTTGATTTCAGATCGAACTGCCGGCCACCAGAACGAGAGAACAGCTGCCGGAACTCGCCGCCCGCCGGATTTGGCTCCCCTGCTCCGCCCTTCCAGCATTCTGGCCGCCCTCCTCCCAATCACCTTTCTGCCGCCCACCACCCCCCGCCATCCAGGCAGCTGCATCGACCCCTCACTTGTCCATCGTCGTTCCTGCAGGCAGATCCCCCTCACCACCCCACTCCTCTGTTGTGCTAGCCAAACCCACCGACACCACCCTTCTCCAGCGTGTGCGCGATGTCGCAGGCCAGCTCCTCCTGTAGTCGTCGCTCGGCTGCTCCACTACGAGCGACCGGCAAGGTTGGGGAGCTATCTGGGTACCCATTGGTGCTTTGCCCTAAGTGCGGCCATGAGGTAATCGAGCTGCTGTCCGGTACACCGAAGAACCCAGGCAAGATCTTCTTCAAGTGCTGCCAGAATGAGGAACTCGTAATTCATTTCGTGTTTATCATTTTTGTTAATGTGCCTATTCTGTTTTAGTCCAATTTCTTGACGCCAATTGATATGTGCAGGTGCCTGGAACTTGCAACTTCTTCAAATTTGCTGACAAGTATGTACAGATGCTACAGACTCGTGGTATTGTTGGATCACCTGCAAATTACAGGGAGATTGTGTATGGAGATGCAAGTAGCATGAATAGATTACAGTTACAGAGTCCAGAACTGCAAGTTGTTGCTTTGAATTCGGTTGCCGTCGGTGTCGATGCCAAGATGTCGAAGATTATCAACATGGGCCAGTTTGTAGTTCTTAGCAATGTAGTAGTCTGTGTGGTTGTACTGCTAGCTGTCTTACTCCTCTGGCTCAAGTGATGTTTGTTAGGTATGACTGGAATGTAAGACTGGAATGTAAGACTGGAATGTATAAGACTATAATGTAGCCATGTTCTGTCCTAATTCATGAAATATAAATGGAGGCACGAGCAGGAAATGCATGCCCGACTTTTGTTTCAGGTTTTTTGAATGGCTACCTTTTTCATTTCCCAGCAGGCCAGCTTTTGTTTCAGTTCTGGAAAAAAAATGAAACATAAATGGCGGCAGCAGCAGGAAATGCATGGCCAGCTTTTGTTTCAGTTATCCAAAAATGAAATAAATGGAGGCACCAGCTGGTAGTAGCTGAAATGTTTTCAGCACTCTGTTTGCAGCTAGTTCATTTCAGCAGGTACCAAACATATGAAACAAGGAAAATAGTGAAACAAATACACTGATCTAAAATTCAGAATACAACATCTCTGTTTAGGTGATAGAAATAACAACATGTTCTCAAATAGTGGCTAGCCCTTACAACAGATCATTATAACACACTAGAAACTGAACAATGGAAATAGCTACTCATCATCACTATCAACCTCTGTCTCTATTTCATTTTCGCTGCAGTAAGCCATAAGAGTGTCATCTGGTTCAGAATCGCTGTCGCTCTCGAACACTTGGTTGTCTTCTTGATCCCTCAAAATGGCAACTTCAGCTGCATCCAATATAGTGCCCTGTTCATTCTCTCTGTTCAAAGGTTGCTCAGATGTCAACTCAGAAACTTCTTTTCGCCCACACTCCACTTCGGAACACGCATCATCTTGATATGCAGGAGCATTAGACAAGGCACCTTCAGACTCCAGAACATTGTACAGGTGCCTATGGTCAAAAGTTTGGACAATCTGCCAATTTTTTCCATTCTTTGTGTCTGGAATATAAAATACCTTTCTAGCTTGAGTAGCCAAAATAAAGGAATCCTTCTTGTACCACAGACTTGTAGTATTGATGCTTTTATAATATCCATCATCTTTAAGTTCAGTTCTCTTTCCATTTAATTTGAACCAGTCACATTTAAATAAAACTACTGACCTTTCATGACCATCATAGTCTAACTGAATTATCTCTTGAAGGGTTCCATAAAAATCAGTGGCAATATTGTTATGTGTACTTTTGGTTATTACCCCACTGTTTTGTGTCCTCCTATTTTTTTCACGATCCACGGTGTTAAAACGAACCCCATTTACTATGCATGATGAGTATTTCCTCACTCTGAAATCAGGGCCACATGCTAAGGAGAATAGATCATCATCTACCACTTCACCATCTGTCCGCAACTTCATCACCTGCAACAACAGATATATAAATATATATATTACTGCATATATGAATGTGTACTAAGAAATGGAAATCAAATAAGTACAAGACATATATGTTAATGAAAACTAACATGGTTCCTGAACCAGTTTTGAAATCCCTGGCGAAGTGTTCTCTCAGTTATAGGCACTTGGTCTCTCTCTAATTCATCTTTGAACAGTCTGTAAAAAAAATCATGTGAATACTCCCAACATGTACAATATGAATACGACAACAAGTATAGAAGGGAGAACATACTTCACATATTTGTCAACCTGGCTGCAGTTATTCAACACATACCACACCATTTGATCAAAGACACTTTCATCGTGTACAAGTTTTGATGCAGAAGTAAAATTAACACCATGGCCGAAAACATCAACATCATAGGCTTGTTCATTAGAAAACCCTTGATTTCTTGGCTGCCGATTGAATCTTGTTTCAGTGTCATCCATATACTTAGAGCAAAATGTCAGGCATTCATCGGCGACATATGCCTCAGCAATCGAACCTTCCGGTCGTGCTTTATTCCTCACATAGCGCTTCAAAGTACACAACCTTCTTTCGATTGGATACATCCATCCGTATTGAACAGGACCTCGAAGCAATGCCTCATCGGGTAAATGTACAGCAAGGTGAACCATGACATCAAAGAAGGCCGGTGGGAAAATTTTCTCAAGCTTCATCAAAATTATAGGAATTTCATCCTTCAATCTAGCTAACACATCCTTGTTAAGAACTTTGCTGCACAATTCTCTGAAGAACTTTCCCAAGTCAGCTATTGCTTCATAAATGTCCTTGTCCAGTAATCCTCTCATGCCAGCTGCTAAAAGCCTTTGCAAAATAATATGACAATCATGTGTTTTCAGACCATGTGGCTTTGTTCCGTCAACACCTAAACACCTAGATATGTTTGAAGCATAACCATCGGGAAACTTTACTTCCCGTAGGAAATCCATGAAGGCAACCTTTTGTTCCTTGGACAAGGTGAATCGAGCATGAGGCATCACACATGTATTTCCTTCATCTCTCAGTTGCAGCTCATGTTTAATTCCCAAATCACTAAGATCAAGCCTTGACTTAGCTGTATCCTTTGTCTTTCCAGCTATACTGAGAATTGTCGCTAGCAATGCCTCACATATGTTTTTTTCAATATGCATGACATCAAGGTTATGTCTCAGCAACAGATTTTCCCAGTATTCTAGGTTCCACAAACTTACCCTCCTCTTCCAAATTGTTTTGTCCTTGTCAATGTCGGAACGTTTCCTTTTCATGCTCCCTGGCTGCTTTGGCTCCTTTCGCTGTTTACCAGGTCTAATATGTCTAACCTTATCCAATTCTTGTAGCAACTCCTCTTTAGAAAATTTACCAGGCATCTCATTGCTTTCATGGAGACCGGCGTACTCATTATTTCTCCTTAAACGATGACCCATTGGCAGGAAACGATAATGCCCAATATACCCAATTTTGTTCCTTAGGGCATATGACAAAGGGTTCTTGTCACAATGAATACATGCAAAATAGCCTCGCGTCGTACGCCCAGAAAGTGTGCTCAAAGCTGGGTAATCATGAATGCACCACAGTACAGCAGCACGAAGATTAAACATCTTACCACTATCAGCATCATAGGTCCGCACTCCCTTCCAAAGCTCAAGTAAATCTTCTACAAGAGGCTCAAGGAAAACATCAAAATCCTTCCCCGGTGCTGAAGGACCTGGAATCAACAATGCCATCATGAAATTTGACTCTTCCATGCATGCCCATGGCGGAAGGTTGTATGGGACAACAAAAACAGGCCACATGCTATATTTGGTGTTCATATTCCCAAAAGGATTAAAACCATCTGTAGCCAGCCCAAGCCTAATGTTTCTTGGATCCTCTGCAAAATCTGGATAGTCTCTGTCGAAAGCTTGCCATGCCTCACCATCGCTTGGATGGCTCATTTCCTTCTCTCTGGGCTGCCGCTTTAGTTTGTGCCATTGTGCTTCTTTTGATGCTTCTTTGGAAATAAACATCCTTTGTAGCCTAGGTGCCAATGGAAAATGTCGCAATACTTTCTGTGGAACCTTCTTCCTTTCAGGGTCTTTCCATCTTGAACTACCACAAACTGGACAATTGTGAAGCTTTGCATGTTGCTTCCTAAAAAGAACACAATTGTTCGGGCATACATGTATTGAATCATAACCAAGACCTAAAACCTTTAGAAGATTCTTTGCATCATTATATGATTTCGGGACTGTGTTGCAATCAGGGAATGCATCAGCCAATAACTTGAGCATGGCAGTAAATGCGGTATTGCTGATCCTATAAAACGATTTCATATGGAGTAGCTTTACCACAAATGAAAACTTAGAAAATTTTGTACATCCCGGGTAAAGCTGACGCTTCGCCTCTTTCATCACATTTGTGAAAAAGGACTCCTTCACATGAGGATCTGCATCATTAGTTCCATCTTCCGCTTCACCATCCAAATTACCTACTTGTTCTGCCATGTGTAAGTCTTCTAGCAATCCTTCAAACCGATCAGCATTGCCATCCTCACTCACACTTATTCCATATATGAAACCATCATCATGCACATCAACTGAATTCTCATTTTCAGGTGCGTCATAATCCTCTCCATGATGTACCCACCGAGTATAAGTACTATCCATTCCATTCATCAAAATGTGCTTCTCTACAATGGCCTGATGATGGTAATTTTGATTAAGGCATCTACTACATGGGCACAATATGTTCTCATCTTCACTGAATTTCCCATTGATAAAACTCATAAATTCTTTCACTCCATTAATGTATTCAGGAGTAAACAGTGTACCATGCATCCATGTTCTACCCATCTGTTCAAGCATTGCACAAACATAAGAGTACTAATCTCTGCACATCATGGTTTTAAATCAAATTAGAAAGGATGGAATGCAACCACAAACCTCTGTAAATTGGTGTGGACAGATGGGGAAGAGGAGCTGCAGCAATGCACGCGAGTTCCCAGCAATCCACGAGGAGTGTCAGCACAACAAGAGGCTGCTCAATCCTCTGTTCACCGGGCAATAGCAGGTGCTGGCGCCGATGCTCGATGGCAAGCTTCACAGGCGCAGCAATGTGAAGTAGAGGCGACTTCCGATGCCAAGCTTAGGTGGCGGCGACTCTAGATAGAGATTTTGGGTGGCGGTGATGTCGGATTCAGTCACCGTCGGCGACGGCAGCGCCGCCGGGTATTGGTGCGGTGCTTCGATTTGGATTTCGACCAAGGTCTGGATCTCGTCTTTCGTTTTGTATTTCAGAACACACTAAACTGTAAAGTACTAAATAAAAGACAAAGCTTTCCTATCACGTGCGGGAGGACAGCCCAGTGGTTAAGGCGCATGGAGCTCGAATGCGAGGTCTCGGGTTCGATCCCGCAGCTCGCCAGAATTTTTTAGATTTCCACCTTCGCAGTATTTCAGAACACACTAAACTGTAAAGTACTAAATTAAAAACAAAGATTTCCTATCACAAGCGGGAGGGCAGCCCAGTGGTTAAGGCGCATGGAGCCCAAATGCGAGGTCTCGGGTTCGATCCCGCAGCTCGCCAGAATTTTTTAGATTTCCACCTTCGCAGTACTGCCAGGTGGGACCAAAGCTGAGATGTGGGCCATGAAGGCGCCGGCACATCCATACAGGTGCTGATTAGGATTCTGACAGTTGGGCCCCACATTCCAAAATCTCCAAACTGTGACGAACCGAAGTAGTCACGCATGCTGAACCAAAATCGTGACGATTTCTAGTTTCACTTTGTGACGGTGGATGAGGGCGTCGTCACAGAAATATCAACCTGTTCTCTAATCAGTGGGCCCCACCCATTATCCGTGACGAAACTACACCAACCATCACGGATTTGGGTAGTCTGTGACGACTACGTTTATCGTCACCCAGAAAACGTCATGGATCTCCTGGTTTCTTGTAGTGCGTCGACCTAGTAAGTAGATGCAATTCATCAGAGCAACATAATAATACGTTCGTCACAAATTTAATACCAAGCTAGAAAGAAGAGGAGGCAAAGCGGTGATAATACTATGCTAACATTCGGTAGGAGATGCGAGGCACCCAAAGACAACAAGGAAGATGATGATCATCGCGCACACAGCGCCGTTGCCTCTCATCTTGATCTTGATATTGTCCTGTCCCTCGATCAATGCTTGGGCTTTTCTAATCTCTAATATATTTAGATCTGGACGAAGTCAATATATAGCCAGCCTCGTTATTTATGTGGGAGCAAGGTCAATATATTTGGAACTGTGATTTGCAAATATAGACTATTTATATTCTTTACCAAAGAAA